>CM073778.1:88428947-88605230 GCA_037158775.1 Hetaerina titia
AGTTGTTTTTTGCTATGAGGGGATAGTAAATATATCGTTGTTGATTTGTGTAGACTGTGTCCATCCAAGACCAACCTTAACTGGTAGCTTGTTCATGACGATTATGATGATAGGATAATCTAATGAAAACTAAAAATACACGTGTTGCTTCGCTTAATGAAAGCCAAAATTGGAATATTCGACAATCATTTGCGATATACGTGAGAAAAATTCAATAAAGGAATAGGAAAAGATTCGGAGCAAAATGGACCATGTTTTAAAAAAATTGCTGGAGTAAGAAAATAATTGTGGCAGAAACGTTAGAGAAAACAGTTTGAGATTTTCTTGATTTCTGAAGATAACGGGCAAAACTTAGAACTTTATGGATGTACTAAACACTTAAATTTGCTTGTGTCATCATGGAATTATTATCGCCCAAAATTAAATTGCTTGATTAAACCGATGGAAAAAATCAGATAAATAGACACCACAAAATTTTTATTGACGGTGTTAGTTTCTTATGAACTTACTTATTTTTATAATCGACGTTCACTTCTGATCACCTTTCGTTACGGTGTGCCAGTTTCTTTAATCCCTCAGCATATATGTAGACGTTCGCCGCCTGGGAATTAAACCAATTGACAGTGGCATTGTCTTGATCCTCGTCGTCTTCGAATGGTTGTCCCCCAAATCGAAATATAAAGTGCAAGAAGAGGAAACAGTCCCTAGGTACGGTCTCCGTCATGTCAAAAGCGGTCGAAAAACGCTCAACACTCCGTGCTCTTTGTGCTGTGTGGTAAGTATTTTGGGTAACCACCTTTCACACAATTTGTGAACTACCATCTAACCTCAAACTACCATCTAACATACACATGCACCTACAGATACATCTAATATCACTGCAATGTTTACTTTTGTTCCGACTTGTAAATTGAACATTTTTACTATTTCTAAAGTGACTTTGGTTTCTTACTATTACCATGATTCCTGATTGTTCTGGGGAAGAATGAGTATTTTAATCTATCTCTATTGGAATCTATCTCCCTTATTTTATCTTTGTGGTCTGACATACCTAAGTAGTGTGGGCCCATTATAATAATTCCTTTAGTGTCATTGCTGTGAACTTATTTGCTCTGAACCTTTCTTAAAGGCTAAGTCTCGCTTGTTTTCTTCGTATAGATTCTGTCTTGTCACACAAAACTTAGAAGTGCATTAGTGTACAGAATAGGAAACTACCTTAAAAATAAAATATCAATATTAAGAACTAAATAAAACCACTCTTTCCGTACTTGCCACACACAATTTCTTTTTTAAAGAACCTCCGGTTATACGAGGGTCATCCGGAAAGTAGTACCCGTTCGTGAAATAAAGACACAAAAGTAAATATTAACAAACATAAAAAATTTTATTTGAAAGAGGATACTTTAAACTACTTCTCAGCATAATCTCCAAGCAAATTAAGGCATTTGTCATAACGTGTGACAAGTTTCTGTATTCCTGCTGCATAGTCCTTCGCCGCCAGCTCATTGAGATACAGGGTCACTCCTTCTTTAAGTTCTTCATCGCTGTCAAATCTTTTTCCTGCCAAAAAGTCTTTAAGCTTTGTAAAGAGATGAAAATCTGAAGGGGCCAAGTCCGGGCTATACGGTGGATGGTCGAAAGTTTCCCATTTGAATTGCTGCAAAAGTTTTTGTGTTATCCCAGCTGCATGAGGCCTGGCATTGTCATGAACGAGAATGACACCAGTAGACAATAGACCTCGCCGCCGATTTTGTATTGCCCGCCGTAATTTCTTTAATGTTTCACAATACGCATTGGCATTAATAGTGTCTCCACGGGCCATAAAATCAATAAGCAATACACCTCGTCGATCCCAGAAAATGGTTGCCATGAGTTTCCTGGTGGACAGAACTGTCTTGAATTTTTTTGGTTTGTTTGGTGAATGAGCATGATGCCACTCCATTGACTGTCGTTTACTCTCAGGTGATGCATAACAAACCCATGTTTCGTCACCAGTAATTATGCGAGTCAAGAAAGAGTCTCCTTCATCAGAATAACGTCCCAAAAACGTCAGTGCTGCAGCCATACGCTTGGTTTTGTGCTCATCTGTAAGCATGCGAGGGACCCATCTTGCACAAATTTTTGCATAATGCAGATGGTGTTTAACAATTTCATGAACAATTGTTCGAGAAACATTGGGAAAATGCTCACAGATGTCATCAATTGTGACGCGCCGATCGTTCCTCACGAATTCGTCAACTGAGCTCACCAGTTGGTCTGTAATGACAGACGGTCTCCCCGAACGCTCATCGTCGTGTGTGTTCCCCCTCCCCATGTTGAAGTTGCGACACCACCGCCGAACAGACGACTCGTCCATTACATTGTCTCCATACACCTCCTTTAATTGGCGATGAACATCACATGGGCGAACGTTTCTTGCATTGAGGAATTTAATCACTGCCCTCACTTCACAACTGGCGGCGTTCTCAATTTTTTAAACGTTGTAAACAATCACAGAAACAACACAGGCAATGCTAGCGTCACGCAACTTGGCTCAGAGAAGGCAGACAAGCCACTGAAGCTATCTGACCTCGTCCAGCGGCTACTCGCGTCGTCAGCACTTCATGCGGCACGAACGGGTACTACTTTCCGGATGACCCTTGTGTATATATATATATATATATATATATATATATATATATATATATATATATATATATATATATATATATATATATATATATATATATATATATATATATATATATATATATATATATATATATATATATATATATATAAAAGTTTCAAGAGCGCATCTCTTCCACCGCGGTTTTCTCGGTGCACTTGTCTTTAGATGCGTCTCCCCATGACGCCCCCGCGAGTATCCTTGCGCTGATCAAGGTCATCCCGCCCACCTTAACGGCGGCCTCCCAGCCTCGCTGCGGCGGCGATAATTTCCTCCAGCCCACGGAAGATCGGGTTCCCCTGGCGCAGTGCGAATGCCCTCCCTTCGGCCATAACCGTTTGTCAAAGTCTTTCCCTTCTACCACGCTCGTCTCAACTCTTCCAGCCCGTTAGCCCTCCCCCTTCCTTGCAATTGCTCTCTCAGCATGCCTCCCTATCGTTTGGCCCAACCCACCCCCACACCACGTCATGCTATTCAAAGCAATTTTCCCCCATTCCCACCGCTCCTCCGCCCTTCCCCTATTTATCCTATCCTCATCCACCATTCTGCACCCACCGTCGAGTCACTAACCCATTGGCCTTTCCAGTCAGAGCCCTCCCTCTTGGGACGGACAGTTCACCACCTCCAATGTCTTTAGAGGAGAAGTGAACCGAATGATGCTGCTCCTTCGTCCATTATTAGTCGCAGATAATGGTATGTCAAGTGCACGCTTTTTTTCTCGCGTTCCCTTTCATGAATACGTACCAAAGAAAACATTGTCCAACAGGAACAAGCCTAGCAAATATTAATGTTCTTAAAATGTGTATATGTAGGCAATAATTGGATGCTGTATTACAGTGGGTAGAGCGTTGGACCTCTGACCTTATAGACAGGGCCCGATTTACCCTCCGCTTTACGTGGGTTACATGATTTTTGGGGTACCAAATCTTTCTGGGAAACCATAGGCTGTAAAGGTACATCTAGATCTACATAATACCCCGCAAGCCGCCGCAAGGGCATGTGGCGGGGGCTGTTAGGTCACCACCCGTAAAAGAGAAAAGAAAACCGCATTCAAAACCAACACATACATGCAAACCCATTCCCACAGTGGTGCATACATTCATGCAAAAATGCTATCATTTTACACGCATTTAAATGCATATACTATCATCTAACAAATAATTACACCTGAGGATGCAGTAAGAAATTTCTCCAATATCGTGCAAGCTAGAATTTGATGAGCAGAAAGGCGAAATTCCACTACAGCAAGAATATAGTATTCAACATACAACGGTCTCCTCCCCCAAGGACACAGGTAGGGATATTGACCCAACACTGTAGGTAGAAGGAGGGTTCCCCCACGGAGAGGGACGAGGTATGGAAGGGGAAATTTAAAAACAAACAAAAGCAGAGTAAACAATACTGTAAAGAGCACTAGATTACTTAATGGCATTCCAATGCGGTCATGCGGGAAGGCCTTTGACAACAACACACACGTGGTTGGTAAAAGTGCATCAAAATTGTGTATAACTAATTATTCCCTACACGCTGAAGGTGACAAGTGGCATTTGCTGTCTAAGAGTATAACCCTACAAAGGAAGTTTACCCTTATTACACTGTTGAAGTGTGAATTCCATACACCATTGGTCTTAATACCATGTAAGCTCTGCCCTCAGCCATCAAACCGACCTTCAGGTTAATAACTGTGGGAAGTATGCAAAACTTTGTCTAATTTTTTAAGAAAACACGAATTACTGGTAAGCGTCTGGAAATGTATCCTCCGAACGTTGCATTTATATCTATCATTATATTTAACATCTCATTGAATTCTACTCATAAATACATTAACGAAAACTCTTGAATTTCCCTGCCCCGATGTCTCTCTTGTATTTTAAAAATACAGCTGACCCTAACGGAACTTCCGTTGCATCCCGAAGCATTTTGTAGTATTTATTTTTCAGAAATGTCAGGTGTATTTACAATAGTTTAAACCGTATTTTATTGAAAATTCAATCTAATTGTAAGACTTTTCGTTTTCAGTTTTTTCAGGAAATTCATAATTATATATTTTTGTAATGTTTGTACACATTTGTGTGTTTTGTTATATTTTGTTGCTATTTTTGATATTTTGTTGCTTGTAATTTTTCCTACTAAGCGATATTTTTGCCTGTCTTTTGTCCAAATCTATTCATGTCATATGGTTATTTAAATATTCGTGATTAACATAGTAAAAGAGGCAATTTGCTTTTACGGTGGATAGATGTTCGTTTCACAGCCTAAGTCTCACACTGTAAAACCAGGAGTAAAATATTGCTTGATATCAGCTTCATATACCGCTTTTTTTTCCTTGTAGCAATTATATTATTTTATGCGAACTGCAGTCAAGCAAGGGGTTTTTGTAGAAATTTAAATGCAAAGGAATTTCAAAGGAAATTATGTATATTGGTGAAATTAATCTTTTAATGTAATTTTACCTCATATTATTAACGGATATTAAATCGCGAAGTTGGTCTTCATAATTTAAAGCAATATAAAGCTAAGAAGGAAGTTAAAATTTGCCTGAAGGTTTCAAAGTTGAGAATCGGAGAATGAATATCTAACGGAGGAGATTTCACACAAACCATTAATTGATGATTAATATGAAAGCTTTAGGAAGGAATAGTAGTTCGAAGGAATTCATGATCAAGTGTTTCCATGCTCTGACTTCCTTTACTTACATTCGAAATTAATTAGGTTGATAAAGGTTCAACTCTTGAATATTTTCTCGACGTTATTAGCTACGAGATATTGGAAATACTTACGTTATCATCCAATATCTTTTGCCTCTTACTATTTTCGGTGTAACTGCTTGTGGATAAACGCCTCATGGAAATATTTCTACGGAAAATGTACTAAAATTTTATATTAGTTCAGCTATAACATTGTTAACATGTTTTACAACGTATTAAAAGAACGTGTACGGCATTTATTATAACGTAAATGGGAAAAATATATTGCTTTTAAGTAATTGCGTCTTAGAAACTAGATCATGACGAAATGGATATCCTTGTGTAAGATCAGATAGTGAAGCTAACGTCGAAAGCAAATTTATTATTTATAGTTTATGATTACTTAAGCTCTATTGCAATACATATTGTGAAAATTGCTGATTAATATTAATTGGATATTTTAGATCAGCTGAAGGTGTACGAAATTAGCGTTCGCTGTGCCTGAGTAATTTTTGGGAAACATGAAATGAAATATTTTGTGTACCTACAGGGTAGGTCATGTATCATAAACACAACTGTTGATGTAGATAGATACACTAAGGAAGCTAAGTCATGTAGTTTGATATAAAATTAAGTGAAGAATAAAATCACGCTTTCTCATTTAAAAGGTTGTCACCACCCGTGATATTGCAATTCAATGGAAAGCTTGCTTTATATTCATCGTGCCTGTCTGGAACAAAACGGTATTTAAGGTATATGAACCTTCTTAAAGTAGACCATAATTATTTAGGTTTCGTCCGTTGAACATTTCCTCGATATCTAAGTTAATTTACCGCCACCATTTATCATACATTGCAAATGCCAATCGACTATAAGTTCAAAAAACATTCATAGTAGATCTGACAGCCTAACCGTAAAAAATGAGTGCTCTCTAAAATATCTGTCCTCTACTATAATAAATTTTATAAAAACTTGTTTTGTATCAATACCTTTTCTTATTTATAGACGCGAATCGAAGAAGGCTTTATTGTAAGGTGGGATATAGGATACTTGTTTGACATTTCTTAGAAATGTACAGCCTGTAGCCATCTAAAATCAATTTTTAAGTCTCATGTCCACCTCTCCTGTGTTCGTCCTTATATGTGTTCTAACCCTTTTCCTTTTATCTATTTCCATGTGAATGAGTATATATATACATGAATATGTACATTTATTTATATATTTCAGATGAAATATCATTTTAATCCTCAAAAATACAACCACTCTTTTGGCATAATGCACGTAAGTGTAGACGCATTTTGTAAAGAGCATGTTAAAAAATCATGAAAATTATCGATTTTTCTCCTAGTTAATAAGGTGACTTTTTATAATTTATTTTTGAGGTGATTTTTTTAGAGTTTAACCCAAAAACGTGACTTTTTGAGGAGAGTAACCTCTGGCAATTTCCACCACAAAGTATCCGCGAATGACTGCGAAAAAAACACGAAACAGACCAATCCCTCCAACTAATCAAAGTGTATGCTTCTCTTATCAAGTATTAGTTCAAGTGCTCCTTTTGCGTGCCATTCAAAGAGCATGTCTATAAATCATGAGTTATGGCCGCCGTTCTTTTAATTAGCCTTTTTTTCACTTTACCACTCGTCCTTATTAAAATTCAAGGTCCTTCTAAGTTTTCACGATTAGTCTCTTTATCCGAAGTCTCCTGGGGTATAGTTAGATAAAGGTTGAAAGGGATTTGGGACAGGGCTACCTCCAAAGATTTCATGACTCTTTCCGTATTTCGTCGTGGATAAATATTTTTATGGAGACCGCATTCAGGGACACAACTAGAGGGAAATTTTCAGCGAGGGAGGTGAAATGTGGAAAGGTTTGAAAGGGAGAAATTTTCCCTCAAAAACTCTACCTTTGGAAAAAGGGTTGGTTATATCCCTCACTCTCCCTCGTTTACTTGCTCAGCCCACCCTTCGTTCTCCCTCTCCCTTGTATCGGCAGTGCAAGTCGAGGGAATGTATAGCCCTTCCCCCATCCCACGCTCGAGAGAAGGGGATCGTTTTTCTGGTTCCCCGACCGAAAAGCAACATATAAACATATCGGAGATCATTAGCATACAGTGTGGAAGAATAGGCCACAGAACGAGTCGTCGGCGTAAAGGGAGATTTTTCTCCTTTTGATAAAAAGTCCTAGGATTTTCCATTCACCTCTTTACTTTGAATACACGTCTCTCCACCAACCCTCTCTCACTCTCTGGGGAATTTAAATGATAAGCCGGAGCAAATTGATTCCTTATATAAGTCCATGTCTTTTATTTTCGTTTCTGGTGCCGGTAGAAGTTATCATTTCACTCGTAGCATTGTTAAGCACGTGAATTCTCGAGTGTGATTGTGCTTTTCAATTTACAACCTTCCTTTTCAATTTCCATGCTGTCCTACCTTTCATGTCTAAGTATCACCTTAAGGAAATTTCGTTCAGCGGTATTGGAAAGCATTTCCTTTTGGACTCCTTGAAGATGTTCACCGTTGCTGTCGTAATAATCTATATTTTTACTAAATTAGTGGGTATTTATGAAATATTATATATATATATTCCCGGGTTCGATTCCCGGGCAAGGCACTTTGGGCACCTGCAGCTCCAACCAAGCTAGTTGATTTTTCGGGTACCAGATCTTCCTGGGAAACCATAACCGGCACAGGGAAAGGAACTGGCCCCCCTACCCTGATGTGTGAATATTCACACGCCGTCGGGCTTGGTACACGGGTGAGCTCTACCATCACCTACTAAACCGACCTTCGGGTTGATTACTGTGTTTATGGTTTATATATATATATATATATATACATATATATATATATATATATATATATATATTAATTGTGATAAAATAAAACAAATGTATATGTTTGTGTGTGTTTACATATTTAAACACATTAGTGCATTTCGTTCGACCCAGGAAGCGAATTTAGGTCATTTTGAAATTTAAAGGGTTACCCCGGCGATATTGAAATAAATACTCCTGAAGTCATTCCGAGGCCGTTTGGCTTTGCCATACAATATCCTATAATTATGTTATCCGAATACCTGCTACTGGCAAAGATTAACAGTGGAAAGGGTATGCCAATAAGACAAATAGAAAAAATAACTTAATGAGACTCACATAACTGAAGCCGTTGGAAATTGAACTTTGGATTGAAATTTTGAAAAGGTAATAAATTATTTTCTTCAATGAAATGAAACATATGTGTATCTTTACATCAAGTTTAGTGGCGTTATTTATTCGGAGCTAAGGCGCACGGGTTGTCTCTACAGAAGAGAAAGGAGAGAAATCTAGTATTCCTTATAATATTGTAATAGATATTTCTATGTATAAATTTCCAAAGAATGAGAATACCATTTGTTTTGCTTTTGCTTAGAGAGGGAAATTTTACACTTTAATGAATGTTAGTATATTTGTTCCGTAATTTGTTCAAATCATATAGCCTTAATGGTAAATTTCCTGACACGGTAAGTTTTATGGTTTTGTATAGCTCCAACCTACCAAAATAATAGCAGAATATATAAGCTCGCTCGGTAATGTTCCAACAAATTTATGCATACATTCCGTTTAACTTAACCTAAGTAAATTTTCTCGGCAACATTTCACGTTTATGTCAAACTTCCATTCTCCACCAAAAGATTTAGAATTATTTATATGCCTTTTAATTATTTATTACCGTTTATTTATCCGCCTAAATAGTTAAGGCGACCCAATAAATATTTTCTCAATACGATTTAGCCGACATTCCTGGGCGACTTAAACGAAAACACATAGGGATACATAATATGCTCATCTTGTTCGGCTAGAAGGCTTAAATCGCCTTTGAATAAATTAACGGGTAAATACATACACAGCTTACCGTTCGTCGAGTTATCTCCGTCGGTGGTGGTGGTTCGCCCTACTGTTCATTTGTTGTGCGGACGAAAAGGATACGCGGCTTGCGTGTTGGGGCGTAGATGGATATATTCGTGAATAAATGATGGACGATCAGCGAATAAACGAAAGGGCTTCTCCCCTTGCCGTTGCTACCGACCCTCGTGATACAGTTCGCCGTGCACGTATGCCCGCCTCTTCATTCTTATCCCCCGACCACCTCCACGTCTTCCTGCCTCCCGCCTCCTCCCCCCGCCCCTTTCTTTCAATCCCCCGCTCAAGACTCCCTCATTCTTCTCTCTCTATCCACCCCCTTCGTCTCATTTTACCCACGCCCCCCCCAAATAAATGGAAGGAGGAAGAGAGAGGGCGCTTCAGAAGACGAAGTGGAAAGTAGGAGCTGGCGCGCGACTATAGTCCCCCTGGTGGATGGATGCGGCATTTCCATTTCGCTCCTTTGCCTTCACGTGCGAAAAACTACTCCATTATCCTCCGCCTCCGACGGCCGCATTCTTCTTTTTCCGCCGCCCTGAAAGCTTTCTTGCTCTCCCTCTCTCTCTCTACACCTTTCCCTACCATTCCGACAACTCCCCTTTCGCATCTAGCCTTGCCTACACACGCTCTGGGGGTCCCATTTACTTTTCACATACGCCTGCACAGGGGTACACGGGGAAACACAGGCCCGCATGGGAGAATTCATCCCCCTCATCTCTCCCCCCGTTTTTCCTCCCCTCTCTCTCAGTCCCCTTTCCTTCCGCTGGCTCCCTCCCACGTCACCCTCGCAAACCAACTCATCCTTATCCCTCGAGAGCCGACGCTGCTGAATTCTGGGGTGCATAACTGGTTTCCTTGCCAAAAATAAATATAGTCCGCGGGGAGAGTGGAATGAACAAGTGTATATGTGTGTGCTATTATATATTCATATATATATATATATATATATATATATATATATATATATATATATATATATATATATATATATATATATATATATATATTCATATATATATATATATATATATATATATATATATATATATATATATATATATATATATATATATATATATATATATATATTCATATATATATGAATGTCATATAAATGATTCTGATGACGACGGCCGTGCCGTCGAAACGTAAATATCTACTGTAAGTGTCCTTCTTTTATGTTTCTGTGTGTGTAATGTTAATTATATAAAAAATATATATATAAATATGTACAGGAGATGGAAAAATGTAAACACAGAGTTAGGTAAAATGAAGTACAAAGAGTTAAACAATAAATTGAGAAGGCCCACAAATAAAGCAAAAGAAGAATGGTGGAAAACGCAACGTGAGGATATGGAAAGTTTACCGAGGAAGGGTGAAATTGGTGCGCATACAGCAAGGTTAAGTTAATATGGGGAAGTAAGAAGATGAGATCTGTGCTAACAGTTAAAGATAAATGGGGTAAGATAATAGTTAAACCAGAAAAAATCCAAGAGAGATGGACGGAATATATAGAAACACCGTATGGCATAGAACTTAGGCCGACAAAGTTAGACATAGAAAAGGAACATGACGTAGAAGAAGATAGCTTAGGTCCAGGAATACTCGACGATGAAATAGAAAGGGTATTAAAGGAGATGAAAGCAAATAAGACCGTGGGGGTGGACAACATACCTGTAAAACTGTTGAAATGTTTAGGAAAAAGTGAGGAGGAGAGACTATATAGACTGATCCTTGGTATCTATGAGGAAGGAATCTGGCCGGAAGATTTTGTGAGATCAGTGTTAGTTCCTATTCCAAAAAAGGTAAAGGCTACATCATGTGAGGATTACATAACAATAAGTTTGATATCCCACGCAGCTAAAGTTATTCTCAGGATCATCAACCAAAGGATAGATATTAAGGCAATTGATTACTTAGGGGATGATCAGTTTGGGTTTAGGAAAGAAAGAGGTACGCGTGATGCCATTGCAGTAATGAGATCACTAATCGAGAGGAATATAGAATACAACCAGGACGTTTCTGCCTGTTTTGTAGATTTCGAAAAAGCGTTTGATAGAGTGAATTGGGAAAAATTAATGCGTGTATTGCAGAAAATAGGGATGGATTGGAGGGACAGGAGCCTGATCCGCAACCTGTACATGTCTCAGACTGCTCAGGTGCGAGTGGGGAACGGAGAGTCCGGATGGGCAGTGTTAGGAAGAGGGGTAAGGCAGGGTTGCCCATTGTCACCGGTGCTGTTCAACGTATATGTAGAGGAAATGATTAAAGAGGCATGGGAAAAACTAGAGGTAGGAATGAAAGTCGGAGGGGAATTCATAAAATCGGTTAGGTTTGCTGATGACCAAGCATTAGTTGCTCAGTCAGCCAATGGGTTGCAAGCATTGCTGAGTGTATTGGAGGTTCAGTGCGATAAAAATGGGACGAGAATCTATATTAGCAAAACAAAGGTTATGCGATTTTCCAGAAAGAAAAAGGCTAAGCTAAACTTCAAAATAGGAGGGGAAAAAAGCGCAGGTATAACAGTTTACATATCTCGGAAGTATTTTGGACCAATGCGGTCAAAGTAGTAGGGACGTAAGGAGAAGAATTGCGCTAGGCAAGGAGACTTTCTCAAGGAGGAGGGAGTTGATGACGGGGACGTTGAGCAGGGAGGTTAAGACAAGACTCGTAAAAACTCTGATATGGAGCGTAGCTATGTACGGCGCGGAAACGTGGCCGTTGAAGCAGGAGGATAGACGTAGATGGGAAGCTTTTGAAATGTGGGTGTGGAGAAGAATGGAGAAGGTGAAATGGACCGAAAGGAAAACAAATGAGGAAGTACTGGAGATGGTGGGTGAAGAGAGGGGTTTGTTGAGATAAATCCTATGGAGGCAGGAAAGATGGATGAAAGGCGTAGTGAGCGGCAATAGTGGGATGTTGAAGAAGGTAATAGAGAGGAGAATGTTGGGGAAGCGAGGAAGGGGCAGGAACAGGATAGGGATGTTGGACAGGATGAAGGGAAGAAAGAAATACACAGAGATGAAGGGGAACCTGATGTAAAGCAGGTTTTCTTAGGAGTCACAAAATATTTATTTGATAGTTGTGTCTATCCAAATAACTAAATTACCGGTAGATTACCTAATAAATAAATATATATATATTTATATATATATAAATGTGTATACATCATAAACACAGTAATAAACCCGAAGTAGGTTTAGTAGGTGATGGTAGAGCTCACCCATGTACCAAGCCCGACGTCGTGTGAATAATCACACATCAGGGTGGGGGGGCTAGTTCCTATATATAATATGGAATGTAAATGGAAATATACAAAGTATACAAAGACAAAAAACCAAGAAACACTTATAAAAGAGAAGCTCACTGGGTATCGAATTTTTGGTGGTCTCACCACCTTTCTCAAGAGGAGGAGGGAACGGCTGAGAAATGTGGTTAGACTACCGAGAATTCGATACCCAGTGAGTTTCTCTT
The DNA here is from genome assembly GCA_037158775.1 of Hetaerina titia. Lineage (NCBI taxonomy): Eukaryota > Metazoa > Arthropoda > Insecta > Odonata > Calopterygidae > Hetaerina > Hetaerina titia. Next base: position 88,441,675 of record CM073778.1, read on the forward strand.
TTATATGTATTTTTGTTTTTGTTTACAAGTGCTATTTCCATTTTCATTATTATTCATGTCCGTGAGACTTTCACAAAAGTGTGTGTGTGTATATATATATATATATATATATATATATATATATATATATATATATATATATATATATATATATATATATATATATATACGTTCATATATATGTGTGTGTGTATACACGCATACATACACGAGGTATATTCATAAAGTAAGCGATGTTTGCTTATATTTAAATATTGGCACTGCAGAACACAATTGTACTCCTGTACTGTATTACTGAGAAGCTGTACTGTGATTCACTGAGAAGCTACAGCAGCAATTGTTTTGTTTCAGAAGTCCTTTTCTTGTCCGTGCATGCAAGCACAATGTCCGCGACAATCGTTGATCCCTACGAGAGCTGTGAAGTGCGTTCTGTCATACGATTCTTGTATGCTAAATGATTGTCGGCTGTTGAAATACATCAGGAATTATGACTAGTTTATGGACCTACAGTTATAAGTGAAAGAATGGTTAGTCAATGGTGCCATGATTTAAAAAATGGACGAACAAATGTCTATGACGAAGAGCGAAATGGTAGACCCAGTATTATGACCAATAAAATTGTTTCGCATGTGGAACAAAAACTGCGATGCGATCGTCGATTGACGATTAATGGCCTGGCTGAACAATGTCATCAACTTGGACGAACTACTGTCTATAATATTGTCACGGAAAACCTCGGATACCACCAATTGTGCGCAAGGTGGGGACCGAAACACTGCTGCCAAAACCAATGAGATAATTCAAGATTTTTGTTGGGAACGCTGTGACCACCCACCGAACAGTCCTGACCTTAAAACTAGCGACTTCAACCTCTTCTTGCACTTGAAACAGTGGCTCAGTGGACAACGCTTCGAAACTAAAGAGGAACTCAAGAACGGCGTTGTCAATTAGTTCAACTCTCATGTGGCGAGCTTCTATGCAGAGGGGTTAAAGAAACTGGTGCAGTGGTACAAAAAATGCTTAGAAGTAAACGGCAATTATGTAGAGAATTAAAATAGATTTTTAGCTAACTAAAAGTGCCAATAAATTGTGTTTCATATGAGTACATTTTTTCCTGCGATCAAACGGCCCTTTACTTTATGAGCATGCCTCATATATATAAAACCTGTATGTATAAAAATGTAAAAAAACCATAAACACAGTAATCAACCCGAAGGTCGGTTTAGTAGGCGATGGTAGAGCTCACCCATGTACCAAGCCCGACGGCGTGTAAATATTCACACATCAGGATAGGGGGGCCAGTTCCTTTCCCTGCGCCGGTTATGGTTTCCCAGGAAGATCAGGTACCCGAAAAATCAACTAGCTTTGGTGGAGCTGCAGGTGCCCAAAGTCCCTTGCCCGGGAATCGAACCCGGGACCCTCCGGTCAGTGGTCCAACACTCTACCCACTAGACCACTGCGACTCGCTATATATATATATATATATATATATATATATATATATATATATATATATATATATATATATATATATAATTATATATATATATCTTCGAAGCGTTACAACAGGCCGAGGGAGCGTAGTCACTTTCCGCCTTCCAGAAGGCGTACGAGTCGTGGAAAACCCGCTGGCAGCCTTGTGTGGACGCTTTAAGGTGCTACTTCGAAGACTACTGAGTGCATGCATCAATTTTGGTAATAAATGTTTTAATCAACTCAGTCCCTAGTACTCTTGAGACCGACCTCTTAATGAGTACATTAAATTCCATATTGGAATAAAATTTCAATGGAGTATCCTTAACAGCTTACTTACTTTTCTTGAAATTACTCTACAAAACGCCATTAATACCGAGTAGGTATTTGGTCCAACAGAACTAGGGCCCACCCCAAACTGGAATAATAGTAGTCCATAGAAACCCGGTACCGTGATGGATTAATAATATGCCCACCTTGTTTGCATGGACCTAGCCGAGGAGTACTCCTTGACATTGACAGTAATAAGTCCCATGTAACAGACGGAGATTTGCCCCAAAACATCAAATTTATTAAATTTTTAATTTCTATTCTAAATTACGGGTCTGTAAAGGAAACTTACCTCATGATTAAGGTGGCTCTATATGGCAATTTAGAGGGCATTCTTCACAGTATTAGTAATTATTCCATCTATCAATTATATCATACCACCCTAATGGAGCCTAATTTAGATGTAATTGTATCAAAATCATGGGATGATTTTCCAAGTTTACCTAATTTGTCTAATGGAGGCAGTTCGTCGATAAAACAGTCGGCATCCTAAATAAACGACTGAGAGAAATGGAAATACTGAAAAATCTGTGGGGCACTTAAACTATTCTGAAGCCTCCTAATGAATACTCTATGATATCTAATCCTCTGGACAGCCTCGGTTCAAAGGTTAGCGTGATCATTTAGATGTTGTCTATGCGTATGCGGCTAAACGAGTCACGTGCATTCAAAGAACCCACCGAAAAAAACTGCACTTCAGTACTTCTATTTCGCAGCCCTAGGATTTTATAATTTAGGCGCGGAGAGGGAAATAATTCGGCAGGAGGGAATGACAGAGTACATAGGTCTAGATATAATTCTATTAATCATATCTCGCCTAAAAGCTAGAAAAACTGTGTGATTCAAAAATGGCTTTAAAACTCCCAAACATGCGAATCATTGAACAGCAAATGGCTTCGTATTTGCACCACGATGGAGAGGAATACTGACGGATTCGGCTTTTATTCCCCTCTAACCGCTATCAGGCTTAACTCCGACTTGGATTCCACGAGATTCATGCACATATAATGACATCCAGAGAACGCGGACATTTTGAATCTTCGAAGAGTGTTTTGGAAACCCAATGCAGACAAGTCACACGTAAATGGACTGCGCAAATCGCGCGTTCCACTCGTAAATTTCAGACGGAGGGAATGGGAAAGGAAAGAAGAAGATCCGATGAGAGAGCATTAGTCGTGGGGTGTGTGTGTGTGTGAATGTGTGGGGCGAAGAGAGATTTTAAAAAGCGAGGAGACCGCTGCAGCAGATCATCCTCCACGCGCCACTGCTCCACGGAGTTTCACACCCGCGCACGGCGGCGGCCGGGGACTCTCGCGCGGCCGGGAACCAAACACACACACACAGGGACACTCAGCACACAAGTGGCAGGGTCACCGGGAGGGGTCGAGCAGCCGCCGCAGCCGCAAAAGGACCTTTTTGGCACGGGCCGCCACAGCGAAGGGAAATGGTGGGGAGGGGCTGCAATGGAGTGGGATGGAGGGGGGGAGGCTGGAGTCCAAATGGGTTCGGTGGCCAGCAAATCCCTGGATAACAGGTTGTCTTCGCCAGAATCACCGTGTTATGGTTCCTCATTGAAGGTGGGAAGGGATTGGGCGAGAGGGCTTTGCCGTGCTGTGGGAGAGAGGGCCATATGAGAAAGCTTTGCGGTATGCACGACGAGGCATGTGTTGATCACGCGTGCGGTCCTCTCAGAGGTATTCGCTCTGGGAATTCGAGGAAGTCATCGCATCAGATACACTCGAGATGTGAGCTGATGCGGGGTCGGGGGCAACAAAGTATGCCGAGAGGGGAAGGTGCTTGGGGCGTCGTTAGTCGGAGAGAGAGTGAAGAAGAGACGCAGATGGAGAATTTGAGTGACTTGGAGGTGCAAATAGATGTGGGTGTTGGTTGAAGGTAATAAAAAATGAGGGCCAAAGGAAGGAGCGAAGCAGATGCAATATTATATCAGCTGAAGAAGTTAGCTATTATTATTAGTATTCAATCGGTTAAGGTAGGTTTTGGATTGACACAGTCTCCACAGTTGCAAAATAATATACTTACTTGCCTTTCCCAGCAAATACAACCTCACATCGGACACTACAATAAGTCCCTCCGCATACTTCCTTCCCCCATTCCGTCCAACATCCCTATCCTATTCCTACTCCTTCCTCGCTTGCCTAGCATTCTCCCCACTACGTATATCAGTCTTGAACGTCCATTGCCGATCAAAATGCCTTGTATCCATTATTCCTGCCTCCTTACGATTTCTTCCAACAATCTCCTCTCCTCCTCCACTAGCACTTCCTCGTTTGTTTTACTTTCCGTCCATTTCACGTTTCCCACCCTACTCCACACCCGCATTGGCATGAAGCTGTTTTTGGTAACACGTAACTGTTCTTTCCCACATATCATGATCATTGTTATTCCATCTTTCCTGTCGCTTTTACGTTTTTTCCTCTCTCCTCTCCCACCAAACTCCTGTGATTTGTTTGTTTTCCTCTCTGATCATTTCACTTTTTCAATCCACATTCTCATAGACGTAGATTGGAGGATAGGCGGAGGATGGACGTAGATTGGAGGATAGGCGGAGGATAGACGTAGATTGGAGGATAGGCGGAGGATAGACGTAGATTGGAGGATAGGCGGAGGATAGACGTAGATTGGAGGATAGGCGGAGGATAGACGTAGATTGGAGGCTCATAAGCCTCCAATCTACGTCTATCCTCCTGCTTCAGTGACCATGTTTCCGCACCGTACATAATTACGCACCATATCAATGTTTTAACGAGCCTTTTCTTAGCATCCGTACTAACGTCCCTGTCATCAATTCCCTCCTCCGCGTGAAACCTTTGCCTAACTCAATTCTTCTCCTAATGCCCCTACCACTTTGACCATTTTGGTCCAAAACACATCCGAGATATGTAAACTGTTCCTCCTGCCGTAGTTTATGAACTCCTCGGGACTAAAACCCTCTCATGCCGCTTTCGCCATTTCCCCTACATATCCGTTGAGCAGCAGGGGTGATAATGGACATCCCTATCTTACTCCTCTTCCTAACATCGCCCATCTGTACTCTCCATCCGCTATGAGAAGTCTCAGACATGTAGAGGTACATCCTATCACAATAACAATTTGCGTGGGTTTCTAGGATAATGATGATTAACTCTGGAGAAGGGATTTCTAACAAATATATTTGAGGGTTGATATGCCACTTGTCACAATTGATGATCATACCGCAAGAAGTGATACAACAATGTAATAACAATCTCTCCTTCAATTAATTGCTCCACTCCATGATAGTTACTTGTGTCGTAATACTTCCTGCTTTACGCCAATGTGGCGACTCCTGTAATTATATGCATATTTATGCGCATTACAAATCATTATAGTCTTCTAAAGCACTTCAGAGAAGGATAAATGACTTATGCTCCAATCTCCTCTTTTAACCAGTTCTTCATGATGTCTTGTATACATCCGTGCACTCCGTTCATTAATATCTCATTTTCTTTCTACGGTACCTTCTCGCCAAATATATAGCGTTTTTATTTTTAACACACCCTTCAACTTAACTCAATCTCTAAATTTGTCATCCGATCACTTTTCCTGCTTTCTTTGTATTTCCGCCATTACCTACTACCTTGTTCAAACATGTCTCACCTTTTATTTTTTATCTAACATGAGTCATATTTTTCCATCGTCCTCTACGTAAATCACATTTCCAAAGCCGCTACATATCTTACAATTCCGTGTCCATTGCCTTCCATTAGTTGTCCGGGCCATATAAAGAGTTCGATTCCTAAATCCCCGTACACTTATGACGTTTTAAATTTGTAAAGGACCACATTTAATGTCAGTGGGCTTTTACTTGCCTTATCGACGCAAATATTCAATCAAAATCCCTCTTTGCTTTATTAGCTTTTCCTTTTATCAATTTAGCTTGATTGTCTTCGATTGTGTTGAATATTTGTTTTCGATAACGAATACAAGATGCGTTGGTGCATCATTTGAAACGGCTAGATGAGTTAATTCTCATTCACTGACGTAATAAGTAGTTCAATTGGTATTATAATTAGTAAACTTACGCTGGAGTACGTGTGCGTATATGCTGGTATTTTATGGTTATCGTGAATCTTTATCTGTTATGGTTTATTTGAAGTTTAAGCGGACGCATATTTATAAACTGGAGAGATATTTATTTTCCGTTGGCTTAAGCAGTTTATTTTTACCACCTCCTCTCTGATTGAAAGCGCGAAAATCGGTGAAATTGTGTGTTTACCCTGGTAAAAATATGATTTTAAAATTTATTGCATGCCACTGAATCCCCCGGCATCAACATTGGAGGCGGTTGGCTGTGATTACAAAGGTGACTGCTCTCGTGGTGAACTCGAGAAAAAGGGAAAACGCCGTCGTCAACCCACATAACGTCTTCATTCCGCTCCCTTTCCGAGCGCTTCGATATTTGGGGCTCGGATGTTTGCTTCGCGGAATGGGGAAGGGATTTTCCTCCACTTTCGCCGCCAATGCCAATGAAAGCGTGTTTGACACATCCGTATTGACAAGAACATTGAGTCTCTTCCTGTCTTTTCGCGGAACCAAGCAGAAAGGGAACCGCATTGACGCGTCGGCTGAGAGTTACATCGCTTGATCGATTTTTGTGGCTTAAAGTCCTCTTCGCTTTCTCGTTTCCCCATTCCGCTCCAACTTGCACTCAATTCTCCCACCCCGCGCTAACCAAATATTTGGGACTCTCGTCAATGAGTTGGTGGGGCGGAAGGGTGCATTTTTCCACGGGATGAAATTTTGAACCGCGTCATTATGGCATAAAATTCCCAATTTTATTGTTTTATTAGCCACTGTAACTGTAAAGTTAATCATGTCGCTACATTGGATGTTTTTTTGAAAAATATAACGGCGGCAATAATTACTTTTTTCAGTTTTGCTGTTCAAATATTATCAAACTCTACCCATTTCAGAACTTCTGAAAATAGTTTGACCCAAATTAATAATCGATCCGATCCGCGTCATTTGTCCCATCTATCTTTCTGATTGGCAAATATTTATGAGTAAACATCATGTTTTTATTTCGTTTACTGACATTTTTCAAACTCTTGTGTCGAAGTTTGGTCATTGGACGTTAAAAAATTTACATAATGAATCTTCAATGTTGACAAACAATATGCCATAAAAATATTTTTGTATCACATTGAGTTTCCAATGTCATTTAGACTCATTGCCCTGACGCTTCTGTTGTCATATAAAATGGAATTAGAGGGCATTTCTTCTACTTGAGTTATTTTCTCTTGATGATTATAAACCCGTCAATCCTAACAGAAATATAGAATATAAAAACAACTGGAGTTCTAATTCCCAGTTTGCACGCAAACGTTATGGAATTTGAATTGTCTTTTCAATGATTTTGAGCGTTCATTTCTCATTCACAAGTCACATTTTATTTTTAATATAGTATAAAGTTTTTTCGAGTAATATATAATATTAGGATGTTAGCTATTTCGTAAGAATTGAATAGCTGGTTGAAAATTGATGACGGTTTATTGATCAAACAAAGAAATAAGAGGCCATTTACGAAAGCAGATGGAAATTTTGAACTACCTTGAAAGTCTTATGGTTCAAATCGGTCATAACAGAAGGGGCATTAGATGACGAATGGTGTTAGGCAAAGAATTTTTAGGAGCCAGAACACAGTTAAAATAAATAAGGATGTTAATAAAATTATAGTGAAAGATTTAAAATGGAGCCTAGTTTTATATGGCGTGGAAACTGTCATTGAAGCAGGATGATGGTCGTAGATTTGATGGTTTCCAAACATGGGTGTGGAGAACTATGGAAAAGGTGAAATAAGAGGAATGAATTCAAACTAAGAGGAAGTTCTAGGTTTCGTGAGGAATGAAGGTTTGTTGGGGGAAACCATAAGGAGACACGAAATATGGTTACAGACCGTTTTGATTGGCATGGGATGTTGAAGACTGTAACACACGTACACGAGAGAATATTAGGCAAACAAGTAAGGGGCAGTAAGGGGATAGTGATGCCGGACGAAATGACGGAAGTATGCGGATATACTTTACATTTTCAGGATCCATTTCGTGCAATTGTTTGATCTCCATATTTAATTAATTTGTAATTTTCCACAGACTTTAAAATGTGTGGAAGTATACGGAGTTGAAAAGGACCTTATTTTAATGTCCGATGTCATGCTGTGTTTATCCGTTAGGGAAAGTGTATCGTTTTACCGTTTCGTAGACCATTTCCATTCAAAATTGGCAGAAGGACACTAATTATAATAATATCACCTTTCAAAACTGGTAAAGCATACATTTTTTTTAATATCCCTGTAAATACTTTCTTTCGAGTGTTACGTCTTTTTTTAAGACTAAAAATATTCTGAATTTTTTCGGAACCATCATTTACCATAAACATAGATAACGAAATTCAGGGGAGTAGGATTTATATCACCAATAATCAGGTTGGGTGAAATGGTAGAGCAGTAGAAAAACTATAGTTGATGTACAAATTAATACATTTTAAGTTGAACATTCACTTTCCAGAGTTCTTTAAAATTCAGTTAAAAAGTGTAACAAATTTCATTAGTTATTTACTGTGGTTTCCCATGTGTACATACAAATGATAATCAAAATTTGGAAAGAGGTCGAATCCGTAGATAGTTGAAAGGTAAACTTTAAAAACATGAATACCTCTATTACAAGTAGGTTTTTTAAATTCTACAATGCTTTTACGCTGTCACCACAAATGCCAAAATTTAAAACTAGATATCTTTTATCAAATCATACATATAATCCTATTTTTTAGCATATTAAACGGATTTTTTGTATGATTGGATTCGATATTTTGATACAAGCCACCTTCCAAAACGGTCTAAAAATCTGTCTCACACTAATGATTTTAATTATTATGAATATGGGTCTTTTGTAAAATATCATTCATAGATATGTTGATATTTTTTCCATATATTCACCATCGCACCCCTGATCTTTGTCTATTTGTGCTCATGGACTTCGCCAAAGCTTTCTCCTTCGATTAGACTTCCCATCCGTCTATTAATTCGTCTCCTTTCCAGGCCTTGCCTCCGTCCTTATTTCTTACTCCATCCCTCCCATTTTCTCACAGTACTCCCCCTCCACGCCTTCTTCCCCCTCTCACCTTCTTTTCCTCAATCATCTCGTCCTCTCGCTAATTGCGCGTATCCCCTGCCCATCTGCGCCCTTCTTCTGACCTTTCCAGAACTTCCAAAGCCCACCCCATTTGTAGTTCCATGCCCTTAGCTTGTTCATATCTTCAACTCCTCCCTGAACCTTCCTGCTCGATTCAACTGCGATCCTCCCCCCCCCCATCTCCCTTTTCCTCTTTCTCCCTCTCTCCGACCAGCCTCTCCCACCCTCTCCCCTACCCACCAACCGCTACTTGCACTCCCCTCGACGTGGGTAGATGTTCCACTCCTCCCCTCCCCTCGTGCAGGTCCAATTTCTCTCATTACTCTCGATAAACCATTTCTTTCCGTTTTCCTGCAGAATGTTTTCATAGCCTACCTTAACTAACGTTTCGCTTAATTGTGTGCATTTATTTTTCCCCCATGTGGTAGTTCTCTCTGTTGTATAATGGACGTTCAAACAAGATGGCAGCATCTGCTGCAAAGATAAATTTCATTGAATACGTTTTAGTGGGTTTTATTTTATTATAACTATGGTAGATAAAACTAGATGGAGTGTCTTGTTAAAAAACTAATGAATGAAATATGCCATGTTTAATTTTTCAAATCAGGTAAGTTGTAATATTTGCTTCTATTATTTACACTTGTTATCTCTCAGAAATGCCACTTTAATTCAAGTTATGTTCGTTTAATTCAACGGAGTTTTTTAGAAATGTCCAACGGAACGTTTTCTGATTGAACGAGCTCTTTATTGAAAAAACTGTTGTTCACATCTGCAGGGAAATAGTTAACGCGTCTTTATCTGGCAGGAATAGTACTGGACCAAGATGAGATGCCACTTGTATTTCATTACACCTATTATATTTGAAAGGAGTTGTTTATGTGCGTTGGATGAATTTATTCAGGCACCCAATTTGTTTTCATCATTAAGTAACTTTCATTCAAACAGCACGAAGTGATTATAATATCTCTAAACTTTCGTTTGAAGCGTAACGTCACACACAAAACCTGGCCACAATATATACTAAGAAGATAGATGATCCATCAAAAACGGGGGTTATGGCTGTTCGGATATTAGAAAGAACAAGAGGATGCAAATAAATATGAGACTGTAATAAAATTTTAATAATTTAAGGAATATTTAATTGGGAATAAGTCTCCCAATGTATACGTTAACTCAGCTCCTGAATCGAAATCGTATGACACATAGCACTCCAGACAATACGATCTTTGAATGTGGCGAATAATTGGCTACACTTTAACGATTATCTTTCTCCTCCTTTATGATCAACCACGAACTCCGGCAATACCTCTCCCTCAACTCAATTATCATTGCAATATTAATGGATGTTCCTTAATCATGAACCATCCATTCGTAAGGTTTACATAAGAATTAAATATTAAATCTGGTTTGTGTAACTTCCTAAGGTATTAATTAATTTTGCATATATTTTTATCCTCAATTTTCAATGGAGAATTGAAAATTTTGCAGAGAAGTGTATTCTACCCTATATGATCAAATTACGCAGACGTTTCGACTAGTCAGTGAGTGAATCCGAAGGTCCGGAATTATATCGCAAAAGCTCTAGGAAAATGTAAAACATCATTATCTTGAAGTACGAGGAGGGTCCAAGTAGTAATGAATCCTCTTCGTGGCGTGCCTAGCGGTTTTTTTTATCGGCCAACGTTAGCACGGATACCATGTTGCAAAAGCACATCTACTCTATGAGGATTCGCTATTAAGGTAACACATTTTTATCGCATATTGCAGCTAATGTTTGTCTCATATTAACAAAATAGTAATCATACTAAATTTCAAGAAACTGTAATAGTAACTATTAACGGAGTCACCCGCTATGTGTGCATTACAATGCAACCATTTCAGAGAGTAAAAATCATTCGCCTTGACCGGGATTCGAACCCGGATCCCTCGATATCCGGCCGAGTGCTTTAACCATTTAAGCTACCGAGACGTCCTCTTACACTCTGAAATTTTGGAGTGTAAGAGGACGTCTCGGTAGCTTAAATGGTTAAAGCACTCGGCCGGATATCGAGGGATCCGGGTTCGAATCCCGGTCAAGGCGAATGATTTTTACTCTCTGAAATTGTTGCATTGTAATCATACCATATGTAAAAATGGTGTCGGGGATAGTTCTTATTCCAAATGAAATAAAAACTTTGAAGGAGGAGACAACTGCATTCTAAATTAATAAAAACCTATTGTTCTACCCTTCCTGCAGGGGTATGTCGTCGAGAACTGTTGAAAACCAACCTTTAATGTTCAACATACTTTGAATGAATGAATTGATTTACCTATATAATTCAATATATTTGAGAAATTGGAACAATATTTCTTATAATTTTTCTTCATAATAAGTGTTTGCTTGGTTAAACAGAAATGTTGACAGGGAGAAAAGAGACAAATGAACTGATTTCGACGTATTTGTAGTAATAAAAATTTTTCAAGAAACTGCGGGAGATGCCGCAACAGTAACTTTAACGGAGTCATCCGCTATGCGTGCATTATGGAGAGTGTAAGAGCACGTCTCGGTAGCTTAAATGGTTAAAGCACTCGACCGGATATCGAGGGATCCGTGTTCGAATCCCGGTCAAGGCGAATGATTTTTACTCTCTGAAATTGTTGCATTATAGTGAAAATCATTGTCAATTTATCATAAAATAATTTTATAATCTAATCAGTAATCTTAAAACGATGTTAAATTTGAAATCAATCACATTTGAGACCACAACGCACCCTGCTGGTAAACTATTGCGTAATTAGAGTGCCAAAATGGTGAAGTCATTTTTGAGAGTGTATTGATGTGCAGGGTAACGGAGAAAATTCTTTGGACTCTGAGGAAGACGAACGGTGTGGTTTTAGATGGAGAGGAGGAAAGGAGGAGGTGGTTAGGGAAAATCCGAAAAAGGCAGGAAAAAGGATGGAGGCGGTGATACGTAGAGGTGAGAGGATAGAGGAAGGAAGAGAGAAGAATCTTGAGAGACCATGAAGGCGGGAGGATTTTCGAAGAAATGGATCAAGAAATGGGCATTTTCCACGGTACTAAGAAAAATGTAGTGACCCCGGACCGTTTCTAACCTAGCTTTCAAAATTAGGTCGAATACCCTGAATTCTAATGCCTCGATCGGATATTTAGAATGCTTTTTGAAAAATAATGGGTTTCAAGGCTCCTTGAAATTTCATAGCAGCGAATGCCGTACACATTAATCATAGTGATACCTTTGAAAACATTTTTTTCTTAGAATACATGCCATCACTATGGGCTTTTGTGGGTGGTACTTGCAACATTGGATGGATCCGCTTGGGATATAATTATTATTGGTAATCTTCTGGCTAAGATAGGGTTTGGATGGACACAGACTACCAGACGGTAGAGAGACAATTTCCTTGCATTTCCTAATAAAACGAAACATCGAACATTACAATAATTTCTGCTTCAATTTCGCTGAATATTTTCATCCTCTCTTCATTCCGTCCAACGGAAACGGGAACTATCCATTCCTGCCCCTTCGCCGCTCGCCCAACATTCTCATCTCTATCGCAGTCTTCCATCCCTCGTTTCAGCATCCCATTACCAATCAAAACTCTCTTCGTCCATTTCTCCTCCCTCCTTTTGAATTCTCTCAACAATCTTCCATCCTTCCCCAGTGTGAAAACACTCCCTAATTTGTTTTCCTTTCGGTACACTTCACCTTCTCCATTCTTCTCTAAACCCACATTTCAAAAGCCTCAAATATTCACTTATTATCCTGCTCCAATCGCCAAGGTTCCGCGCCGCACAAAACAATTGATTTGGATATACTATACTGAACTTTTTAGAACGAAAAACTTGGTTAAAAAATAATTGTTCCATATACAGACAGCATATGTTTCATTGGAAATGCATTCTTCAATTCATTCACTTCAACGGAAAGCGATTGCTAACAGTTGCATTATTTCTCTAGATTTTTTTTTCTAAGTTACGGGTGGTGCCCCAATACCCCCCGCCACTCGCCCTTGCGGTGGCTTGCGGGGTATTGAGTGGATGAAGATGTAGCTATCATACACATAATTTACAAATGGATGTTATGATTCAAGCCTACAGTTGACCATGCACTTCGTAAATTGTAATCAAATACTGAAAAATTCGATGGACTGACATTATTTCCCTAAAAGTACATAATTTTCTCGGTCAACCACTACCGTGGAATTTGGAGTCAACTTTTAAAGTGATTCAATTCTCATTTTCCTATTTAGTGTTCATTATGTGCCAGAAAAAATCAATCCTCGCATACATTGTCATAACTTTTACATATTATATGGGGCCAGTTGGGGCATTTTTTCGTGGAGATGTCGTTGATGATGCTTCCACTTATTTTTGCAGTTTCAAAATTTGCGCGGTAGAAATAATTGATTCGGTTCTTCAGTCAAAGTCCCTTTGCTTAACTGGTTAACTGAAGTGGTTTAATTGCAGATTTAATCTCTTCCATAAATTGGAAGCTGGTCTGCCTAGCTACAATGTTGAAAATGTATAGTTAGTCCCATCGTGCTAGGTAGAAGGGATCGTGTCAATGAAATTGGAGTGATAGGGAGTGTGGAACAAATAGGCTTGAGGTCATTTTTCCTCAAAGATTGAGGGATCAGAATAAAACTATCGGAACGTGCATTAAGGAGGAATATTATTTGCCTGTTTTCATTATAATTGGACTAGTATGTTGTCTTTATCTCATTTGACTTTAGGGGACATCTGTCTTTTGTCCTTTTTGTTATCTATACTTTCTCTCATATGCGTTGAGAAATATAGCTGCTCATTTAGATACTTAAGTGTACCACGATCTACTTCATTAAGCACTATAGTGATCATGTACTACAAAATTTGAACAAATTAAATTATAAATTTTTAATATGAATAGTGGAGTTTGTTTATATCTTTATATATTTTCATTCAAACACAAAATCCCGCCATATGGCGAACAAATATTCATTCACATGGAAATAGATAAGGAAAGGGAATAGGAACACACATAAAAGACGAACACAGGAGAGGTGAGGAAGGCGGAATCAAGCAGTCTATTAATGTATGGAAATATATGCATATATATATATATATATATATATATGCATATATATATATATATATATATATATATATATATATATATATATATATAATGATTTCTTCGAAGTGACACGGAAGTGTTGAATAGAAAACTTAGATAGTAACACACAGCACGAGAACACATAAAAAGAACACAATAATATCTTGATAATTTCGACGGACTCGAGCTCCGTCTTCTTCGGAAGATAAGATATGACTAAGGAAAAGGGTACGCGGTGCAGAGAGAGTATGGGACGAGGGAGAGGGGAAAAAACAGGTAGAGGGGGAGGGGTGAAAGAGGGGTATATGGAGGGGGAGAAAGCGGAGCGGGGAACAGGTGGTGGGAGAGGGGTGAAGGAGGAGGTTATGGAGGGGGAAAGGGAGGCCAGAGGGAGCGGAGATGGAATAAGGAGGATGCGGAAATAGTAAAAAGCGACACAGAAAACTAACAATTCATCCACAGATCCCACAACACCCATGACCAAGGCATCAACTCACCAAGTCATCATAAGGGCTCGACAAGTCAAAACACAGGACAATGATGACAAAATGTATGCGGATGAATAAATTGTCCCACCACCTCGCAAGAAACAAATCCATCTCCATCCACCCCCCCCACCCATTTAGTGAACGACATTGAGACCCAGATGTTGATAGGCTTTACACAGCCATATAAATGCCAATTCCATTGTTTTTAATTTAATAGGGTTATCGGATGGGGGAAGGGATGCTAGCAGGGAAACATTGTAACAGTGGTTGAAGGGGGTGTTGTGGTGGGAGGCATGTTTTGGGATGGGAAAAGGGATTACATGTGGCGCGGACGGGGAAGAGGAATTACATGAGGCGCGATGATTGTTCACCCTGAGGTTCCGGGTGAAATGCCGGGCAGAGTTTGCAAGTCAGAAGATAGATATTCATATATAAACCAACAATTAAGGAAAACTTAATTTTTGAAAATCCATGCCTGGTGTATAAACACCCTCCGCCACACACGCTAGCGGTGACTTATAGGGTACTATGTAATAGGCTAAAACCTACAACGGTGGTCTCACGCACAAATATTATGCGGTGCGAGGACTTTTTCACGCAGTGTCACCATTAAAATTGAGTGATCTCAACTTTTATGTCTAAAGTACTGAATACGAGTATATACGTTCTTGTATACGCGTGTAAAATTAATGATGCACATGCGTGACCATATAAAGGCCCACCAATGACCAAGTGACGCATTCATCCGTTCATAATGGTCCTTCTCTAAACGGTCAGCACTCTATTGTTTAATTGCAAAATTGTTTCCTTCTGCGAAATGTCAAAACATTCAACGCACATTCAAGTTCGAGTGTATAAATGAGGTGGATTTCAGAGAAAGGTATGTGCGCCCGCCATCGCTCGCTCTTTGGATGTCTCTATCTATTTTCCGTTCAGTGCAGCAGCACAGGTTGACCACCCTCAGTAAGATTGGCGAACGCTCCACACACGCAATCCACCGCCACTATCAGCGTTGCTATCCCGTTCCGCCCTTTTTATTCTTTGGAATTCTCGCTCATTTCATCCGGGTTTCACTCCGTCCGCATCGGAGCATGAAGTATCTGTGCGGGACGGGAGGATTTGTCTCGCAAAAAAAACAGCGCAAGACAACAGCTCCATGGAGACCAACGAAGGAGAGAGAGAGGTCATTTTCGATTGCATCTCGTCGGAAAAGAGCGACGGTAGGCGGCTGAATCTGTGGGGGAGGTTGTTAGTCGAAAAATCACGCCGGAAAATTCCTTTTTTCTCCGCTTCCGTTCCCTTCTCCCTCCTCCTTTCATGCTTCATTTGGCAAAATTGACCGCCAATTGTCATTTAATAGAAAAAAAACATTAATACCACATGACATCATTTGCTCAATTCACCTGCTATCGTCATAGTCAATGAATTCCACATTCGCTCCCACCGTAAACCCTTCGTTAAATGAACGCGCAAGTTTTTAAGCCATCGCTTTTAGGTGTGACGTTTTCAGTGAACTTGTAGTCTATATTGCTTACATTTACCTAGGTGCCAAAAGCGGTGGATATACATTTACTAACATTAATATCTATCCCAATGTCAATAGCCCAATAATCCATTTTATTTACATTACTTTGAGGGACTTATGAATATAGGTATATATTTAAGTAATACAAATAAGTGTTCACACCATGGTGTGAGCATGGATAAATTTCATCACTGACCGTTACCAAAGGAAAACGTCTTAAACCAGTTTTTATTTTGCTGAATTTTGGAGGCACGCTTATCTCCCTTTCTCTCTCCCTTCCTCGATCCTCTCCTTTCCTCTCCCCCCCCTTCCGTGGGTCATTCCGCCGATCTCCTCTTCCGGGGGTTACCGGGAGACGAAGGTGAGAACCCTACATTTCGTTACCGGCCAACTGTTTCGGAAGAAGACCGCAGACGCCGCCGCTTCTTCTTGCGACATCTCCGGGATCTAGGCGCGCACCGAAACGGGCGGTTTTACCGCGTCACGTCTTCACCATATCACGTCACGTTCCCCCTTGCATCGCCTCGTTCTCTTCGGCCCGTCCCTCCCGCCGACACACGCCTCTCTCTCCTCCCTCACACACACACAGATCTTCTCTCGCGTTCCGCAAATGGGGTTCTGCATTATATCGATTTTGGCGCACATCTTCAGATTAAGAGGACTCCCCGGATTGCTTTGCATATTGTCGCATTAAACCGATCGCTTCCAAAGTTTTTCAGAAAATAAAACCTTTCCTTTTGTTTAAGGAAATAATAATTTTTCGTTTGAGTGATAGAACGTCAGAAGTAATCCCTGCAGAGCCATGTAACAAGATTCCCCTTGAGTTCGATTTTTCCTCGTGATCTCGCTGATATTTCTTAGGATATAAGCGAGGTGCTTTTAGCATACGGCCACGAGGACCCAACTCAAGAATGGATATCCCCTTTTTCCTTTTTTCATAGTTCTTTGAAGCCCATATCATTTTTAGCATTTATTTATTCGCACGATATATCCAGCTCCTTTGGAAAGGATTGGACATTTTTGGCCTCGATTACGAAATTTGAGCGTCTACTTCAGTTTTTGCTCGGTAATATTTAAATAACTTAAACCTTTTTGAATGGCTCCCCGATGAAGTCTACTACTTCAATTAAATCGTACTCAGTGAACAGAATCCAGAGAAGCACTTAAGATTTTTTTGTCCATTTGTCCGAGGCAGAATCGAATTGGAGAAATTTCGATGCACCCAACTGAAGAGATTGTCTTTTCTTTCCTTTCAATTCCTTTGCTTGTGCATTACTTCCGAAAAATATTTTTCTTTAAATGAGTTTGAAATTGCATCCCCTTGATATTTAATGCTTTGAATGATGCATTCTTTTTTCTCTTTCTCTTTTTGATGGCCTTTGAAACGTTAAACCCAATTTTTAGGAAATCCGACGATTGATTTAAAAATTAAATATGTTTCAATTTTTCGCATATTTTCCCAGGAATCTTTCAAACTCCTTTTGGTCTTTTAGAGCGTTGAAAAACTCAAAACAGTTAATATGTAGTTTTGATAACTGTGACATACGTTTTTTCCAAATTTTCAAGGCTCATTTTTTTAGTTTTTTATGTTAGTCTTTGCTGCTCGTTCCGTTACTCACTTATGCCATTTATTTCTATTGTTATTTATTCTCATTTTTTCAATTGAAAATTTTCGTGTAGTTATATGAAGATTTAATTAAATTTCAAATCCCCCACAGATAATAATTGTTAACTCATATGCTTTGGAAATTATAATTTAACTTTGTTGCAGTACACGCTTATGGATAGAATCATGAAATCATGGGCAATAATTAACCATCTGAAATTTTCTTAATTCCAGTATAAAGGTTTTTAGTTTATCAGAGCTGAGTTTTAAGGGTGTAGTATTGAAGAATTTAAACAATGAAATTAATCTCCAGTTAAAATGGAGAGGAAGAACTTTATGGTAACATGTAATGATCAAATTGTGATATTTTTGCTAATTTGTATCATGTCAGCAACTATGTACGAAACGCAAAAAAATAATATATCTATCATACTTCCAGTACATTATGTATTTAGGTGCATTTATGTTTAGTTCTAATAATGTAATAGACTTTTATGAATTTTCCTAGGGTCATAGTGGGTGTAGATGTAGGCGTAGATAAATAATGCGGATGTGTAAATGGGATACGCAGACTGCATTGATTCTCAGTCACCATTAATTACCGAAGTGCCATATTTGCGGTGTTTTACTTGATTTGCCTTTTTTTTAAATGCTGCTAAAATGTTTCGCGATATAGAGTAAAGGCATATTTAAAATAAAAAAGCGTAAATCAGAAAAACATGATCTGTCCAAAAAAATGAGTGCAATAAATATTGGCAGAAATGTATTGCAGATCAAAATACAAACCGCTAAAATTCTTCAAAACAACACTCTTGTGCATCAACACACCGATACCAGCGCCTCTGCCACGCTTCTGGTACGCTTCTTGGAAGGAGCCGACGGTCACGACGTGTAGTGGTTCAAAATGGTACTCAAAGGGCCGTACTCAAAGGCCTATGCCTCGTCACCAGTAATCACTTGTTCTCAAAAATTCGGATCATTTTCATTGTGGTGCAAGTGGTCCAAGGCAAGATTGTCACACAAGCAGTCTTCCGACAGCACCTTGGGGACCATTTTGGCACAGCTTTCTCTTGGTTAATCTGGCTATGTACTGTTGTTTTCTGAATATTGCACTCTTCTGCTAACATCCTAACAGTTGGAGGTCAATCAGAATCGAGCACGTGTCTCAATTTTTGCATATCTTCACCACACTCTGTTGTTGATGAATGTTCATTCCTCATCGTCAATCTCCTCTCTACCCTCCCAGAACATCCTGTACAAGCAGAAAACCATCACCTGGGACGTTTCTCCATCTCTATAAGCATCCTTAGCCATGGTTATTACCTCCGAACCCGATTTCCTGATTTTAGCAAAAAATGTTATCGTATATCATTGCTCCGAGGAAAGTGGCATCGTAAATCAGAAATTCATTGTGATAGGTACTATGATGAGTATCAAATTAAACAAAAAAGGTTATTAGCTCTTGGGAAGAGAGGATAACTACTCGAAATGTTAAAATAGACGGGCAAAAACATAAAAACACGTAATAATTTTACCTAGCTTGGAAGGAATTTTTGGACCAAGATAGTCAAAATAGCGGAGATGTAAGGCGAAGAATTTTGTTAGACAAAAAAGCTTTCACAAGGAGGAGGGAATTGGTGAGAGGGAGGGACGTTGAGTAAGGAGGTTAAGAAATGACTCGTCAAATCTTTCCCATGGTGCGTAGTTTTGTATGTTCATGGAAGCAGGATGAAAGACGTAGACTGGAGGTTTTTGAGATGTGTTTTTGGAGATGGATAGAGACGGTGAAGTGGACAGAAAGGAAAACAAATGAGGAAGTGCTGGGTATGGCGTGGGAAGAGAGGGAATACCTGGGAGAAATCCTATGGAGGTAGGAAAAAAGAATGAAAATCTTACTAGGGAATGGGTTGTTGAAGACTTTGATATGAAGGAGAACGTTAGACAGACGAGGAAGGGGCAGGAAATGATTGAGCACGTCGAACGGAAGTAAATGAAGGGAGGAAGAAAGTATGCGGCTATTGATGGTGTAAGCATTAACAAAGTGCGTGATGATGAAACTCGAAATAAATGTTTGTGCGAACCCTACAAAACATTCGTCATGAGGCAATGCTTAAAATGAAAATAGAAAGTAGTGTATGTAATTTACGTTATAATTTTGGGAAGAACAGGGGTAAATAAGCGCTGGCCACGCTTCTTCAAAACTGTTTCAATCACGAAATTATTCACGTTGGCAAAAGTCATTAATTCTTTCAAATGTGCAGTGGCAATTCATATTAAGATTACAGTGAAGAAATGTGAGATTTAGAATTAGTTTTAACACTATTTATTCATGATACGATGTTTTATACAAATTCTTGTATATTTCTTAAGCCGCTCAAATAATTCCTTCAATATGACGCGATGAAATGCGTGCAACCATTGGCTGATAGGTTGAAAATCAGGTGACAAGAAATAGTATTTGCTCACTCTGTATATTTACCGCGCTCTAAAAATTTTGAAATTTTGGAAAATTGTATTAAAATAGGTCAAACAAAGTAGGGCTCTGTTTTATTTCCAATAAAAGGAGTAACACAGAGATTCAGAGGGGTAGAAAGAGCAAAACTTTCATTCATTCCCCTCCGCACCAGTGAGTGATTCTGTAACACGATGCACGCCAATAAACTCAATTTCAGTCACGTTTTATTCGTACCAGCACGATCAAGGCGTGCCGAACCTAACAACTTCATATTCTGATGCGAATCCACTCGTGCGTGTGGGACTCGCCTCAATGGCTACCATCGTTCCATGTCAACCCACGTTCTGGGTTGTGGTCCAGGAATAAACGAGATGCCTATCGCATTGCCACGGAGACAGAGAAGAGCTGGTTTTAATCGCAAGCTCACCCTATTATATTATAAGCATCTAATTTGCCTTGCATTGACTAGTTCCATTCATAATAACATCATGAATTATGAGGATTATTTGGAGTTTGTTTTTACATTCTTCTTAGAAAAACACCGTGAAAGTTGCAAATCTTGCTAATATCGTGCACCATGGGTGGCCTGTCCAATGGGTGCTCTTTTCCATTAATACCACACCACCAGCCATCACGTTTGGTTGACAGAGTATTCATTCTGTTGGGCACACTTCTAGAGGAACAAGAGAAAGAGGATAAGAGCTGGTCGTTGTCACTCTTGGACGTCGATGGAATGAATACATCAATGGAATACGAGAGGGTTGTTTAGGACACTATTTCAGTCGCCCTTATGCATCGTTTCTTTCGTCTTGTTGAAACGGGAAATTCGGCAATGAAGATGAACAGCCGATGGCTGTTCATCTTCATTGCCGACGGAATATTTATTTTAATTTTTACTTTCTACAATCTAATGGAAAATGACTGATCTTGCGATCTAAGAAGTGGAATCACCTCTGCTACAATATTCTACGTAAATTTACAGCTATACGCTACCCCGCAAGCTGTCGCAAGGACGTGTGGCAGGATGTGTCACCAGCCGTACTACATCTAATCCAATCCTTCCGCAAATACATGGCACCCCGTGATTCGCTTAAAAACGGACAACCCATGGAGTGAGCTGCTAGGAAGTGTAACTTTTGATACATGACTATGAGCGAAGACAAAATGCCCTTACGTTGTTAAAAATTATACGTGCTTGAAATTTACAGGAGGGGAAAGTTAAGGAAATGCTGACGTCTTGTTTATTTCCACTTTTAAAGATAGGCGTGACTTAAAATATTTTTCAGTCCAGGGGAACTACGCCTCCCTAGCACAAGCTCTCTCTCACTGCTCTTGCGCTGATGTCCTTTGGTCCAGGGATTTTTTTTGTTTCAATGTGAAGAGGTTGCTGCGTTCTCTATTTGCGCCTATTTATATGTATGAGGTCATCCAAAGTGATACTTACTTACAACTTACTTACTTTATACTTTCTGGGCCATCTCTGGTTTGATGGACGCTTTAAAAGATATCATTTAGAATAGTTTAGGCTTTTTGCTTGCTGACAGTAAATTACAATTCTATCTGTGTCACAAGAAAGCTCAGGTACCATTTAAAAATGTAAAAGTGTAATTACTCATGTCATATGCGATCTACACCCACATCCACATTCCCCCCTGCCACACACCTTTTTGGTGGCTCGCAGGGTAATTATGTAGATGTAGATGTAGACATCTACATCTTCAAGTCTGAAGAACTCGGTTAAAAGCTCGCTAAGAAACATTTCAAAACCTCTGATCAATCGCTTGGCGAAATGTTTGTTAGAGAAATTGTGGAAATTAAAAAGCAAAAATGGAAGTGTTTCTGACGTATTTCTTCTAGGTAAGCAGTCGGTTTATAGTTGCTAATTATTATTCAATGAAACACTTTTTAATATATTAAGATTATTAAACCTTATTGTATTATTATATCGGTAATATTAATATGCTTAATATTTTGCATTAATGAAATGTTTTTATTCAGTTACGATTTTAATCTCCTTTCATAAAAATATTACAAGCTATTAATGGACGGCAAACAATCTAAAGACCGCATACGATATTATGCGAATGCCAAAAATCATCATGTAATCATTTATTTGAATAAGAATTCCCCTTTTTGAACGGCTAGATTTTAATTATCCTGAAATCATCGCTGGAATAAGTTTAAAAATATTCCTGTGCACTTCTTCATTGTGGTTCTTATCTAATTATCCAGGAGTTCAGGAATTATCTTTTGAAAAACTTTTTCAATTAACTTGTTGGTAATTTTTAATGATTAATTACGAATATTTGAAGGTTTGAAGGACGAATATTCGGTTCTCTAATAATACATAACTTTCCATTGACGTCGGGAAATTCTATAAATCGCAAATTTAATATTCAAGATCTAGAGCCATTTCTACTGATCTGCGTCCCTTTCATCCCAACATGCTCCTTTTAAATGAAACTTTGGATTATAAACAGCTCAAAAGGACTAAATTAAGGTTATCCAAAGGATTTGAGATCAAAATTATGCACTTTTGGACGAGATCAATCAAATAGCGTTTAACGACGCAAAGGAATATTTTAATGGTACTAGAACAAAAAATAAATCGGAAAAAAAATTGGTTTCGCTATTAAAAGAATTACTTTTCCATTTCTGGAATAGGCTGTCGTCACAGACGTTTGGCTCCTCTCCTCGTTTATGATATATGAATCAATTGCACACATAAATTGCCAATCATAATCGACGATGATGTCACAATAATCTTTTTTTATACAATCTGAAAATTATTTTTTTATTGTTTCTCTGGAGACGCAACACGCTAAGACAGTAGAGCGTAAAGGCTTCTAATATTTTTGTATATATGGTTAAAATACACTGAGTAACACAGGCTTGATCCGATTTGGTTATACTTGTTGGACATTTTTGAGATAAAAAAATCGATTTTTTAGAAAGAAAAAATGTTTCAAACACGTATGGCTGCACAATTTTCACTCAGCAATAAGATTTCAATTCGTTCAATTCAATGAAGAGGGACAAATGAACCGTCGCATTATTTCTCCAGCTATTACGTCATTTACAAACGTATATTATTCTTATTAATGTGGACAGCTTAGCAGACGCTTCGCTCATTGTAAACAGCTCCGGCGAAATTCCATCATCTCGGATTATTTCTTTCAAAGTGTACTTAAAGATTTCATAATATTTTCAGTAAACTTCCTTTGAGTAATTTGATGATGGCCTCTGTAAATATATGTTTAGAAGTTAACTTTTAAAGTTCATAATTTATTGTTTTCGAACTGAATGCCAGGGAAAATGAAATAGCATTTTTCCAAAGAATCCGCAAAATCATGTCCTCACAGAAAACACACAAAAAATGCACACGAGCATAAAAAGGTCAATATTACGAAATAAATCCAGTTACATATGTACGGAGAAATCGGAGACGCCGCTACAGCAGCTTACAGTAGCTAGTATATAATCTAAGCCTCATCTATTTGTTGTAGGAAGTCTATGTACTGCATTAAACGACGAAATCTTTCAACCTCCACCTCCGTCACCAAAATCACTCACCCGAGGGGAAATAACCGGGCAAGATTACTTTCACGCGATCACTCCCTCCGTTGCCAATAAATTCATTGCAGACATTTGTTCTATTCGCCGTAAATGTTTCTCTCCGCCGTCTCTATTATTTCACTTCCTCTCAATTTTATAAAGGAGCAATCTTTCTCATTTTTATTCTCTTATTTTTTTCGTCTTTCCCTCTCAACCTCTCCGAAGAAGCCCGAACGTTGCCATGGTGACCCCATCCTTCCCACTCACCCGCGCGCACACACTCGCGGAGTAGCGCCCCCGCCCCGCCCCCCTCCTATTTTTACCCCCTCCCCACCCTCCGCCTCATCATTCCTCCCTTCCTCGCCGCAAATATTCCGAAATTCCAACCCGCTTACCATTCTCCCTTATCTCGTAAGCCGCCCCCACCCCACCCCCCCCCCCCCGAAGGGGGAGGTGGAGCATTAGCGGAGGCGGCCAGGGGGCATGGAGGATTGTTCGGAGGTGTGGATAAATACCTTTTTTTTCAACCCCTCTCTCCTACCGCCCTCTTTTTGGCTTGCCTCCTCATTGCTCCTGCTCCTCCTCTTTTGGGCTTAACGGCATCCCTCCCACCCTGACAATCCAGCCTCCTACCTAATTTTTCTCTCGCCACGCTATCTCTAATTAGTCTTTTAAGTTTAAACCGGGTGGTGTGGGTGGGAGAGACAGGGGGGTGGGAAGAAGAAAGTTTTTCGCAAATCTATACATCGCAACAGCGGTTTCGGCTTAATTGCCTCCTGCTCCCTCCCCTTCCCTGGTCGTTTTTAAACGGATTGCCGTTTAATAGTTGAATCGGAGAGATCTACAGGGGCACGAGAGGGCTACAGGGGTACGATAGGGGAGGAGGCAATTTGTATTAATAATCCGGGGTCTGAAGGAGAACGAAAGTCATCTCCCGAGTAGTCTTTCTCCCGCCCTTCCACCCCCAACCCCGTTCCTTAATCTTCCCTCTTTTACATCTTGTTTCGTCTCCATTCTGAATCGATTATGTGGAACATTTTCGAGAGAAATAGTCTTACACTTACGTTTTCCTCCGTTAGATTTTAGAAGACTCGTTGAGGTCGAATTGCTGTCGAGAGAAGATTGATCCAGCGTTGAAATCTAAAATAACCTACGTTCATTGGGATTGTTTTTCAAAGTATAATTTCACTAAATTTCGGCCATTCCTAACTCAAAAATATCTTGAATCGAAAGTGTTGTTTTGTTTTTTTCATAGAAATACTTGTTTGTTTATGAAGCAGAAACAAATGAATTTTGCGAAGTAATTCGTTAAGAAAATGGACTAGTTAAATATTTTCATCAAAGCATGCGTGGAAAATGAATTCGAAAAACTATTTCACAAGTCAACAAACAAACAATACGGGAAATGGGTGTTAAAAATATCCAATCTGTTTGTTTAACTTAGTACCATTCGAATTGTATGAAAAAAATCTTACGTTTACTTTCATGTATTTGGAAGTTTGGGAGATATAAAATAAATAAATTCCCACTCAAACATTCTTCCGCCGATTCTAACTGCTGTCGCTTAATGGAGAAATATATTTTTAATACTTAGATTTGCATCACGTAGTGAACAAGAACAGCATGATCATCCGTATTTTCTATTCCTGTGGCTTTAATACTCATTAATTTTCATCTCCAATCCAGTGAAAACGTGCGGTGATGGTGTACTGATCGTGAAAAATCTGCACTAATGGCTGCGTGACGGTTCAAATAAGCCCAAACCTCCTGTGACAACAAAGACTCGGCCACGGACAAGGCGGTTTTTCAAGTGGGTAAAAGTAAAAGTGAGTGTCCCTTAAGGAGTGCTCTCGATGGCTATTAAATCTTAGCATTGACGCTACTACAGATAATATGCCCACAAGGTTATTTTGCTAGGAAATAACAGAAGTTTCAACTATTTGGTCGAAGTAGTTTGCCAGAAAAAATTAAGAGACCGATATCTACATCTACATAATACCTCGTAAGCCGCCGCAAGGGCGTGTGGCGGGTGGTGTTAGGTCAACACCAATATAAGAGAACAAAACCACATGCAAAATCAACACATCCATGCAAATATATACCCACAGTGGCGTATGCATTCATGCAAAAGTCTTTTCAACTTAGACTCATGCAAAGACATATACTGTCAACTAACAAACAATTTCACATTAGGGTGCAGTAAAAAATGTAACCTATAACCTACCAGCTAGAATTCGAAAAGTAAGAAGGGGGAATTCCACTACCACGTGGACATGTAATATGCAACGGTCTCCTCCTCATTGGACACAGGCAGGGAATGGAACCCAAAACTGCAGGTAGCGGGAGGGTCCACTCAGAGAGAGAGAGAGACGAGGGATGGGTGGGGAAACTTAAAAACAGATGAGATAGAGCAAACAATACTGTTAAGAGCAGCATAGTATTTAATGGAATTTTAATGCGGTCATTCGGAAAGAAAGGGTTTTGACAACAAAATACACAAGGTTAGTGAAGGTGCATGCAATCGAGTAGAACTAATTATTCCCTAGACGCTGAAGGTGGTAAGTGGAATTTTTACTATCAATAACACTACAGTTACTATCCCGTATTGTCCGTGGAAAGGAGGAGTCCTTGATTCAGTTAGTTCTAGCATATATTTCTCGATTTTTATGTAACCAAACGACCAATGTATGCTGGTGTGGGTGACCTGAATTACACCGCGCAATAATACTGAATTTTCATATTATCTACCCTTGAAAGTTTATAACTTTGAAGTGCGTGTTTGTGACCAAGAAGAAGGGTTAAACATTTATGGATGACATTCCCTTTCGCCATTTCGCTAATACCAAATATTCTTTCTCAGAAGAGGACTCCGCGACGCGCCCTCCTCTCTCGCTCTTTCATTTACTTATATCCTCTCTTTCACCCACCCGCCTTCATCACCACTTGCCTTCGGATCTCTTTTCGTTTTACGGCCATTCAAAGTTTCGAGTTCAAACTCTTCTCCGCGCTCTTAACTCCTTGATTGCTTTGCCGCTCGCCTTTTAGATCTCCTCCCTCCCTCCATCCCTCCTCCACCCATCAAAACCCCACAAATTCGCGCCTATCTCTCTTGTCCTCCTCATGCGTACTAAAATCGTAAACAAACTCTCAAGCATAAACACGCACACAATCACGAGTGTGCACACAGATACACAGTCAAAGCGCAATCGAGTCGCCTTGGGGAGGGAATATGGGTCGGAGGGAAATAGCTTCGAAGATGAGGCGGCGCTTAGACCGCCCCAAACTCCTCCACGCCCATCCTCCAACTCCCTCCTCAACCCCTTACTACACACCCCCTCGCGACTCGCAGGGGTCATGGAGGACGCACCGTTAAAACCTACCCCTCCCACATCTCCCCCCCCCTAAATTTGGCTCGAAGTGGGTGAAGTCGTGCATTTACGAGAACATCATCCCGTTTGAAAGACTATAGTATATCGGGGTTGCCACCCCCTAAACCCGCTCCCCTTCGACGCCTCAACAATGGTTTTCCCGCTCCCGCCAAGGAATGAATGTATGCCTAATACTTCCTTTTCTATGCGAGACTTCTTCACTCCTTCCTCTCTCACACCCATCCCCCCCCTCCTCTCCATCGCTCTTTCTCCTTTTCCCACAGTCTCGCGCGAAAACAGCCTTGCACAGACTCCCATAAACTTACGTTTTACCGCCTCTCAGCCAACTGCTCAAACGCATAGTTGTGTTTCTACGTATTATACGCGCGGCCATGTGTTTGACTCCGGGAGAAGTTCTCCCGATGTGGAGCATTATCGTATTCCCCAAGTCAAGTTTGTACTTGTGCTTATACAAGTTGAAGCCATTAGCCAATCCTCAGTTGGTTACGCTCTTGATTAATTACTTACTCATGTTCCTCGAGTCTTAATTTGGGATGGTTACATGATCGCACATCAAAACAAAAGTCACCAAATGGATATGAGAAAAAAAATACATACATATATTTGTTGCATATGAAACACGCCTTTGAAACAGATGAAATGGGTGGGCTACATCGGAAGGTTAAAACGCTTTTTGGGAAGGTAGAAGGGTAACTGTGTCCAATAATAAGAGACAAGTCAGGAAAAATATTACTTTAACCAGGAAAAATCCAAGAGAGATGGAAGGAACATATAGAAACACTGTATGGTAAAGAACTTAGGCCAACAAGGTTAAACATAGAAAACGAACATGACGTAGAAGAAGATAGCTTAGGTCCAGGCATACTCGACGATGAAATAGAAAGGGCATTAAAGGAGATGAAAGCAAATAAGGCCATGTGGGGTAGACAACGTTCCTGCAGAACTACTGAAATATTTAGAAAAATGTGGGAAGAAGACTCTATATGGACTGATTCGTAGTAGTATATATAATATATAGGATTCGTGGAAGAATATCGTATTAATAGGACTTTCTCCCTAAACTAATTAAAGGCAAAATTATTTATTGTTATTATATAATTTTCATTCGAATTGTTCTCCAACTTTTGTGGCACCTTTGTTCTACTGCCGGTCACAGATATTGCTAAGCAGGGAATCCTGTTCGTGGTGATGTTATACATGTACGGTTCTATCATACAGAAGTAATTCAGTTATGTATTTATAAGCATCTATATATCTTGATAAATAAAACAGTTTCTGGCGTAACTTGGTGGAAAATCTTCATACTGACTTTTAATAAGCAAACCACTTTACTTTTCCACATAAACTTTTTAATTTTTACTACCCAGGTTCGTTATAACATAACATCAACCTGGGTGGTAAAAATTAAAAAGTTTATGTGGAAAAGTAAAGTGGTTTGATTATTAAAAGTCTATATATCTTAGTTAAAACATTGAATATCCAAATATCAATCAATTTGTTTGTTTATATGCTTGGGGCACATTAAATCAGAAATGTAACGTAGACTACGTCAGATCTGGATATGTTTTTCTTGAAACTGCTGGAATCGAAAATATCAATACAAAACAAGAAATATTTTTACCCACAGATGGCAGCAATTGCTTCACTCAGAATCAGAATTTCGATTCTTTCAATTCAATTTGGAGTGTCTGTTTATTTATTGTATTCTTTCTCTGGTTATTTTATTATTAACAAATGTTTGTCATAATTAATTACGATAGCGGAGCGGGTGATTCGTACATTATAATCTGCTGTTGCAATATTCCCCGGTTATTTCTTTAAGAGTTAACTTTCATAGTGCATCAGTTCATTTTTCGAATTCAGGATTCAATGTTGCAAAAGGATAAAAGTATATTTCACTGTTTTCAAGCATCTACGAGATCCCGTGAGCCCACAGACGACGGGAACTAGGATGAACAAACTGCCCACGCACAAAAAATGCCTAATATTGGAACGAAATCCAGTTGCAGCTGTAAAGATTAATTGTCCGATAATTGGCGTAACATTACACACATATCCTACCTCACTTATCCTGAAACTGTCCAAGTTGTGGGCGGCACCTTCTGCTCCATCAAACTGACTCCCCTTTCTAAACCAAGAGTCATTCCCAAGCTGCTTGTGCCACCTAAAACGTGATATACCCTCGCCCTCCCTCCTTGACGTAACCCCTTACGTCCCTCAGGTAACCCCTGGCGCACCGTTTACACCGGCGACTGTAACACACATAGTTTCCAATAGGTTGAAAAACCGTCGCTATCCCTCCACACATGAACCGTTTACCTTAATTACTCAAACCAAACGCATCCCAATACCAATCGTTCGGTCATCATTTCTCACCATTGTAATAGCTAAACACCTGCCAACAAGTCAGTAAGTATAGATGAGTTGAGAACTCCCGAGACGACTCACAGCCGGCTATTCAAAGCTTTTGAATCGCACAGGGTTAACACGGCTTAACAAACAACGGTAGCGCCAACAGTCATCTCCGTACCCTCCTTCTCATACCTCTCCACTTCCTTGCCACTATTGTTAGAGAAGAGCGCTTCACGGGCTTAACATCTCTGCATCTGCGGCAGGACTACCGAAACGTTTAAATACCAGGAATTTCAAAAATTATGGGCCGTTTTCTTTTATTTATAAGTACCAGGTTATTCTCATGACTTTGTTTCGTAGATCAGGCGGTGGTCATCTGATCTCCACAATCAATGTTTATTGTCATATTGCAAGCATGAATTTTTATTGGAAATAACATGTCAGGAATGGAAAACCACAGAAAATAAGAGTGTAGTGAAAAACGTGACCTGAAAATTTCAATTAGAAAATTAGCTTAGAGAAATCAACTATTTCAGAGTGTAAAGGTCAATCGCCTTGACCGGGATTCGAATCCGAATCCCGGATCGAGGATGCAACTCAAATTGTTGCATTGAAATGCATCTTACTGGACGACTCCGTCAAAAGTTACTACCGCGGCATCTCCCGCAGTTTCTTGGAAAAAGCTTTGAGTAGGTCGAGTTATTTTAGTAATTATTGATTGCTAGTAATATATTCTAGAATATACTATATTAAAATTAATGAATTGATCCAGGACTGATGTGCGTAAATTTTTATTAGCATACCTGAATTGGAATTATTAAAATATTTTAATTTAATATTCGTTCAAAATATTCTGCTCATTGAAGGTTAAGTTTGGCGATGGGCCCTTGCGAATATTTTCTCCTTCTTATCGCGAGAGCACTGTTGTTTTCTCTGCGAAACTTCCTTCTTCGATTTTATCATTCTCTGAGTATATAATTTTATATGTAGGACTTATAATTAATGTTAACTATTTTTTATTATAATTATTGCCTAGTCAAATATTATATTTTCACTGATTATTCTTCACACTTGTTATATTGACTCCATTTTCATATTGGATGAAATATCTCGTAGCACACCGATTGCAAAAATGCTTGGCAAGACTTCAAATTCCTTTGTTTTATTAGCCTGAACTCTGAAATTGGATAACTGTTTCCCTCTTAAGTCTATATTAATATTTTTTCAAATCAATCAGCTCTTAAACCAAAATTCGCTCAAACGATTTCGCTGAATGACCGTTTAGCTTTTTGGCGTGATTATTTAATAAACTTTCCCAATTTCCTAAGGTGATTCCCGAGGAAATCATTCCCAACCCTGCCCCCCCTCCACACCTTTTCTTTTTGAAAGGATGGCCTCTTTCATTCCGTATTCTCCAACTTCAAAACTGAAACTTGGCAATTTTCTTTAAAAACCTGCTTCGCTTTAATTAGGCGAGCCAAGTTTTGAAAAGAAAAAGCGGGGGAGGAGCGGTGGAGGGGGGTGGTGGAGGAGTAGGGTTGATGGTGGAGGAAAAGGATTTTTTTCCCTTTACTCCCCTTTCCTCGAAGGCCAAATGGCTATAGCCACACCGGAAACTTCTTCCTCCTATCTTACTAACAATCCACGCTTCTCCCCCGCGTCTCCTCACTTCCTACTCCCTTATCCCCCGCAGCGAACCAGCACCCTGTCTTTCTCACTCCTTGCACGAACAGCAGCTGTGTCTTCTCCATGCGCGCCAACCCCGCTCATTTATATCTGTATTCTACATTCCCGACGCGTCGCTAGCGTCATCTTCACTGGAGCACTGGGGTTGCAAGAAAGAAACAGGTCTCAGGAATCAGATTCTCATGTGTGACGAAAATTATCTTTGAAAAAAAAATTATATTTCTCCAAAAATCATTTTTCGAATTTAGGGTGACAAAGAATTATAGCCTTTTCACGCGACTCCCCCT
The DNA here is from genome assembly GCA_037158775.1 of Hetaerina titia. Classification (NCBI taxonomy): domain Eukaryota; kingdom Metazoa; phylum Arthropoda; class Insecta; order Odonata; family Calopterygidae; genus Hetaerina; species Hetaerina titia. The sequence goes on from CM073778.1 coordinate 88,473,083, forward strand.
TCGAATATCTAAATGACCGGAATGAGGCTCAGAATAATCGCATGTAAGTATGAATGGTTATCGGATGAAAATGAGAACTATCTGATAATTCTAATAATTATTCCATTAAAACGTTTTTCTTTCAAGTTATGACATAAATCCTACCGGGGAGAACCGAAATTTAGATCAGACTGTATCCATCAAAATTTTGCATGTCAACGCTCCAATTCTAATATTTTAAATGCTAGGCGCCATCTTTTTGAATTCTGCTTTAGTGATTTGTATCTATTTATTTGATTAGAATTATTTTTCTCTTGACTATTTCATCCGTTCAGGCCTATTTTATATTTTGTAATATTATATTTTTCTCTTGCTTTTGAGGGTCAATTGTGTGCCGTATAATCGAAGTTTATATATATATATATATATATATATATATATATATATATATATATATATTAAATATTTATTTATTTATTTAGTTGGCCATGACATGCTACTCGAACAAAATTTCCCGAACCATATTAGTTTTTGGGCCAATAGAAAACGAGAATTCTCATTTTAATTACATAATTATTATTATTTTTCGATTAACGCAATGAATGCAATTATCAATAGCACTTTTTTTAGGATCCACGCATTTACGATGACCGTTATATTTTTGCTGTTCTGTCTGAGAGACTGTCTTATTATTTCCTTATTCGACCCAAAAGTTCTTCTTCGACCATTGGATGACTATAAAACAATATATACTCTTGGTTTAACTTCTTCGATCGAAGCAGAACGCTTACTCTTTCAAAAGGAGAATTAAAGTTGCAATTTAGACACTTAAGGTGATATATTCCCTCAGTATAATAAAATTAAAACTTCACAATATACTAATTAATCGCGTTAATTACAGCCAAAAAGGACTTCAACAGAAATGAAACACAGTAATCGACAGAACAAACGAGAATATGAAAACAGAATAGTGCAAAACTAATAATTGAAAGAAATCATCTCAATTTCGCGTGAGATAAGTCCGATTGGTTTAGTCATTAAATTTGTGGTTGTATTCTCCTGAATTCCTCCCTTCCTGTCATTGGCGTGAGATGATTGATTCAGAATTATTAATTTTCGTCTGCAGTTTGAAGAGACATTGGTTTACTCTCTGAATATCCCAAATCATTTTGAAGGAATCATATCTGTACGATGGCAGGAGACGCTCCTGATTTCCCATCTTGAAGTATTAATATTATGGATATCACACCATCGTTAATATTATTCTCGACTTGTGCGGATTCACGATTCTTAAGTGCTAGTGTGGACTTGATGCCAATCCCAAAATCTTGAAACGATTTCCAAGGTCACTCAAATCAAAGATATTTTCCATGCACATCCAATCAGTAGACTTCCTAAAAGCCTTAAGATGAGTACTTTATAGCACCATCAATTCTTAACAAAATATTACCAGACTCCATACTTCTCTCCAATCGTGGGACATCACTAATCACATGCCATGTTCTCATCATCTACTTAACATAACGTAGTAGATGAACCCAGTGTTCAAATTTTGGCTATTACACTACTATTTCATAACCTCTCGAAATATTATAATATCCAAGCACTCGAAAACAATATCCACCTCAAAAACTCTTTTCAAAATGAGGTGTTCAAAGGACATGTATAACTAGAGATGATGAGATTTTACATCTTGTCCTCATGTTGTTTTTTCATCACGCATTTCTCTCCTGAGTAAACAGAATAAAAGAATGCTACTACTAAATGTTAATCTTGTACTTACTTGGAAGCATTTATAAGTAGTAGCAGCATTTTTTGTCGAAAATAATCCTTGAGTCTGCCAGTACTCTTTTTACGAGAGCTCCTTTTAGGGTGGCGCCACGATCGACGGAGGAGAGAGTCAGAGAATGGGAATGCAGGTCCGGGCCTTTATATTATTCACTCCGACCCCCCAACTTTTACCTGTTCTCTCCCTCACGTGTTTGCATCTCTCCACCCCCTCCCCCCGCTCTCCATATCTCCTTTTCGCCTGTGTTGCGTTCCATCCGTCTTTCCTCAGCCGAGTCTGTCGGGGCTGCCTTTCTCATTCTCCCACTTCTCTCCCATCAACTCCCAACTCGCCCCTCTCGCCCACCCTTTCCACTCCTCTCCACTTCCCTCAATCTCCCGCATCGCGCCCTTCGGAGCGAGAGGCCGTGTCCCTCCCTTTCTCTCTCTCCCGCAGGCAATTCCATTTTATCTCCCTCGACCTCCCGTATCCAGCTTCAAACTTCTGCATATGCTCCCTTCTCTCTTTGCCTCCCTCTCCATGTTCCCCGCAACCCTCTCCCTCTCACTTCCCTCATACCTCTCAGCACACACTCTTTTTCCACGCCGGCGCTCATGAGGCCGCCTCTTCCTCTCTCTCTCTCTCTTCCCCCCCCCCTCTCTCTCTCTCTCTCTCTCTTCACTCCTTTCCCCCGAGCTATCAGATAAATTGTACAGATTAGGCATTATTAAAAAAAGTTTAAAAAATAAACCATATGACTGAGCCACTGTGTAATATTATAAAGAGGCAAAAGATTGATGAAATATAAGCAAAACTGAGCCTCATGGAATATTGAAAAAAGCATTAGGATTCGGTCCAAGTCATGGCTTAAATGTAGTCTTAGTAAGTAATTTGCATTAAGTGTTTGAAGGCATTCTAACTATTAATGCTAGATTTTGGTGTGTCACAATCGAATATTTACTTTAAACTTTCACGAGAACTTCCTCTTGTTTGTCCTAAGTATTATTTCCTCCTTCATATCTCCGTAAATTCTACCTTATGTCGCGCCGTCTAAATAGCTTACTCGACTCCTATATTCCACTTAGCCTATGTTCTCCCTTCGAATGCAAATACCAACGTTTCGCTATCTTCCAATATTTCCTCCATCCACTTTCTCCTCCCGCTCCTGGTTTCTGCCAAACTTTTTTCATGAGGCAGTTAAAGTTTTGGACCATGTTTTAAAAGTGATAAAGGTGTTTCCCCTTAGAGAAGCTGAATATTACCATTTTCTGAATTTTCAGGGAAGCCCAATGCCAAGTTACTCTTTCGTGGGGATGAAGTGGAGATGGCAGTTAATGCCATATTTTCTCCAAAGAAAGATACATTTCCATTTTTCCATTTGTAGATTGGAATCCTTTCCACTACAACGCTTGGATATGAGGAGCCATAGCACTAAATACTTCTCTATAAGTGCAACAATTTCAGAGGGTAAAAGTCATTCGCCTTGACCAGGATTCGAACCCGGATGCCTCGGATGTCTAGCCGAGTGCTTTAGCATATTAAGCAATGGAGGCGTCCTCTTAAACTCATAAATATCGGACTTTGAGGGAAGTTCGAATCCCGGTCAAGGCGAATGACTTTTACACTCTGGAATTGTTTCATTGAAATACATTTTAGTGGATGACTCCGTTAAAAGTTACTGTTGCGACTTCTCTCACAGGGCCTCTAGAGCTACTCTAAAAGTCCTAACTAATATGGCACAAAATATCATTAGACCCCATGCTACTTATTAAATTTATTATTAAAATTAAGCTAACTTATTCTTTCTCCATGAGCACTTTAATAACACTATAACTCTTCCGAAAGACCTATTTTTCTTCTTTTACCCCTCTTTCCCAGAATCCTACTTCCTCTATTACCGTCATTAGATTATATTTGCCTCTCATTATCAATATTTCCTGTATTCCCATGTCCTCTTTTCTTTGAATTTTTCCCAATAACCTTCTCTCTTCTACTGCTTTCCTACTTCCTTAACGCCCAAGTTTCCGAGTCATACAGAAATAAACTCGTTTCTAAGTTTTTACTATTATTTTCTTTACATCTCCGCTTAAGGACTCTTCCATAAACTACTGTTCTCTTGGAATAGCTTCTTTTCCCAATGCCATTCCTCTTTTATTGTCTTAAAACATATTCAATTTATAAAATTAAAGTCTAAAATTTCGAGTCTACCCACATTCTCCTAAAACACTCACGAAATACGTGAACTGTTGTTTCATTTTATATTCTCCTACTTTAATATATTTATCGCAGTCAGCCTTGGGAATCTCCTTTCATCTTCGTTTTCTTATGATACATTCTCATTCCATTCCCATCGCGCCGATTCCGCTTATCTTAATACTTTTAGTAAAACGTTAACCTCGCGACGACCCCCGAGCAGCCGTTCCGCCACTCCACCGCTGTTCATCCAGGAGGCGCGCCAACTTCCCAACCCGCCCCCCTCCCGCCCCCCGCAAGCCGTATCCTCCGCCTCCGCAGCAGTTCCCCCGCTGATGCGTTACCACTATCCCCCCTCTTCCTCCCCCTCCCCTTTCCTGCCCACACTCGGTCCCATGCTCTCTCCCCCGCCCCTCTCCCATGAACCTCCCTAGCCACGATATAAATGAACCTTATGAAACCACCACCCGCCCCCGGGACGGGTGAGTGTGTGTGTGTCTCCCATCTCAACCGCCACCTCAAGACATCTGCGGTCTGCGACTTTTCCCATTAGCCTCCCTTTACTCTCCCTCCTTATTCCATCGACTTTTCTGCTTCTCCGCCACCCACCCGCTGACCCCGCTTCCCACCTTCCCCCCCGTGAACCCTTCCAGAACCGTTATTCGTGTAATCAAGCAGGTGGGCGTGTTTGCGCGCGCGCGCCCGTTGTGTGAGTGTGGGGCGATTTTGCGCGCATTCGGAGGAGTTCGCGTCCTCGCCCAGCTATCTCTTTCCCAGCTATCCAATCTCTCCTCTCTCTCTCTCTCTCACTCCGGGCTCCTGCGCTATCTTCCAGCCTATGTCTATCTCTCTTCCAGCTACGCGACTATCTCTTCCCCCGCCCATGCCTACTCTCTACGTCCCCACCTACCTCGCGGTGCAGTCCCCCGAGCGCGCCGAGGGTGTCAGAGGTACGATTGGCTCTATTTGATAAGGTTGCGGTTGACGGGTAGAAAGGGGGATGAAATTGGGTGCGGGGTGGAGTTGGTGCGGGAGAGGGTTGGATGGTGAATTAATGAAATTAACTCCCGGGGAGGTGGGAGCAAATGTTCCTCTATTTACGACCTGCTGTGAGCAGAGAGAGAGAGAGAGAGAGAGAGAAAGGGCGGGAGGGGGGGGGGGTGTTATAACTCGCGAGTGCTGGGCATAAAATTTCAAGGCGAAACCCAATCTGCCAATTTACTTGTTCGTGAGTATCGAATTGATGATGACGGTGAATGCTGTGGCCTCCCACGAAGGGGATCCTGGCTCTATTTTCAGTAATTAAGGAATTATTTTTCTCTATTTTTACGTCCTGGACAGTTCTAATGCCGCTAGCTTCCCTAGTGGGCTGTGTAAAAAAGGGTCCTCGCGAAAAAACACAACTGTCTAAAATTTACTAATCTGTCTCATTTGTATCATTAAAGGACCCTCATAAATCTTCGCGTGTTATGAGGAGAGGTAAAATGTGTGGTGGAGAATGAGGACTTATGCGCGTAATAGGTATGCAGAAAAAACTTATTTTAAACATGCGAAGCAAACAATTAAAACGATAATCTTTCTTCTCCCCTCGTTGTACTTGCTTAAATAAAACCTTTGATGAATTTCACCTCAAATTTCCCTCATTTCCTATCTGGTGTAATTTTCTCGTACTTGCCTTAATAGTTTCTGCGGCTACTATTGCTTCTTGAAAATATTCACTTCGCAAAATGAACGTCATTAAACATTTAAATATTATTCATGATAATTTATATTTTCATATTACGGAGTAAAAGTTAGGGATTTTAAAGTTTCGATTCGTAAGTGTTCTGAGTTTGCAAAAAAACATACGATTAAAAAATAAATCATTCAAAAGTTTTAAAGTTAAATATTTTTTAAAGATAATGAAAACAACTCTTTTTTTTCTCAAATCTTGTGGGTAATAATCCATTCCATCAATGCCAGTCCTGGAGGGTAATTAGTGATCACATAGATGTGATTTTTGACTCTTACTCATTATTCAGTTCAAAATTTTATACAAGTGATTCAATTTTAGGATAAATTGTCTTATAAATGCTCATAATTTCAGGCTTACAACAAATTTTTTTGGCATATGCGCGACTCTTTTGCAACATTTTAATTCAGATATCCTTCATAGCGAAACTGAATTCTTTAATTAATTATTTCTTCAAAAAAATGCAGATCTCGTCGGAAAAAAATTTAATTGTTACATAATTTTGGAAATTTCTAGAATAAAATTTGAAGAACTATACGATGATTTCATGGTCTCAAACATTTCTCACGCAATGGGATAGCATCATTAGGGGAAGATGATTAATGAGTGGCTTTTCAAGCGGTAACTTCTTCTAATAATAAAAGAGGTTGCGTGGGGATGCTGTAGCCATAGAAACCTTTTCAGTACTACATTTTCAAATTTCAAAGTAAGCTTAAGTAATTGTAAGTTGAGCATTCAATATTAAGAAGTGACCCAGAATTGGGGCAGTATCCGGGCACTCTCTAGGAGCATTCCGTTTTTCCCAATATTTTCCAAAAAGAAGTATGGACTTTCTCTTGCGAATAAGGTCAAAAATTAATTTAAACTCTACCCATAATTGCATTAATTTTAACAGAATACAGCTATAAAGCGGGTTGCGGTGGTCTAGTGGGTAGAGCGTTGGACTACTGACCGGAGGGTCCCGGGTTCGATTCCCGGGCAAGTCACTTTGGGCACCTGCAGCTCCACCCAAACTAGTTGATTTTTCAGGTACCAGATCTTCCTGGGAAACCATAGCCGGCACAGGGAAAGGAACTGGCCCCCCTACCCTGATGTGTGAATATTCACACGCCGTCGGGCTTGGTACTCGGGTGAGCTCTACCATCACCTACTAAACCGACCTTCGGGTTGATTACTGTGTTTATGGACAGCTATAAACCCTTGAGTAAATAATTATATGTTCTGGGGAAAGGTGTTTTTCAAAGTGTATCATAACAAAGGGGATATTTCATCCCCTTCCCCTTGCGTTCACCGCTGAAGGGTCCTGAATGTGCTGGAAAAAGGCAATTCAGTAGCAGTTGAAGAGGTACCAGAAATACTTTCATACATTTTCGGATTAAAATATGATTGCATTGAAAACGTCTCGTTATAATATTTAAGTATATTTGTATTGTGATTTTAAAAGGGGTATTTGAAGTGTATTCACCAAATGTTTCCACGCGTATTTCGGCAGCATAAGGGTTTACGTAGAGTTAAGGGCGCTGAACGTGAAACGAAATCTGAACGCATAATCGTCCGCTTTTCTATTAGATTAGTTAAATACGTAAATAGGTCAAACTTTGGTGGTCATGCTTATTTAAAACATTGAAATGCTTTTGATTGCCTAAGCCTTGGGCATGTTAATTTTCATCTAAAAATGGAAAGACCTTATTATTCATTGAATTTTCAAAATTATTCATTAGCACGACATATGTTCCAAATTACGCTCGGGCTAAAAACAAACATCTGTAGCATGATTGAAAAAAACAGAGTTTTTAGGTCGTGATTGAGATACCAGACTTTTGTAAATAGTAAGGACCGTTTTCTTATATTTAAATAACACATTTTGCAAATGCAGCACCATCTATTATTCGTTTCTGAAGACACAAAAGATATTGTTTTGACTGAGTAGTCATTTTGCCTGTCGAGGAACACAGATATAAACAATGTCTGTAAAAATATTTGCTCCCACCACTTGCAAAGAGCGGCAATTCCCAGGCGGCTAACTTCTATGATAAGAGACTCGAGAAGCTGGTTAGGCGTTACGAAATGTGATTAGCAGTGAACAGCGGTTATATAGAAAATGAAGTAGGTTAGTTGTGAATGAAAATCAGCAAAAAATATTTTTCTTACCAATAAACATTTTTTATCACCAAATGGACCCGACTTTAAAGTATAGCCTCGTAAGATGCTCTCTATTATTATTCAGTTGAATTTTACATGTTATGAAAATTGGAAGAATGATATATTTGGGTTTGTGAATTATAGTTCAACATGGGAACGGTTTAGTGTCAGTCAGTCATTTGTGATTTGGTAGATTTACGTTTCTGCCGGCCTATGCATCCTTTCCGAGATGAAATTGGGGGAACGCACACGTGAAACACGAAGTCGTCCTTCCATTGTTTCAACGCTCGGCTGCCACACTTGTTTCAGTGGATGACTTCTCGAACCTTGCCGACGAGCGGTCCGATACATTTTTCGTTTCCACTTGTTTCAACCTCGCTGTCCTCAGTCTACCTGGATGCAATTTATTCCGTCGGATATTTCGAATGTTTTTGCAAGCAAACGTGGTTTTGTCTTATTTCTCTTCCAGTATTTCCTCTCTTCTCCGTTTCCCGTTGCATTCGATTTATATTTGGTTATTCGAGAGGTGCCCCGCGAGTTTTTCAAAGCAATCGTTTTATTTATTACTACCCTTTCTTTTCTTCCCATGAGAGACGCGCCAAGTAAAATCCATTTGAAGTCGAAATATTGAATAGAATTTTCGCGAACTTCACGCCCCTATTACATTCGACTTAAAGCATGTTTCCGATTCCGCGTTTATTTCCAATGGCAAAGCATCTGATGCACAGTTAGTTTGGGTTTATTTTTAAGATAAACACTCACCATAACCATGAATTATATGAATAATGAATCACGCATACATTTATATTTTATGTTCAGGGCTATATACAATATTTTCGAGTCTGTAAAGGAAAAAAACAGACCAGTCAATTGAGAGGAATTAAAATGACGCCTGCAGAGGTAATAGTAAACTGTATAGAAAACAACTTTTGATATTAAGTGATAAAAGAGTCATGGCTTCAAGAAAAAAAATTTCAGGTTTGTTATGCATCATTATAAACGTGTGAGTTTCCACAACTGTACATAATGATGCAAACATAAAGGATAATAATACACGAATTTATATTTTTGTTTGAAACATATTCAAATGAGGTGCACCCAGCAATATTGTCATGGGTATATTTATTTAAGCTAGATTAAATTGCGACAGTAATGTTTTGCGTAATGGGATTTCGGTGGAGTCCACGTAATAACTGCTCGCACTTCAACTCTTAATAATCTGTATTTTAAAGCAATCCATTCTAGAATAATCAGTAGCGTGTGATGAATGGTAACGTCACGGTAGCGTTATGTGGGAGATGCACTACATTCGTCAATCTGCCACGATGAAAGTGTTGGACGCACCAAAGCAATTTCCAATTGGCATTCAGGCTTGAGGACCGTACCAAGAGGCCCGTGCCACAAATTACCAAAGAGGGCAATGGCGTCCTTTTGAGTCGAAGGTAACATTCCTATTGACTTTTTACACTTTTGAAAAATTCATTTCCTTGAAGCCCTGCGCTCACAATAGAAATGGAATCAAAGTCCTCGTTGTTTGTCTGTCTGGTACACTCGCTCTCTACCACCCTGCACCCTGGGAACGTATGCCACGTGAGATAACCGCAATTCACAACGCATACGCTGCGAATACATCCAGGTTCCACATATGGTCCCGCCTGCGGGTGTGAGAAGGGGGTGGGGTGCAACCACCTTCCCTTGGGTTTATTTGGCAGATGTCGGTGGCTGTCGTTCTATTGGAAAGAGGGAGCAATGCAGAGATTCCTCAAATTGAAAAATACATGCAGGAGCACCCGTAATAATATGAGGGACCATGCATATATATATATATATATATATATATATATATATATATATATATATATATATATATATATATATATATATATACACCCACATACAAATATATTTACGCACACACACGCCTACATATATACTGGGCACCTGTATATATATATATATATATATATATATATATTTTTTTAGGTAATCTACCGGTTAAGGTAGGTTTTTGGATGGACCCAACTATCAAATAAACATTTTGTGACTCCCCACCTAGCAAACTAATCTATATCAGGTCCCTCTTCATCTCGGTGTACTTCTTTCCTCCCTTCATCTCGTCCAACATCCCTATCCTGTTCCTACCCTTACCTCGCTTGCCCAACATTCTTCCCTCTATTACCCTCTTCAACATTCCACTACCGCTCAATACGCCCTACATCCATTTTTCCTGCCTCCATAGGATTTCTCTCAACAAACCCCTCTCCTCCCCCACCATTTCTAGTACTTCCTCATTTGTTTTCCTTTCGGCCCATTTCACCTTTTCCATTCTTCTCCACACCCACATTTCAAAAGCCTCCAATCTACGTCTATCCTCCTGCTTCAGCGACCACGTTTCCGCGCCGTACATAGCTACGCTCCATATCAGAGTTTTTACGAGTCTTGTCTTAACATCCCTACTCAACGTCCCCGTCATCAACTCCCTCCTCCTTGAGAAAGCCTCCTTGCCTAGCGCAATTCTTCTCCTTACGTCCCTACCACTTAGACCGTGTTGGTCCAAAACACTTCCGAGATATGTAAACTGTTCTACCTGCTCTATTTTTTCCCCGCTTATTAAAATATAGCTTAGCCTTTTTCTTTCTGGAAAATCGCATAACCTTTGTTTTATTAATATTTATTCTCATCCCATATTTATCGCACTGAACCTCCAATTCACTCAACAATGCTTGCAACCCCTTGGCTGACTGAGCAACTAATGCTTGGTCATCAGCAAACCTAACCGATTTTACGAATTCCCCTCCGACTTTCATTCCTACCTCCAGTTCTTCCCATGCCTCTTTAATCATTTCCTCTACATATACGTTGAACAGTACCGGTGACAATGGGCAACCCTGCCTTACACCTCTTCCTAACACTGCCCATCCGGACTTTCCGTTCCCCACTCGCACCTGAGCAGTCTGAGACATGTACAGGTTGCGGATCAATCTCCTGTCCCTCCAATCCATTCCTATTTTCTGCAATACACGCATTAATTTTTCCCAATTCACTCTATCAAACGCTTTTTCGAAATCTACAAAACAGGCAAAAACGTCCTGATTGTATTCTATATTCCTCTCGACTAGTGATCTCATTACTGCAATGGCATCACGCGTACCTCTTCCTTTCCTGAACCCAAACTGATCATCCCCTAAGTAATCATTTGCCTTACTCTCTATCCTTTTGTTGATGATCCTGAGAATAACTTTAGCTGCGTGGGATATCAAACTTATTGTTCTGTAATCCTCACATGACGAAGCCTTTGCCTTTTTTGGAATAGGAACTAACACCGATCTCACAAAATCTTCCGGCCAGATTCCTTCCTCATAGATACTACGAATCAGTCCATATATGGCCTTCTTCCCACCTTTCCCTAACCATTTCAACATTTCTACAGGAATATTGTCCACCCCCACAGCCTTATTTGCTTTCATCTCCTTTAATGCCCTTTCTATTTCATCGTCGAGTATGCCTGGACCTAAGCTATCTTCTTCTACGTCATGTTCCTTTTCTATGTCTAACCTTGTCGGCCTAAGTTCTTTACCATACAGTGTTTCTATATATTCCTTCCATCTCTCTTGGATTTTTCCTGGTTCAACTATTATCTTACCCCATTTATCTTTAACTGTTAGCACACATCTTGCCTTCTTACTTCCCGATAATAACTTAACCTTGCTGTATAGAACACCAATTTCACCCTTCTTCTGTAAACTTTCCATATCCTCGCATTGCGTTTTCCACCATTCTTCTTTTGCTTTATTTGTGGCCCTTCTCAATTTATTGTTTAACTCTTTGTACTTCATTTTGCCTAACTCTGTGTTTAAATTTTTCCATCTTCTTCTCTCATCCATCTTTGCAATCATCTCATCCGTTACCCATGGTTTCCTTATCCTTTTCCCGTTAACGGTTCCTATAGTGTCTTTAGCGGCTTCCAATATCCCTTTCTTGATACATTCCCATTTTTCTTCGATAGTACTCAGTTCTTTACCGTCATCCATCATTTTCTCTACAGCCTCCTGATACTCCTTCCTCGTTAATTCATTTACTGCTTCTAAATTCCATTTTTTAACCCGCCGCCCTTGCCTTATCTTCTTGAAACGAACATTATATTTCATAACAACTAAATTGTGGTCAGAGTCCGCATCCGCTCCTGGGAAACTGTGCGAATTTATCACACTGTTCCTAAACCTGTGCCTAACCATAATATAATCTAACTGATACCTTTCTGAGTCACCTGGCATTTTCCATGTATACCTACGCCTTTTGTGGTGTCTAAACCATGTGTTAGAGATGACTAACCCCTGTCTCCTGCAGAATTCAATTGCTTTCTCCCCGCGTTCATTCCTCGTGCCTAACCCATAGTCCCCCACCTCACCACCATCTCTTCCTTCGCCTACCGTCGCATTCCAATCCCCCATCACTATCAAATATTTCCCTGCAGGAACACTCGCGATGATATCCTCTAACTCATCATACATCCTATCGACTTCTTCCTCCTTGTGGTTGCTCGGTGGCATGTATACCTGAATAATGACCAAGTTCGTCGGCTCTGCTTTAATCTCTACGAGTAAAATTCTATCTGTCGCTTGCTCTATGTTGACCACGCTTCTTCCTACCCCTTTATTTAAAATTACGGCAACCCCTCGTTGGCTCTCGTCCCCGCCGCTGTACATTACTCTATAATTTTCACTCCAGTAATCCCCGCTATCCTTCCATCTCACCTCGCAGAGGCCTAAAACATCTATGTTACCTCTTTCCATCTCTCGCTTAATATTTTCTAAATTGCCTCTCCTCAACATTGTCCTGACGTTCCAGGTTCCTATTCTAACTACTTTCGTCTTCTTCTGCATCTTCTGTCCTGCTGCTGTTATTTCTCCCCCGCAAGGATTTCGTGGGATGACGACCGCGGAAGCCTTGCCTCCCCCGCTGCCGGGCACGACACACGGCCCCTTGGGCCGAGTCCCGCAGTTGCCAGGACTCAATTTCTGTTTTGCGTCCATCATATTTTCTTGGGAATGATAATTGAGGTGGTTTCCCGTTGCCTTCCTCAATAGTGTTTTTAACGTGACACCATCACTTAATGGCCGCCCCACTGGTGTCAGACGCCATTGCAGCCGCCTCACTGAGGAACAGACGCTGCGTGGACTACCTTTCGTCTGGCTCCTAACCTTCGACCTATCTGGAATGGGTGACCCTTCCAGGAGTAATTATTATTACTCCCGCCAGCACAGCTCTAGGGGTCATCGGAACACACAAGCCCTTCCACCACGACAAGGTTGTAGTCCATGGGAGGGATATATGTATATAAACCATAAACACAGTAATCAACCCGAAGGTCGGTTTAGTAGGTGATGGTAGAGCTCACCCATGTACCAAGCCCGACGGCGTGTGAATATTCACACATCAGGGTAGGGGGGCCAGTTCCTTTCCCTGTGCCGGTTATGGTTTCCCAGGAAGATCTGGTACCCGAAAAATCAACTAGCTTAGGTGGAGCTGCAGGTGCCCAAAGTGCCTTGCCCGGGAATCGAACCCGGGACCCTCTGGTCAGCAGTCCAACGCTCTACCCGCTAGACCACCGCGACCCGCATATGTATATATATATATATATATATATATATATATATATATATATATATATATATATATATAACTTAGACAGTAACACAGCACAAGAACACATAAAAAGAACACTCACAATAATATCTTGATAATTTCGACGGACTCGAGCTCCGTCTTCTTCGGAAGATAAGAGATGACTACCCTAGACTAGTAGTCATATCTTATCTTCCGAAGAAGACGGAGCTGGAGTCCGTCGAAATTATCAAGATATTATTGTGAGTGTTCTTTTTATGTGTTCTCGTGCTGTGTGTTACTGTCTAAGTTTTTTATTCAACACTTCCGTGTTACTTCGAAGAAATCATATATATATATATATATATATATATATACATATATATATATATATATATATATCTCGGCAGTAGGCCGAAAGCTTGAATTATCTACAGCGTGAGTGTCCTTTTACGTGTTATCTGTTTTATTATGTGTTCTATTGTGCCGTCCAAAAGTTATATTGCTCTCGTGAGTACTTCCGCATCATCGATATATATATATATATATATATATATATATATATATATATATATATATATATATATATATATATATATATATATATATATATATATATATATATATATATATATATATATATATAGTATAACCCATAACCATTAACACAGTAATCAACCCGAAGGTCGGTTTAGTAGGTGATGGTAGAGCTCACCCATGTACCAAGCCCGACGGCTATTGAATATTCACACATCAGGGTAGGGGGGCCAGTTCCTTTCCCTGTGCCGGTTATGGTTTCCCTGGAAGATCTGGTACCCGAAAAATCAACTAGCTTGGGTGGAGCTGCAGGTGCCCAGAGTGCCTCGCTCGGGACCCTCCGGTCAGTAGTCCAATGCTTTACCCACTGGACCACCACGACCCACCATATATATATATACCTTTGACAGCAACACACAATATGAGAACACGTAACGGGAACAATATATTTCTTTGTATTTACATATATTTTTTCTTCACACAATTTATGTGAAGTCAAAAGGATAAGTGTTTTTCTTAAACAACTCACTTCAATATTTCGGTGTTCCCAGCCACCTTCAACAGTGAGTGGGTGCTTCCTCGTACTCTGACGAAGGTGGCTTGGACCACCGACCTATTAAAGTGAGTTGGTTTCGTTTTTGTTAATCTTTAAAAAAAACGTTCTACTTTAAACAATATCTAAATACGTGCGAATTTCGCATTATGGAATGTATAGGTAGATATATATACATATATGTATAGAAATAATTAGTAATATAATTATATGTATATACGTCCATATACAGATGTAAATATAAATTTCACTTTTCATGGCATATAATAAGAATAGAGGAACTCTGCGATCAAGATGCATTGCGCGTTTCTCAGGGGATATATTGGGGAAGGCTGGCAAATATTCGACACTTCGGTTTTCGGCCTGCCATTTTGTTTACTGCTTGGCTCTCTTCAACTGGGAAGTGAAAATCGACAAGAAAAACCTCCGACCCTTACTCCACGCCTAATACCGCCTCCTTTCTTTGGTCCGCCGTGTATTACGACTGTTGTGCCAGCACGGATGAAATACCTCCTGTGCAGCTTGTGACTTGCTATGTTAAGGCCGTCGTGTGTATGTTCGACATGGGGGAGTGGATGGGGAAATGGAAGGGATTCAATATCGCACAGTATTTGGGCAACGGGCGCCCTCGGTCATGGTAGCCGGGAAGTAGAAGGGCGTCCGTGAGAATTGTTTCCGACCACGTGCGTCCCGAAAGAGCTTGGGACCAACAAGATTTGTTTTGAGAAACAGGAGAGTGGCCGACCATAGGCCTCCAACGCCAGAGAACGGTCTCTGAGTTGAAAAATACATTTTCCTATTGTCCTATTTGCTTCAACTGGGTCTCGGTCAAAACTGTTGCATGATCTAAGTGTTCATTACGTAAAATACTGCGGTCGCGCCTGCAATATAGTGAGAATTTCAATGTCGTTGGCATTGAACATAAATAATAATATATTTATTTTAAATTCAAGGTTATGTATTGTTCTCTAGGAATTTTCACACAAAATCGGATTGGTGCAAGGAATGGAGATTGTAACTTAACATAAATAAATATGCTGCAATTTGCACAAAAGAAGTGATGAGTAGGACATATATCATACAAAGAGGTAACAGTGTCACAAACGGCAGAACAAGTTTAATATATGGGTGTATTCCTATTACTACGCCTTAATGGGGTGGACATTATTAGGATAATAGATGGAAACACCTTAAGAAAACTCGGCTTCATTGAACGTGTGTTGGGAAAATCAATGCGAGAGTTAAAGAGAGGTGTTATTTCATTTCATTTAGGCCCCATTTGGAATACGCCGCTAGGATTTGGGATCCTTTGGGAAGAAATCGCTGATAAAAGAATAACGTGCATATAAAGTAGTGAGAAAATCCGCCAGATTCGTCAAAAATTGTTGTTGCGATAAGAAGACCAGTGCGACTGGCCTATTAGAGGAATTTAAATGGAAACCGCTTGAGAAGCGAAGAGGACAGGCGAGACTAAAAACTTTTAACAAGATCAGAGCATACGAGTTTAACTATTGCATAGAGTGAATTATTATGGCCCCGCATTATATGGGCATGCTAGACCATAAATATGAGATTAGAAATAAAGACTCCAGTGCTGATGATATACACAAGTATTCATTCTTTCCTCGCACACTCGGGAAACATATTAGTAAAAAATCGAAGTCATAGAATGAAAAACAACAGGGAAAAGAATTGGCACTCTGATGCGTGTATTTCACAAGCAGTTACGCTTATGACTAGGTTAATAATATCTTCAACTATTAATTAGACCTTCGGTTTGATTACTGTGGGACTGATTATGTATGCGCATTAAACTTATTTTTCCAGCGGCATTATATGACAACTTCAGGTTTTCGTTTTCCGTCCTATCATGGTTTTATATAGTTATACATGGTTTTTATAGTTCAAGTATAAAGTATACTATGGTACATCACTTAAAGCTGAACTGCACTGTACCTCATTACATGCATTGCTTTTTCAGATAGATACGTAAATTGTTGATGGATAAGCAACAACGGAAAGGAACTCGACGCAGGCCCACTCAATAGCCCACTCTTATCAAAAGGTTTCAAGGCTAGGGTTTTAATAATTTGACATCTCGTTTGGAATTTGTAGTACATACCGTGTACGTCCCATATGTATTCCACATATTTGTGGCAAAATCATAAAAATGACATCTTCTTCTGAATAAGCCGGGAATAGGACCCGGACTCTCGGCTTGAGAGGACAGTGAACCGATAAATATCTATGGGAGTACGTGCTCCGTTGTAATTATTTCCCCCCCCCACACAATTCCCTTTTACACATTTATTCTTTCGTTAAATATAAACTCTTGATTTTTTATTCCAAGCTCCCATTTTCTAATAATTATTAATTGCAACTTCAGTTGGTGTCATTTAAACCCCCTGAACTCTCCAACTTGGCAATCTTTAGGATCCCACTCGGAGCGAAGGAAATTTTACTTCTTGATACTTCATTCTTATTTAAATACCGGTAAATTAGTTACATACCTGTAAATATGTTGAAAAGTTAAATGATCTTTGTTCCCGTTGGAAGGAATTTATTAAATAAAGGTCATTTATTAATGACCAATGACATGCATTACGCAGGAATATTATTTACAGAGTAACTCATTGCAAAGCAGTACATGTTAATGTACGTATTCATGACACCACTTTTATTAGAGGAAATTTCATGTGAAAGACTATGAATAACATCATATTATCTTTCTTAAAGAGATTTTCGTTCATTGGTTTGAAATTGAAATTGAAATTTTCAAATTTAATGATAGCTAGTGAATCATTTCTCTTAGGGATATTCCTTCGTGCAATTAAATTAATTGTCATGCAGTTGAAAATATTTCATTTTTTATCATATTCAGGAACCCATTTTGAATTATCCCGGAAGTCTGTCGATTATTTGTATTTGAAAAATGCTGCACAAGCGTTCTTCCATGAGATATAAATTAGGTTATATAATAATTACGTATCACTCACATTTTCTCTGGAAATTCATTATGTATTATTATTAGTGGTGATAATTATGAAGGAAATATCTAAACAATTATTTTTTTAGAATGTGAAAATCAATTCAGTGAATTTTTAAATTTATTTTATTTTTTTAGATCGTAAAATATTCGGTTGAATGGCAACGAGTATTCCTTCAAAGCCGTAGCGATGCGCTATTTAGGACGATCTCGAAAAACACCGTGGGGCGACGTTCCGCTCGAGGAAAAATTTACGGCGGGCGAATCCGTCGCTTTAATCAATTTAACGATATTGTTTTCCATTACCTGGATTCCCAATGTGCCTATCCGAGTGCACATCGTGCGCCATGCGCATCTAATCCCGGTCTCCCTCGGGACATAAGCATGCCTCCCGCCCTCTCTCTCTCTCGCGAGCTCTACCAGCTTCCACATTAATCCCATTGCCTTCTGCCTTTCGCCGACCAGCCAAAAAAACAAAACACGTAAAAAAACCACCGGACGGAGAGTACTGCAAAGCAAGGAGCGACTGGAACCTCAAAAGGAACGCTTTTCTAAAGAGCGCTGACCTCAGCTCCGATGGTGTCAGTGTCTCCGATGGCCAGGTCTCTCTCTTTTCTTACACTCGGTAGTATTTCCCTCTTTGAGACCCCAGAGAAGATGAGCCGCAGTAATACTCCCTCTCTACGAGCAACTATCTGATAATCCTGGTCTAGCAGCTCGGCTTTGGAGGAACGATGATCGGGCCACCCACACATCGAAACGGAAGACGTCAACACCCACGAGAACTCGGCGTTTAATCGACTGTTCCCAGGATCAGGATAACTCCTCATTGCAACATCACATAGTTTACAACCAGGAGTGATATCATTTCGAGACGAAAATCGTAAGAAAACTTAATTTTGAAATTTCTAAGTTGTGTCATAAGCGAATTTACTGGAAGGTAAAAACCACAAAGATACTCGTATGAATTATATCACCAGTTCCTTTCCCTGTGCCGGTTATGGTTTCCCAGTAATATCTGGTACCCGAAAAATCAACTACCTTGGGTGGAGCTGCAGGTGCCCAAAGTGCCTTGCCCGGAAATCGAACCGTAGTAGTCCGGTCAGTAGTCCAACGCTCTACCCCTTGGACTACCGCGACCCACTCAAATATATGTATATATATATCATTTCGTCGAAGCAACACGGAAATGTTTAATAAAAAACTTTGACAGCAACACACAATAGAAGAACAAATAAAAGGAACACTCAGAAGTTATTCCTTGATAATTTCGATGGAATTCAGCTCCGTCTTCATCAGAGGATCCCTTAGGGTTTACTGCTCAACTGACTGTTCAGCAGTCAGTCCTTACGAATCTTCTGATGAAGACGGAGCTCAATTCCTTTGAAATTATCAAGAAATAACTTGTGAGTTTTCCTTTTATGTGTTCTTATATTTTATGTTGCTGTCAAAGTTACTGTGTATGCTGTCGAGTTATATTTTCTATATATATATATATATATACACACACATTTATATATATATATAGATGATTTCTTCGAAGTAACACGGAAGTGTTGAATAAAAAACTTAGACAGTAACACAGCACGAGAACCCATAAAAAGAACACTCACAATAATATCTTGATAATTTCGACGGACTCGAGCTCCGTCTTCTTCGGAAGATAAGATATGACTGAGGAAAAGGGTACGCGGTGCAGAGAGAGTATGGGACGAGGGAGAGGGGAAAAAACAGGTAGTGGGGGAGGGGTGAAGGAGGGTTATATGGAGGGGGAGAAAGCAGAGCGGGGAACAGGTGGTGGGAGAGCGGTGAAGGAGGAGGTTATGGAGGGGGAAAGGGAGGCCAGAGGGGAGCGGAGATGGAATAAGGAGGATGCGGAAATAGTAACAAGCGACACAGAAAACTAACAATTCATCCACAGATCCCACAACACCCATGACCAAGGCATCAACTCACAAAGTCATCATAAGGGCTTGACAAGTCAAAACACAGGACAAGGATGACAAAATGTATGCGGATGAATAAATTGTCCCACCAACTCGCAGAAACAAATCCACCTCCATCCACCCCAGCCCCACCCCCCCATTTAGTGAACGACATTGAGACGAGGATGTTGATAGGCTTTACACAGCCATATAAATGCCAATTCCATTGTTTTTAATTTTATAGGGTTATCGGATAGGGGAAGGGATGCTAGCACGGAAACATTGTAACAGTGGTTGAAGGGGGTGTTGTGGTGGGAGGCTTGTTTTGGGATGGGAAGACCCGCGGACGGGGAGGAGGGATTACATGAGGCGCGATGATTGTTCACCCTGAGGTTCAGGGGTGTAGAGCACTGGCCTATATAAAATGCCGGGCAGAGTTTGCAAGTCAGAAGATAGATTACATTCTGAGATGTGCATGAGGAGTGGGGGAAGGGCGGGAGAGAGTTAAAAGATGGGATGGAGAGGGGTGGAGTGGTGAAAATAGGACAAGTTTTGCATCTTGCTCGTAAGCACGGAGTGGGTGTGATTCTGGGGGTGGGATGGGGATTTGGAAAGAGGCTTGGTGGATTTGAGGAGATCTGATAGGTTGGCGGGCCGTTTGAAGGTAACAGAAGGGCATTTAGGAAGAAGGTTGGACGAAACGTTGTGATTTTTGAGGATTGGGTACAGGTCTTTGAGGATGAATTTAAGGGACTGGATGCCAGAGAAGTAGGTGGTGCATATTGAGAGAGGGTGGGAGTCTGTGGTTGAGGGAGGATTGGGGGTGTAGGATTGTTTTAGGATTTTTTTGTGAAGGAGAGAATCTGGGTATCCCCTTTGGAGGAGGGAATGGTGAAGGTTGTTGAGGTATTTGTTGAGGGATTCGGGATAGTTGCAAATGCGGTGCCCGCAGATAGAGAGGGAGTAATGGAGGGAGCGTTTGGTGTGGTAGGGGTGGCAGCTGTTAAAATGAAGGTATTGTTTTTTGTTAGTAGGTTTAGTATGTACGGAGGTTAGAAATTTGTTGTTAGTTAGGGAAATATTTACATCGAGGAAAGTGATCTGTGATGATGAGATGTTGGAAGTGAAAGAAAGAGATGAGGAATCATTAAGTTGGGAGATGAAGGAATTGAGGGAGTCTATGTTATGTGTCCCGAGTAGAAAGATGTCATCAATGTACCGGAGCCACAGAAGAGGGTAACTGGAAAGGAACTTCTCTTCCAGGACACCGAGGTGGAAGTTAGCGTATGACGGGCTGAATCTACTTCCCATGGCACAGCCCTTGATTTGGAGGTAAAAACTGTCATTAAAAGAAAAAGAGTTACGGGTGAGGATGATGTTAGAAAGGTCAATGAGAAAATCGGTGCTTGGAGTTTGAGGGCTAGGGCGTTTGAAGAGGAAGTGGCGTAGGGAAGCAAGACCTTCTTCGTGAGGAATGGAGGTGTATAGGGATGTGACGTCAATTGTGGCCATAATGATCTTGGTGTCAGAAGGGAGGGAAATTGAGTGGAGCAGATTGAGGAAGTGGTAGGTATCTTTGACATAGGAGGGTAACGCGTGAACTAAAGGTTGGAGAAAGCCGTCGACGAAGGCGGAAATTCTTTCGGTCGGGGAGTTGCGGGAGGAGACTATAGGCCGCCCTGGGTTTTCGGGTTTGTGGATCTTGGGGAGGATATAGAAGTGGGGGGTGTTTGGATGGGAAGGTGAAAGGAGGGAGATGTCACTGGGGGATAGGTTTTCATTAGGGCCGTTGTCGCGGAGGAAAGCGATAATATCCTCTTGGAATGCAGGGCTAGGGTTAGACGGAATATGTTTATACGAAGAAGTGTCTGCGAGTAGTCTGTTAGCTTCTTTTAGGTAATCAGTCGTGTTTAAGACTACCACTGTTGAGCTCTGGTCAGCGGAGGTGATGACCAGGTTGGGATTTTTTATTAGTTTTCTCAATTCGGATTCTTCTGCAGGGGAGAGGTTAGGTTTAGGATTCAGAGAGTTGAGGAAAGAGGGACTAGATATTTTAGATAGGAGAAGGTTAATAAATATTTCGACAGGGTGATTCGGGGGTAAAGGTTTAGGCTCAAAGTGGGACGGCGGGCGGAACTTAGTTAAGGCGCTGTGTATGGGAGCGGGAGGATTAGAGTTGGCGGGTAGCGAAGACCAGAAGTGTCGCCATCTTAGATTTCTAGCGAAATTTATAGCGTCAGAGAGGATGGTAACATGATTGGCTTTGGGGCTAGGGGAGAAAGAGAGGCCTTTACTTAGTAGTGAAACTTGCTGCTGGTTCAGGGTAAAACTGGAGAGGTTCAACACGTGTTCGGCAGTGTCGCCTGTTTGGTCGCCTGGCGGGGAAGGGGTAGGTTGAGAAAGGTTTTTTTGGTCGTGACGGCTGGGCAGATTTCTGGAAATCGGTAGTGTACGCGTGATCGCTTGCGTTAGCGGAGTCGGTGGGGCGGGCGGGGGTAGGTGCAACATAGTAGCTAAATCAGGTTTATGCAGGTGAAGGGGTGGGGAAGGAGGGTTAGGTTTCACGAGTTGGAGAGGTAAGGCAAGGCCCTGCCGGAAATAAGAAGCACAAAGATTGGAGAATTTTCTCAGAGCTTTACTACGTCGGAACTCAAGGGAGCGAAGAGCAGATTTAAGAATTCCGCTAACATAGGGAAGGAAATGTGGGGAAAAGAGAGAAATAATATTAATGAGGGAACGCATGGAATTGTGATATTTATGCATCAGGTTAGTATATTGATTTCGGATGTACGTGCAGAAGAGAAATGACTGCTGAAACTTCATGGTATGAAGACCGGGGTGTAGGACTGGAGGTAGGCCTGATATAGGGAACTTGATGCATAAACCA
The DNA here is from genome assembly GCA_037158775.1 of Hetaerina titia. Taxonomy (NCBI): domain Eukaryota; kingdom Metazoa; phylum Arthropoda; class Insecta; order Odonata; family Calopterygidae; genus Hetaerina; species Hetaerina titia. The sequence goes on from CM073778.1 coordinate 88,495,389, forward strand.
TTGGGAACGATGCCCAATGCGATGCATGCCGAAAGAAATTCAGAGTGGCAAGTGTATTGAGCGAGCTTCAGAGAGAATTTTTTGATAAGGCGTAACCAAGATGGTGTAGGGTCAAAGTCATTCATCATAAATATATATATATATATATATATATATATATATATGTGTGTGTGTGTGTGTGTAACTGTATTTACGAATCTTCGAATATTCAATTAGTCGCTCTCACCGCATTCCTGACCATGAAAGTGAATATAATGCGTCTAAATATAGTAGACTTGATGGTAACCTTATTTATTCTCTGCTTCATATAAGGTGGAACTGCAATAACATTTAGCTGCAAATAGGTTTTCTGTTGGTTACATGTATGCTGTGTATTTGGGATGTTGGGTCGGATGAAGGGAGGAAAGGAGCACACAGAGATGAAAAGGGACCTGATGGTCCCTTTTCATCTCTGTGGTGCTGGATTGAGTTTTGTTAGGAGTCACAGGATATTTATTTTATAGTTGTGCCCATCCAAAAACCTACCTTAACCTGTAGATTACCTAATAATAATACACATATATACACACCGACACATGTGGTGTGTGTGCTGTGAATTCAACATGCACCACGCCTTTATCACTTTATTCCAAAATTAATTAAATTATCGTGAGGGCATTAGATATAATAATTTATATGATTAACGTCCTTCGCTGAATTATCTCACACAATCAAAATAATTTAATTCCACGAATAGCTTCGTAAAATTGCTTAATACCTATCATGAAATTTTACTGCCGCATTCAACCTAACTGTGGCACTTGAGACAAGTAACATCGCCATTCATGCACATTATTAAATTTTCCCAGAATTTTCCTGAAAAACCACCTCAATAAGTTTCGATGAAAATTTCTTTTCCCACTCAACGGAATCTACGATTATTGATTAAGTCCCTAAATGTGCAAGCAACTATGCGAACATTTCATACAAAAAATAATCCCCAACAATCTATTATTATTGGAGGTCCACAGAGATGAAGAGGGACCTGATGTAGAGTAGGTTGCTTGATTGGGTTTTTTTTGGAGTTACAAATTATTTATTTGATAGTTGTGTCCATCCAAAAACCTACCTTAACTGTTAGATTACCTAATAAATAAATACATATATATTATATTTATATGTGATTTTTCTGGTACTGGTCTTCCTGGAAAACCATTACCGGAAAGGAACTTACCCCCCTACCCTGATGTGTGAATATTCACGCATCTATCCATTATATATATATATATATATATATATATATATATATATATATATATATATATATATATATAAATTCACTGATAGTCATAACAAACACAGAAACCAAAACACAAAAGAGGAAAAACTCAAATTCCTCTTGAGAAAGGTGGTTGGACCACCGAAAATTCGAGAACCAGTGAGTTTTTCCTCTTTTGTGTTTTGGTTTCTGTGTTTGTTATGACTATCAGTGAATTTACATTACACGTTTGTGGGTTTTCCAAAAAAGTGTATATATATATATATATATATATATATATATATATATATATATATATATATAATATATTCATTCATTGGTGTACCCAAACATATTGCGTCTGCATCATTATATATGATTTTTCTTCCAAGTTTGGCTTAGAAAATCTAATGACGGTTGGTTTTTGCAATTCAATGCAATTTCACATCTTTCATCAATTTATTCCATCAACCTGTTTCCAAGGTTCATATGAAGCATGCTTGAATGTGTGAATCTGAATATCGGCATATTCCTTTTTGCAGTTTTATTCCTGGAGAATTTGAATCCCTCGTTGTTCGGATTGCGCATGATCAGTGGACATAGATATGATTCAATCCCGTTTTGGAATACGTTCTCTGAATGACTGAAAAATATGTAACTGGTCGGTGCCGTTGCCACCAGTGCTGCGAGAAATGACCGTGACGTCGTTTTGCTCAAGTGCATTCGCTTTGAACGTTCCCTGGGGCTTGTAGCACGATCCAGTTTCATCTCGTATGCGATTTCATCAAGATAAATGGTGTAGTTAGTGACCCGCCACCCCTATACTGTATCAGCGAATCTAAGATGGAAGGCAAATGCTATAATGCTTTAGCATAGGATTTTGCCGTGAAACGTTACATCAATCCTTATGAGCCTCTCTTCCTGGATTGATTTAGACTTATCTTATTATTTCTTATTCCTAAACTTCCGTATTTAAGGGCAACAATTTGCCCCCAGGGAAAGGTGAAAGTATAGGTTTAAATGGTTAATATTTTGTTTTGTGTAATTTGCACGATGCGCATATATGTATGTATGAATATATATGTACATAATATTGCTTAAAAAATACAAGATTAAACATAAAATACAACAAAAAATACACCCAATGCTTGGCAATTCGATAGCGCCAACGGTCTGTTTCATAGGTGCACATTGTACCAAGTGATTTTAACCGGACTCTTTCTAATGAATATTTCTAAATTGGTACTATTTACTCAGAACTTTTGGTACTGTTTGATCTATCGGTGCTATATACCCCAAGGAGGAAAACACATGGCGTATACGCAACGTTAAGGATTACGTGAGTATCCTTCTCCTGTATGTTTAATATATGCAAAATATTAATGCATGCACAAACCGTACACACACAAGTAATATTTATCCAAACGGATGTAGATATAAGGAAATGGGACAGAAAGGCACATAAAGAACAAACACAAGGTTGTTTGGGAAGGGTAAGTGAAAAAAGTGGAAAAAAGTCTCATTGGCCGGGACTTGAACCACGAACCTTCGATTTCCAGTCAAATGCTCTAATTAATATATCTCTTTGCAATATTTAATATCCCTTTTCCTTTTATCTATATCCATGTAAATATGTTTTCGCCATTTTACGGGCTTTCACGTTTGAATGCATGCAATATTTCTGCTATATACATATGTTAAGATGTCCGTGTATGTTGTTACATTTAATTAAATTTAAGTTATTCATTTTTGAGGTTTCGGAACTATAATTGTGGAAAAAGCCGAAGTTTGAGGTGATTTATTTAAATAAACGAAAGTATTCATCATTAATTTATCACTCGGCAAGGTAGAAATATCGATGGCGGCCCAGAAATCAGGAATGATTTAACCGGGTTCGCTTAGATCTTTGCAGTTAGTTTATCTATCATTCGCTTTCTTACCCGCGATGTTTTTAAACTAGTTTTTGAGCTGCTTCTTTTATTACTAAAGATCATGAAACGCTTGTACTTTGGATATTTGAAACTCGATCGCGATCGTGAATTTGAGATTTGTCCTTTTTATATAATATTATAATTCACTTAAAAAGAACTGTCATAATTAGAATAAACCGCTTTTGTTTATATAATTTTCCGAGAAAAAATATAAGTAACTCAACTCTCTGAGTTTCATTGAAGTATCTAAACTGTTAAATGAATTTATTCACGGCTACTGATCTACAGCCGAACGAATAGATGTTTTATGAAGGATACTGAAATGATGAAGCGTCTATTGTTGTGCAGTTAGATACATCTGCTTCATTTCCTTAATACCCCACAATCCGCCGCAAGGGCGTGTGGCGGGTGGTGTTAGGGAACCATCCGTGATCAAGAAAAGAAACGTATGCAAAAGCCACAAATTTATACAGTCCACAAATAAAGCATGATATACATTCATGCAAGAATCCGTACACCCCACAAACATGTCAACACTCAAACTACCATCTAACATACACATGCACCTACAGATACATCTAATATCACTGCAATGTTTACTTTTGTTCCGACTTGTAAATTGAACATTTTTACTATTTCTAAAGTGACTTTGGTTTCTTACTATTACCATGATTCCTGATTGTTCTGGGGAAGAATGAGTATTTGAATCTATCTCTATTGGAATCTATCTCCCTTATTTTATCTTTGTGGTCTGACATACCTAAGTAGTGTGGGCCCATTATAATAAGTCCTTTAGTGTCATTGCTGTGAACTTGTTTGCTCTGAACCTTTCTTAAAGTCTAAGTCTCGCTTGTTTTCTTCGTATAGATTCTGTCTAGTTACACAAAACTTATAAGTGCATTAGTGTACAGAATAGGAAACTACCTTAAAAATAAAATATCAATATTAAGAACTAAATAAAACCACTCTTTCCGTACTTGCCACACACAATTTCTTTTTTAAAGAACCTCCGGTTATACTTCTTAGCGGTTTTCTTCCTGAATTTGTGTGCAAATATTGTTTTATTTTCTGTTATATTTTATTTTTTCAATCACGTAATTCACTTTCGTCCTTCAGGTATCTTTTACACTATAACCTTTAATGTTCACAGGTAATCCTCATAAGATGTTAGCAATTCTGATGAACTGGCTGAGTGTATCAAATGAAGGGTGATTCGACCCGTCGGTGAGCGCCAAGAAACGTTTCCACCACTTTCACTTCAGGGGCCAGCCTTTGCCAAGGTAATCACTGTCGAGTTGGCAGTGACGTGTGACCATTTTAATTCTCCATTCTTACAGCGGTTCGCCGATAGAAAATAACGGTACTCTTCCATTCATAATAAACAGTCCACTTTTCTCCCAGTACTCGCGAAAAATATCTCCAGGAAAAATATGCATCCCGGAGATCCGGTTGGTGCTGTGGCTTTTGCCCTATCTTCTCAACAGAGGTCAAGCATATCTCAACTTGTGGCTAAATGAGAAGCTCTTCAGATGTGGCACGTTCTCCGTTGGATGGGACACCATACATGTTCGACTCCTATGAGGTTTTTCGTTATGTGTAGCTAAATGCGACGTCGAGTTTCTCTCCATCCTTATTCCTTCATCTTTCTTACGTCACGATCTCTACCAATTTGCCCCCCAACTCCCTAATGGCACCAATCACCTCAGCTGTCGGCCGCCTCCCCTAATAACTAATACTACTATTTCACGTATGGCAAAACCAGGTGCAAAGTTTAGATGACTCAAACAAAATTGTGAAATAATATCAAACAAAAATGCCAATTTCCAAAACTGTGAGGATGAAAGAAAGAGAAAAAAACTTTGCACATCGAAACCATGGTCGTGTCGTATTAAAATTGTGCGGAAGGTCAAAGTTTTTTTCTCTTTCTTTCACCCTCACCATGAAGGAATTCCACAAATGTAAGCCTGAAACTGTTAGCTTTTCCAAAATTGTGTTTTCGATTGAGTTATTTAAAATTTCGAAACATGCCAAAAAAATTGAAGGCCGACTATGCGCAACGCGTTGTTGTCCATTCATGTCGTATCGTTCTTAGCCTATGGTATGGGATGGACCTTGTTGAGTAGCGGAAAGGTTCTAGATCGCTGATCCTTAAGCTGCCCGTAGTCAACCAGCGGCGCGCATCTCTGTTCCTGGTGTACGCGGTCGTTAAGTGGGAATGGCTGACTCTAGCAGAGTTGATAAACCGTGAGAGCAGTGTCGTCAGGGGATGGTGTTTTATGGCTTACCTTAAACCCTTGCCGTTGTTTCCATTAGTTACGATGAGAGATCCTCGGTCAGCGTTGTGTCGCAAGGTACGGCGGTTTTAACGGAAGTCCATACTTCCTCCAGTCGCTGGAGTTAAAGAAGCGAGTTACTTCGGTAAGACGCTTAAAAATACCCCATTGTCATAAATATTAAAATTCTATGGTTGAATTACTGAGGAGCTTCATTCTTCTGTATTCACTGTCAATTTTCTCACCCCCCGATATTTTTTCTCTTTTGTTTCCTTCTTAATTTGGCCGGCCCCGGTGGCGGCGGGGTAATGTCCTCGTCTACCAACTGAGAGGTCACGGGTTCGATTCCCGTCTGGGTGGATTTTTCTCCATCCAGGGCTTGGCTGTATGTAATTGTCTTCAATGTAATGTATGCAATGTAAGGGTTAGGTGGAAGAAGGGACTATTTAGTCTCAACTTCGCCCAATTAAGTCGATAATAAATAAATAATTTGATCTGTGTATTCATATCTCGGTCTTCTCGAGAAGCCTTCCCTTCAGCTTTCTCGCCTGTATTTGTTTAAACTTCTCCATCTTACCTAAAAGGCGCCCGAGCATCTAAGTCGTTTCTGTCCATTGAATCTTCAGAATTCTCCTCTTCAGTGCCGTATTTCAAAGACTTCTATTCTATGCCGGTCCACGTCTCCAATGCTCCATGCCTCTGATCCGTTGAGTGAGTGCTATACGAACTCTTTGACGAATTGCTTCCTTGTCATGGAGCCTGACATTATTTGAATATAGTAGGTGCCTCTTCTCCTTCAAGTCTCATCGTTGATGTGACAGATATTGTCGAATACCCTTCACCAATAGGGAGACAGATCCGCCTGGGCAACCGCATATGGCACAGGGGAAGGATCTTACTCCCCTTTTACCCTGTTAACGTCTGGATTTCACAATCTGTTTGAATATATAATAAATCAGCACAACCCTCTGGCCAAAGCATCTGCAGATTCGTGTGCCCATAGACGACACCGTGATGAAAAAAGCTGCCTATAATAAAAAAAACTGCCTTCAGACTTATAATATGGATTTAATACCACCGACAACTATAATGGATCAACTGGTCTGGCAAACGCCTCGGTTTATATTATGTTACACTTGTGTACCTATAATGAATATAGAGAAGTGAGGAAAATACTTGGGGATAAAAATTATAAATATTTGCATGTAATGATGCTGAAAGAGGAACCATTCGAAATGTACAGAAATTTAATGCCATTGGGCATGCTGGGAAGATGATAGGACAGAATAGAAGACAAAAGGTACCACTATTAAGAAGAAATGCTAAAGTGACATAATAAAGACGCAGAAGCGGTCAGGACGTATGAGAATTGGCTATTGGAAAATTGAGTTTTGCAGGTGAACAATTATCGGTTTAAAATACTAATATGTGTAATCTTACTTGCGGCGCCAATATGCTTTCGTTTCCAATTGTCTTGAAGGCAATCCGGAACTAACCTTGCTATTATTATCTTCTGGATCTGCTTGATGACATCCGGTGAAGTGAAACTCCGTGGGCGTTCAAAAAGTAAATTAATATTGTTCTATTACGAGAGTAACAAAAAATGCAGAAGCAATTTCCCTGCACCGCCACCATCAAATTTCATTACGAGTGGGTATTGCAATTCGGGTCTGCGTCGAAGGTCTTTCCTTTTTAAGGTTTTTATCATCAATAAGGGCCCCGTAGGTCCGCTCACTTTGCCTGCTGCTAAGGTGGCTGTGTTTCTCAATCTCACCTCAAGCCTTTCATTTACATTTGTGCTAATAATCCACCGTAAACTTTGAAAGACCACTCCCACCCATCTCCCCTCACCCCCTTCCATTCTCCTCTTAAGGCCGAAGTCTTGGTGATGTCAATCTCACGAGTGACGTCATCGTCGCTGGGTTCCTTCCCCTCCTTTTCTCTCCCTCCTCCCTCCAACCCACCCCCATCGCCCTCAAAGAGGCAAGACTCGACTGTCCGTATATGGAAGCGGGGGACTCGTGGGCGAAACGTGACTCCCACCTCTCAGCCACATTTTCTTTCCATCCTTCACTTCCTCTTGCTCCCTCTTTCTCTCCATCTCCATGCATCCTTCTACCCAACACTTCATTCCTTTTCTCATACCTTCATTCGATTCTTCCTCCCTCATTAAGGACCTAGCAGAGGAAAGTCCTAAGAATGCATTTTCGTAACACACGCGTCCACTACTATGCTTCTCGAAGTCTTCCGCATGTGCGAAACATCTGTACATTGCCCCGTAAGCCGCCTCAAGTGTGTTTGGCGAGGGATGTTACAACCCCTCTCGTAAAAATAAGTAGAATGCAAATTCATGCAAAATCAACATAAGTACTTGCTAATGCACACCCACGCAGACGTACATAACCATGAAACATTTATTTTAACTCGCGCAATTGCAAATACACACTCAAAATACTAATATACAGAAGCGCTTGCGCCTACAAATTCACTAGATGTCTACGCATCGTTTAAATATTGCCCTCGATTGTAATTTGTATCCCTTTACTATTTCTATCACGGCTTCGATTTTCATACTACTGTGATTCCTGATCGTCCGAGGAAAGAACGAATGTTTGTATCAATCTGAACTGGTTTCTATCTCCCTTTACTTTGTGGTCTAACCTGCCCAAATAATGTGGGGTCATAATAATTCCCCTTGTGCCATAGTTAAACTCGTGTGTTCTGAACATGTTGCTACATTTACTTCAACATAATATCCTGCAAGCAAAGGCGTTTGACTGGGTTTTCTTGGACAGATTCCGAAAAATAAGAGTGTAACTACATGCAAAGCCGCAAACATATATACATCTACATAATATCCCGCAAACCGCCGCAAGGGCATGTGGCGGGGGAGGCATGTTCTTTTGCGTGCATGCATCATGCATGCGTATATGCAAAAGAACATTCTATAGAACACCCAAAAATACATATACAGTATATTCATACAAAACTGAGGTTAAAAAAATAATTTTTTTTAAATCTTTCAAAGATTCGCCCACTCGTCAACAGAGGGCAAGAGAGTTCCTTCTTCTCTCTTCTGAGTGTTCCCTCCACGCGTGATGCGCTACGCGAGTATTGTTTCGTTAATTTGGTGCTCAAGCGCGTACACGGTACTCTTTTGTTTTATTTCGTCTCTGCTTTTCTCTCTTTCCCTGGGATCTCCTTCCTTTTCGGACGCTCGCGCCTTCCGACCGGCGCTGCGCAATCACACGCAACGCGTCATACGCGCCAACCTGACGGAGTCTTCGGATGATGCACTCACTCTGTCTCTCCCTCTCTTCGGGGATCGTTCCCGACGCGTAAATCTCTTTAACGGATCAATGAAGATTGATATCGGGGTCATAGTCTCTCTCACCCCCCTCACCTCCCCTCCCACCATGGCAACGTGGCTTGTATCCGTTTATGGTCGTCCTCTCTCGCTTCGGCGGGAAATGATCGATGGTGGGAGAGTCTTGTTCGTCTCGTTCCGCTTTTGTGTTCGATCTGCGACCGACCGCATGGCGGTGGAGGTGATTAATTCAGCCTAGAGATACCTACAGGGCTTTACCTACACGGTCGCTTAGCGAAATAGGTAAGCCTCGCGTAATCCTTGAAAAGGTGCTACGCTTGGAAAGCGTGGGTGGTGGGGGTTTCGACGTGATTAGGGGAAATTAATGTTAAGAGAGAAAAAATGACTCAATCATAGCGTGCGAGTATTTACCAATTGCCCATCGTTATCAGTTCGGGAAATGCCCGTGAAATGCCGCCACGGATCGTCGATTTCGTATCTTCAAAATGTGGTTCCGATTCCATGCCTGATTAATTAGGGTTCCACTGCTTGTATCACGTCATTATATCCGGTGAGTTGCAGATTTGATTGTTCGTTGAGTCATTGCTCACATCTCCGTCTCATTCCCACAGCGTAGACACTTTGAAATCCTTTGTAATTTTCATTTAATCCACTAATCCCAACATATTAAATAATGCCTCTTTAGTCCACTTGATAATATCCAAAATATGTTCCATCGATAGAAAATATAAAATTAAAATCCAGTTTAAACTCGAAATAAGGGTCAATTTTTTTCTATTGGTATGTAATTACAGGGGTTATTTCAATTCAGTGTTCAAAGGTTTGGGTTGCCTAAATATAATCCAGTTTTCGCCACAAATGATATTCATATGCGTCATTCCCAAACGGCTGATAAATAATCTAGCAGCCTCTGATTTGGATTAGATTACAAATTATTGCTCTCTAAATCACATTGGATAATGGAATTAAATAATCTTACTAATTTGTCGCTAAATTTTCCATTGTTGTGCATTTTCCGCCAATGATGCTTTCCAGGTACAAGTTATTTAATTGGGAGAATTAAAACAGAGGGAATATTAACTGTTTTTGACGAGGGTACTTACGCATGTTCATAAAATGATGACATCACATTTTTCCCAAGGCAATAATCGATTTTGAAATTATATTTGGACGTGTATGCTTGTATGTATATGTATGTATGAAAATGTATATATCAAAACATATGAAATCAGCATATATATATATATATATATATATATATATATATATATATATATAATATATAAGCTGATTTCATAAAATATTATGTAGCATTTAAATTAATTTTCATATGAATTGATATCGAAGAATAATGTACACATTTTATTGAGTTACGCAATCGGAGGACCAATCACTGGGTCGCTAAAGTAACGACAATTAAAATTCAAACTATTTGAGAAACCAGTTCAAGTTTGAATATTTCATCGGATTATTCATTATCTCTGTTTTAAATAATATTTTTCGGGAGTAAAATGATTTCAAATGCTGCATGGAGCAAGATGTAGTAACCTTAATACTTTCGGCCAGCGAGCATGTCTTAAAACAATTACGTCTTGACAAACTATGAAAATTTTATATGCATAATCGTTCTGATCCCTTATCAAATGGCGTTCGTTTTTTTCAGTGCATTTGAAATTCTATGAATTGAATCTTTGCCATAAGGTGAGACTATAATAAAAGTAAACAATTGATCCCACTTAAAATTTCCGATTACTTTTGTATGAAATTGTGTACCGGCTAACATTTTCTCGAAGAGGTAATAACCGTGCCATATATTGGATCAATTATTGGCATAAAACTATAGGATCGAAGATTCCTCCGCTCGACCTTTATTTCTAGGTTGCGATATGATATCTAGGTTGAGATATGAGGGATAAATCCTCCGGCCGTTTTTGTTTTACCATCCTCAGTATAAGAGCGCTAGAGACTGGGGGTTCTCGACGAAGCAAGGCTTTTCAGAAGTCCCCTCCCCCGCCATACGCCACCTCCGCTAAACGCACGCCATGTCTTCGCTTCCTCCTTCTCTCTCTCTCTCTTGCTTTATCTTTGATCTATTACGGAAATCCAGCAATGTAGCGAGGCGGAGTCTAACGTGAAAACGCATAGTGCTTCTCTCACCCTCAGTAAAGTCACGCGCTGGGCGTGCGATCTGTCTTGTTAACCCCTCAACCCAGTGGTGACCCCAGAGAACATCTGCGAACCCTTTCCACCCCTCTTTCCCCCCCCCCCCGCCTCCACTCCCCTCGCCTCCTGATGCATTGTTTCACATATCCGACTCCAGCGTGAGGAGTGACCCCCGCGTTTTCCCCGGGAGAGTTGAGGGGAGGGATGACTGTCGGCCCGAGGCGGCTTTCTGTCCGCCCGTTCGTCCGCTCCACATCGCCGCTTGTAAACACGTGCCCACGTCCCGGACGTGAGGACTCGTGCCGCTTACCTTTAAGGACGACGGTCGCTGCACGCGGCAGTCGACTCGGCTCTCTCTCTCTCGACGTCTTTTGTTTTATTTATGTCCCATGCGAGAGGACTCAAGAGACCCACGCAGTGTTTGTGTAGCTATGGTAAGGAGACTGTCAACTTTTCCATCCACCCCACCCTCCCGTGAGCATCGTCGGTATGGAGAGACGTACGCGTCGTCGGTGCTGAAAAATCCCTCACGAATGTGTCGTTCGTCGCCGGCGGAGATTTATATTGGTTTTTTCCTAAAAAGGGAATTCGAAAAAATATGACGTTCGCTCGTATAATATTTCCATTACAATTTCTCCTCCGAGGAAGGCCGAAATTCAGTTTAGTAGGATCGGTTTGGTCTTTACTGCCTAGGTAAAAAAAACACATGAATCTCCTCATGTCGCTCTACGTATATCTCTGCTCCTCTTTAGTCTTCCAAATTTTTATTTTACTGTCCACATTATTTTTCATTTAAGTAGACCGAGAAATATTTATGTTGTGATCCGTTCGTTTTTATTGAAAAAACCAAAGGATTATTTTATGCCCTTTTAGTCCATTACCCCGTGTTGATGTTTATTCCAGAAAAAGAATTAATTCCGCTGAATTGGAGTATATTCATAGAAGCTAATCTAACTCTATTAAAGGTTCTATGTTGTCCCTATCGACTACCGTCTTCTACGTTTCACGAGCGCATTCTTTTGTTTACTTTGTAGTTGCCTCGTCAATTCTTCGTATCTTCTGCGTGCCTTCATGCTGTATAAGAAGCCCAGTACTTGCCAGTCTCAAACATCACCCACATTATCCCTATTATCCCTTACATTACGGCTTTAAATATTGCATGTTACGCCCTTGCAATTTTTCTTCAAACCAATTTTTCTGCCTTTTTCGGATTTCCCCGCTATAACTTCCTCTCTTAAACCTCTTCCTCTTCATGGGTACTTAAAACTTCAGCGTTTGTATGCCACATATTTCTAATATGTTTTATTCATTCTCCACGCACAACTCATAAGCTCATAACTGAATTGTGTGCATATCCTCCTGCCTCCTTGTATCCTTGACCAGATTTTGGATTCATGAAGGACTGCATTCCATATCACAATGCCTTCGCTAATCTATTCTTCACATCTTTACTCAGTGTACTCTGCATCAATTCTCTTCGTATTGTAAACACTTCTTCCGCCAATGCATGTCTTACCTCAACGTATCTCGAATACTTCGCCCTTTTCCCTCTAAAATACGTACATCATCCACTCCACTTTTTTCGGATTTATTCCTCTTTCTTTAATGCTTAACTTGTTGTATTATTTTTTCTGGAATACCTCATTACTACTGATTTCTTGTGTTTAATTACAATCCTTTATCCCTTGCTTTGTTCCCATTAAGAACTTAATAATGATACAATTCCTTAAGAACAGCAAGTGATGGTATTTGCTTATTTTAATGAACTATTTTATCCTCCAGTACTTAGCAGTAAAAAAGACCAATTTGCCATTTAAATTAAAATTTAGACTTCTTATTTGCTTCCAACATATCGGTGGCAACTCTTTCGCATACATTATTTTCCTTCTTTTTTAATTTCATCTCCTGGGTCGTTCGTAATTTCAGACGTCAGCGTGCCAGAACATGAGAACCGTGAACATCTGAGATTTATTCGAGCCGCACATCTTAATTTAGAGTCTTAACCGATGATAATTGAAGAAACGCCACTCAAAAAAAACAATTTTTGATACCTTATCGCGTCGTTTCATCAAAAGAATATCCTTTGAACATCTGTTCTCTGCTATCCCTAAAGGAACCTCTTAATCACCGCCAGCCTAATTGATCCACAAATCAAATATATATCAGAATTGAATTGTACATGTACTCGTTCCCATGAATTTCTTGCCATCTGTTCCATTTCCTCATGCAGCAAAATTTATTTCATTTTTTTTTTAATTTTTAAGTTACGTGAGGAATAGATCTTTTTTATGGGGAATGAATATGCCGTCTCCTAATTCATGTCCCTCCACCTCATCTCTCAACCGTCAGGTCTAACTTTAATACCACTATTAAAATAATGTAAAATGATAAATTATAGCTTATTTCTATTCTACCAATGCACTGGTTTATAAATTCAAAACAGCTTTTGATCAAAGGGCAACAATATTCACGCCAGTGAAAGAACTAGCAAAACCATCAAAACTTCTTGTTAACAAGTAATAGAACTGCCAGTATACATTAAATTTTCTAATGATATCAATGATGAGCTTTGACACTCATTTTTGTCAAATTGATCTTCATAATCTACGCAACCACATATCAATCTCTTTCAATGGATCTACTAGCATTACACTGACTAAGGGATTCAATCTTTGTTTCCTCTTCAACGATGAATTTCATACATTAGCGAGGAATAGCTTTAGTGAATTAGTGAGAGAGGCTTTTGTGAATAACGAATGATTAAAAAAACAATCGTCTACGGGTATGAATGTATTCTAAGTGCGTGTATATAAACGCTTATGTTTTATTTGCTCTACGAATTTAAATATCACCCTGATGAAATTAAGGCATGTGGATAATTTATGTAATTGAATTAAGAAAGCAAAACTTGGCAACCATCTGATTCGAAATTCAATGAGAAAAATACAGGTTATTAAAAAAATTAGTTGATTAGTGAACTTTAGTTTCAAAAACGTCTGAGCCATTCACTTTAAAAAAAATTATCATTTCACCAAAATGAGAAAAAGTTATGCTTTAAAAAGTCACCATAATCCAGAATTTATGCAATTTCTTCTGAGAACTAGGTAGACTGTATGAAGGCCGATTTGACGTAATGCTCTATTTAATATAATTGTTTAAGGGAAGCATCGTAAAAAAATACGAAAGAAGTGGGGAGACATGTTGTAAAGCCATAGACAGTGCCCCGAAAAAATACTCTGGTTGAGTCAACCCAAATAAATATATAGTATGATAATATGACGACGTGCATTTCGCCTGATCAAAGGCAGACGAAATACACGCAGGTCCCACGAGACGAGGCTATCGAGGTCACCACTTTACGTCGATAATTTTACAGTTTTTGCCATGGTTGTATTTAAATACGGAATAGTTTAAATGAAAGATGTTGATTTTTGATTTTTCATTACGTTTTGGGTGAGTTTACTATTGCCTAGGAGAATCTCTCCGATTAATTTACATAATTCAACTCTCAAGGATACCGTTATGCTATCTAATCCATATCGATGTCAATATGTCCACTTACAGATAAGGGCATTGTTCCAAACTATCATTGAAAGTGGATGCAATTGGCTAATCACAACTCACTTTCTACTTCACCACAATTCACCAACATGAAGGGCAGTTGATTGGCAACAGGGAAAATGAACGGTATTGCGTCCGGCAGAAGAATATTTAGCCATTCAAAGCTAAATGGCAGCACGAAAAAATTGTAAAATCTAATAACGTCAGTTTTTCCCCATTGTTTGAATTCAATTGCCAGTTGATGTAAATATAATCAACAATTATAAGTTAACAGTTATAAATTATTGAGTTTACTGAACTTTTTCCTCTCGGCGGTAGACGAGAGAAAATTACTCTACTCGGGAGTAAAAGAATGGGTGATGTCGGATTGGAAAGCCATAGAGGAGAATTAGCGGTTGAAAGAATAATGAATGGCTCCAAACGTGAGGACGAAAGGAAGTCTTCGGAGGGAAATAATTGAGTCAGTCAAATGGTTATCTACGTATGGACGTCATAAAGATGCTCCTTATAATGAAGGGGTTAAAGTTTTTTGGTACTAATATTTGAATGTATATGTGTATACACGAATATATTCCATCGATAACTAAGAATAATGTTAAAGAATCTATCCTTACTTAACATGGGAAGACGCGTTGTTAACATCCCCCGTCAAAAAAATCAAACGCGAAGATAAGTGAGCATGAAATACATGTGTTGTTCAAAATCAAAAGCTTTTATTAACATATTTAAATCCAACATTGATAAAAAACCTTCTGCTGCAATATCTTTTATCATATTTTCAATGATTTTTAACGTCACCAATTTCGAAGTGTGACGATTTTAACGTTCCTCGCAGGAAATCACAATCGAAATGTTGCGGTGCAATAATGTCGAAGGCTGTGTCCGAGGTTCTCTTTGTTACGCGGAGGCAACTATTACAGAAGTGAATTGCGCTTCGCATGAAAAAAAGTGAAAACGCGCGTAACACAAAAGGAAACAATCTCCGATAATCGAATCTGGCCCCGATGTGCTGTTGAGGCGTCGGAGCGCACGCATGTCATCGAGGCAAATCTGGCGTGGCGCTTGCATCACGAGACGTCTCGATTGCGGTGTGCGGCTCGGCGGGATAATGACAGAATCGTGATGATGGCTGCACATTCTACGAGAGTCATCCACCGGCCGAGCGGAATAAAGGTGGGAGGGGGTAGTATGGAGAGGATAGGGGAGGGTCGAGGGTAAGGGCATGGGAGGAAAGGATGGACGAGAGGAAGCTGCTAGTCGAGCCGGATGCGTTAAAACTTGAGGGCCAGATAGGGATAAAAGCGGTGAGCAGATGGAGGAGGAAGATGTTGGTCTTAAGGGGGAGGATAATTAATAAGGCATTTTGGCCAAAGCAGGGATAGGGAGAATAATCGCCTGCAAGAAACTTGAGTTTGACTAGAGAACTTAAAGTTGTTTCTTGAGGGATTCCTTTCAAATCTATTACCCATTTTATCAATCTTCCCCGAGTTATTTGATTAATTGAAAATTTAAAGAAGATAAATATTAAAGTCTTCTTAGTAGAATGAAAGCAGGTGAAGGAAATAAGATAGGATCGGATTAATTTTCCGAGAATGTTATCTCCGAAGATTCAGCATGGAGTGATGAAATCTACAAGACAATGAATGACAAAGAGTAAGTGAAAGAGATTATAGGGAGGATAAATGAAAGTTATACTCAAACGAGCGGCTGTGCCCGGCGTCGCCGGACCAGTTTATCCGTACATCTGTAACCGAATTCAATTTGCAATTCAGGAATTTTTTTGTGGGTGGGCAGTTTCATCATCACGGTGCCGTCGGTGGGCGCACGGGATATTGTACATGCTTTGGAGAAATGCAATTTATTTTCCCCGGGCCCAATGAAACATTGAATCAAAAAGAGCAAACTGATGCATTCTTAAAGAAATAATTGGAAACCATCAACTTTCGCAGCTGCTGTTTTATATTATTGCAAGCCTCTGCTCATATGTCGGCATGAATCATTTCTTACGTTTATAAATGACAGAGTTTAGAGAAGTAAGTATTATGGAAGTTGATCGGTCCCCATGCAAGTTACTAGATTGAAATCTTAATTATGAGCGAAACATATGCTGCCATCTGTGTGTGAAAAATTTTATTTTCCAAAAAATCGATTTTTATTGGCCAGAAAAGTACGCATGTGCAAATCGGACCTAACCTAAGTTGCTTTATGTATTTTGCTCTCTTGATTCAAAAAATTAGAAGCCCTTACTCCGTCTCGTGTCCGCGACATGTGTCCCTAAACAAGTTAGTATTCAGATTTTTTGAGATTAAGATGAATAATCGTGGTTAACGCAAGGGAACTACTAGAAACTCAAATATCCTACAAATAGGCTAACAACGGATTAATAGGTGAAAGTAACGCCACCTGATTTAATCACAACCATAAGTTGTAATTGTAATTATGAGATTCTTTCCAAAGAGTAGTTCGTAAAAAGAAATTGGGCCAACAGATTTGTAAACTATTTTACTTAATCCTTGGGCCTGTCCAAAAAGTCGATGAGGACTCTTTTTACTTTTGATTTCCTCATTCTTGCCTTTTTGGGCTTTTCGGAACGCACCTTGTATATTCGCAATGATTACTCCTTACGTGTTTGCGTTTATGAATACTTTGTGAAGAAGAGCTAAATTTGGAGACATTCAGTAATTTATTGGTATCCATTGTGGAAACGATATGTGAGAGTTGAATTTAATGAATAATTAGAGAGATGTTGAAAGGCTACGTTGAAGCGTGTACGGTGTCTGCCCCAAAAATATATAAGGGATGATTTTTTCCCGCATATTCACACCGCTGGAGTGGAGCGATTAATGACCTAAAATGTGATTGGTGTTCTAGGAAAAGCAACACGGCCGGCGTTAGTTGTCGGTGGGCCGTTCTAATGCCGGATCGCGACTAGACTCGACCCCTGTTCGAGGGTCGAGTCTAGCAGCAGTCCCGATGTCACGTGACACCTTATCGTGCAGTCCAAGCGTAGACAACTCGGGTATGTATTTTCGATTCAATATTTGACTTGTGCGACAGCAGAGAACTTTGATTTAATTTGTAGCTATAAAAGGTTTACGCGAATGGATGGATGGAAAACGTTTAAAGTATTTCAAATAATCCCGATACTAGCGCCAAAGCGAACAATGTACAACACGCGAAACAAGATAATTTCTAATCGCGCGTAACATTTATTTATTACATTATTTTTATGAATAATGTTCTCTCCACTTATTTTATATGAAAATCCGTCGGTTTTAATGAATTAATAATGCTTCTTAAGACGACTCACTTGAATGATGATCCTAATCGTAATTTAGGCAGAAAATCCCTTTTGTGCGTAAATAATTTTAAAAAAGCCACGCAAAACGTACGTACCAATATCACCTGACTACGTGAGTGAAACTTCATCTCTAGTCCTCTGGCGTGAGTTTTGGACGTGGTTTCTCATATTTTCTATTTCTATGATCCAACATAAAGCAAGAATTCCAATGCTCGCTTGGTTCCGAAACGACATTCTTCATCTACAAAGGAACACGATTTTTGGTATTTAATACGAAAATACGATGCTTAAAAAATGTTATTTTGACAAACGTAAGTGCTTGTTTTTTTAATCTCGGCCTGATTTAGATTAATTAGAGCTGGACCACTGGATGGCAGGATAAAGTCACGGATGGCCCTCCAGTCATCAGTTCTCCGTCGTCACCTCCGCAGTCTATTAAGTATATCGTACCGTAAAGTACGGCGAAAGCAAGCCGGATCCCTTATCAGGGCAAGCTAGATATTATCCCTTCTCGTGTCCTCGACAAAGGAATGAAAGGAAGAGGTGAAGATATGCGATAGAGATAAGATGGAAGGCAAAAGGACCTCGAAATTTTGTCCTGTTTGCAGACGCTGCCGGAAAAACACATAATCGCCTTATCTTTGCATGGCGAGGCTCTGGTTTCTGAACGCGCATTGTTCTATACATTGCTGAAGCAAAATTGCGTCCCTTGTTCAAATCGTGCGGAATTTTGTATTAGGTAATTTCTTGAAAAATGGATGGTCATAGCAATTCCAAGACCTCGGTAAGGAGGACGAGAAAAACTTTAGGTAATAGCGTGAATGAATACATGGAATGAGTTTTAAGGATCTTTATTTAGACAGAGAATCGTGATATTGAATGGAGCCTTTTCTTCTCCTAACAAAGGCTACAGTATTCTTTACAGTTAATAGGTTGGCTTTGTTTCTGCTGAAAACCTATTTCTTCTCACTTCCAATATAATTAAATAAAAAATGAAAATGCAGTTCATAATCAATACAATGTATCAATCCTCGTAGACCTATGCACTCGTGTGCATAGTGTTGTGCACGCATGTATCACTTTCTATGTTGGGAAATCCTCGGAGATCATATGAAATTATAATCTTTCTTGCACACACAGTTTTGATTCAAACACTAATAAATTTAGTAAAAAATAATAATTATTATTATTATTATCGGTCTTCTACCGATTAAGTTAAGTTTTGAATGGACACAAGCTACCAAACGGTACAGCGACAATTCTCTTGTCTTCCTTAAAAAACTACAGCCCGACATCCAACTTTCGTACATTAGATCCCTCTTCAATTTTGCATTCTTCCTCTTCATTCCTCCTTTCATTCCGTCCCACATCCCTATCCTAATTCAGCCCCTTTCTCAATTTGACTAACATTCTCCCCTCTATCACAGTCTCTAACGTCCCAGTGCCAATAAAATTGCTCTGGATCTATCTTATCTGCCTGCTTTGGATTTCTCCCAACAATTCCCTATCCTTCCCTACCAAATTTAGGACTTCCTTGTTTGTTATTCATGGTGAAGCAGAATAGACTCCCTGATTTGACGGGTAAATTGTAAACAAAGCAGCCAAGATAATTGAAAAAGGTTTTTTTCCGAAAGCACATCGAATATCATTTTTTGCATTAGATTTTGAGAATTTTTTCTTCCAAGTGACGACCTTGGTGAGGGATGCACATTTTGAATCGTTCAAAAAGGTTTTCGAGAACTCTTCTCAGCATATCTTGCGTTATTCCAGCGATGACATCTGTAATTGCCTCCTCAAGAGCTTCCAAGATCCTTGGTGTCGAACTTTGTAAACCTCAGATTTGAGATACTCATAAAGAAAAAAATCACATGAACTCTCAAATCCGGGGAGCGAGGGGGTCATAGAACATCAGGTGACCGGGAAATCGTTCTTGCAGGACTTGGCGTGGAAGACGGGCAGTATGACGAGCCGTGTCACCATTTCGTTGAAATCAAAAAGCTTTCGTGCCATATTTCTCGCCATACTATTCCATTTTGGGAAGTAAAAAGCTCTCCATAATCTCACAATAGCGCAGAGAGTTCACAGTAAGCGTTAAACCTCGGGGTTCAAAAAAGTAAGGCCCAATAATACCTATGGAGGACACAGCGCACCAAAATGTCGCTTTGGGGCTATGAAGAGGTCACGGGCGAAATTCGCGAGGGTTGTCAGTCGCCCAGTAACGAAAATTTGTCTTATATACTGATCCGAAGAGGTGAAAATACGATTCATCTCTATACCATAGCGCCCTCTGCGTCGTCACCATACTATCATCGTTCTTAACGAATATTTCCACGATAAAGCCTTCATGCTGGCCAGACCGTTGCATGGTAACTACTATAAATGAAGGTGTTTCCCCCAGCTAACACAACTTCTTTCATCCCGCTAATTTATCTGCGCGCTCTTCAGTGATTTTTTAAAACTATGGACTCCATTCTGTACCACCGTGTACTTTGTGTCCACTTCACCTCTTCAGACCTTCTCCACACACAATTATTGAAACCCTCCAATAACGCCAATTACAGGTATACTGCATGAATGACCATGTTCCCTTGCCAAAAGTAACCACGCTCCATATCATAGTTCTAACAAGCCTTTTATTAACATCCTTACTCTGGTCCTTACTCCACCCTCGAGAGTAGAACACGAGGATCCCAGGGATTGGAAAACGGCTAGTGTAACACTTATATTTAAAAACGGGGGCCAGGAGGATCCAAGCAATTACAGACCTATTTCCCTCACATTCTTTTCAAATAAGGTCATAGAACTATAGCTGTTAGTTAAATCGTGAGACACCTCGGTTGTTAGGAGTTATTGAGAACAAATCAGCACGGTTTCCAAAAGGGTAGATCATGAAAATTTTACACTTATTGTCTATGATATCCTTAGCTCGGGGAGAGAGCAATGTTCCAGTGGATGCGCTTGTTTTAGAATTTCAAAAATCTGTCGACGAGGTACATCGTAGTAAACTACTCACGGAGCTGGATACATATGGCATACAGAAAGTCATCCTGGGCTGGATTAAACACTTTTTGAACTTCGGGCACAAAGAGTAGTACTGGACGAAGTTAGCTCTAATGCAGTAGAAGTCATTCCAGATGTTCACTAGGCAATTGTTATCGGACTTCTTCTTTACATTAACGGAATTGACTGCGTAGTCACTAGTACGATACGTGTATTTTCCGACGATGCAGTCCATTACAGAGATACCCGTAATCCTCAAGAGAAAGCAGCTTTAGCTGATGACCTAAATGCTATACAATGCGGGCGTGCTACTTGGCAATAAGGGTTAAACCTAAAAAAGAGTTTAGTGATGAATTTTTGGAAAAAGAGTAATACTCTTCCGAACGCCTACTTCCTTGAGAACACCCAAATGTAATGTGTGGAATCGATTAAATACTTAGGCGTTCCCCTCATTTACGACCTCTCCCGAGTGAAACACACATCGTACGTGGAATATCGTATGTGAGCAATCTAACGAAAAATACGAATTTATTAGAAAGGTTCTGGATAAATGTGATGAAAACGTTAAAGAGATATGTTATCTGTAGTTGGTTAGGCCTCATTTAGAATATGCTGCAAATATATGGATCCTCACGAAGTTGGATTGGTTTTCTAATTGTATCACGTGCCGCGTAGAGGAGCTAGATATGTAAAACGTTGTTATGGCAAACGGAGTAGCATATCAAAATTATTAGAGGACCTAGGCTGGGAATCACTCAATGGAGCGAAGGTTAAATTACAGATTGAAGCTCTTGCATAAATTGGAAGGACGTCTCTTTAGTAATGATGTGGAAAATGTAATATTATTACCCCATCGTAATGCGGTAGACGAGATCATATACATATAGTATAATTAGAGAGATAAAATGTAGTATAGATAGATTTAAAATGTCATTTTTTCCACGAAAGGTAAGGGATCAGAATAGCGATGTCCGACCACGCTAGGGGGAAAAATATTCGGGTCAAAATTAGTCAGTCGTGT
The DNA here is from genome assembly GCA_037158775.1 of Hetaerina titia. Lineage (NCBI taxonomy): Eukaryota > Metazoa > Arthropoda > Insecta > Odonata > Calopterygidae > Hetaerina > Hetaerina titia. The sequence continues at coordinate 88,517,204 of CM073778.1, forward strand.
ATTCACCTCCCGTCACACACCCTAGTGGTGGCTTGCAGGGTATTACCAAGAGGGGTTACTCTTTTTTCGCAATTCTTCGTCTTTTACCCCAATTACATGTACAATTTATGTCCAGGGCACTTCCGAGTTAGGGAAATTCTTTAGTTTTTATCCCTCCTATTTTAACATTTCGCTTAGCTAGCTTTTCTCTCAAAGAGATCAGAACTTTTATTTTGCTGGTATTTTATTCATGCCATATTCTTCACACTGGCCTTCTGATGTACTCAGCAACGATTTTAATTAATAGACTGACCGGCTGTTCAAAGCTTGATTATCAACATTATGACTGAATTGTTGAATTTTCCCCGATTTTGTAAATACTTTTATTTATTTATAGAGTACCTTGCGAGCCGCCGCAGGGATGTGTGGTAGTGGGTTATTACACATCAGACTACGTTTCTGAATGTAATAGAGCTTTTTCTATTACGTATTCTTGTAGAACAGGGTTGACCTTCCAAAGATAATACGATATCGTACCTAAGAAGGAAAGGAACAGTTTTAGTCCTGGGTCAAGTGGAAATTAATTAGATTTATAAAAGTTGATTTAGATTTATAATTAGAAGCTAAATATATCCGTGAGGCGATATTTCAGCGTGTGCTTTGATTAAGATGCCTTTAATTTAATATTGATGGCACTATTTGATGAATATGAATGCCGAAAATTCGGCCAAGCGTGTTTTCGTAAATGATTAATTAGCCTGAAAGTATGATGACCAACACGGTGTAAACGATAAATCAGCCTGTTAAGTATAGTGAGGCGATTTACCAGGATGATCGTCGTATTTCATCATCAACCATTCCGTGGGAAATACATAGTGCTAAGAGTACCCATTGAAACAAATTTGAATCTTGTTACGCAAACTAGCACATTGCATCAGTACCAAAAACATGAGCTACTCTAAGTGATTGTGGCTGTAAATAGGACGAAAAGCGAACCTTCAATCTAGAATGACCCTATGTAAGGGAATTTTAAAGGTTTGTGAAGATCCAATCATAACCCATTATACGTTTTAGAGCGAAATGAGATAAATTTCAGCATATAGCAAAAAGTTTTGAAACTTAGTATGATCAATTTGTCGACACATTTTATTTTTGAAACACCAAAAAGGAGACCAGACGTACGGGGCTAGAATTATTTAATTCGTGTCAGTGTTAGAGACATTTATGCTTCAATAAAGTTGTTAGCCTCGTCTCTTAGCTGCGTGATACGCCTCACACACTTCCAATAATATTGAGACGCTTTCTGCTCGTCAATAATGATAACCTTCTACACGAAACGGGTAGATTTTCTTCTTGTTCTGTTCACCACCCAAATTCGATTCTTCATCGAAAGGTCCCAAATAATCGACAGGAATTCTAGATGCTGTCTCACCAACTAACCGAAATAACCATTCATCTCCCTAAAGTTTTCATTTGAATATTATACGCAAAAATAATTATCGAATAACATTCTAATAATTATAATGGATTCATCGTCGGAGCGTCTGATCCGCCACGAGCAGTGAGTCTAGCTAAGACGAGCGTAAAATGTTTTGACAGACAATTTTCCACGTCATTTTCAAGCAATGCTTTATTCATTAATACGGATGCCACAAAATGGAGATGACTTAGTTCGACGTTTCATCCCCCTCTGCTGATTCTTCCCGTCAATCGACGCCTACGTGTCAGCTCCTTGGTACCCTGCCCATAATTCTTTCGGTGCGGAGAACGAGTAGTAAGAAAACACTATCGCGGTGTCGCCAGAGGGAGAATCCGGGAATAGGTGACGAGAAAGTTCGAGGGGGGATCGGTCGATGGAGGTGGATTGGGGGGTAGGGAGGATGGAGGAGGAGGTGGAAGAGAAGAAGAAGAAGGTAGGTGGGTGGGTGGAGGTAAGAAAAACATAGGCATGAATATATCGAGAAGAACCTTCGGGTTACGTCATTCCCTTTCCATTTTCTGGGGTTTTGTGTATTGGCCGATGCAGTCGTCAGATATACCCCGGAGATAAAATCCGATGCGTGATGCGCCTGCATGCTTGGAAGGGGAATCCCTAAGGGGGGAGAGGTATGTGGGGGTTTGAAGAGGGGGGGGCAGGAGTGGGGTCGAGGGCAGGCTGGAATGAGCCAGGGAATGGGGAAGTAGGAAGGTTGAGGAGGGCGGTTTTTAACGGCGTGTGCGGGGGTAGTGACGGAGGCGGATTTCTAGTTGGGGAAAGAGAGGGAGGGTGGTTATCCGGCATATGAGGGGTGGAAAGAAGGGTGGGGAGAAATCATAAAGAGAAGGGGTGGTTTTCTTTCTGCAGGATGAAGGAGGCCGCGCGTTCCCTGCCAATTTAATTTTATGGATTCGTCAATGGAGGCGAAATTACGGGTCTCTGCTCTTTTAACGGCCTTCAACGGAAATCTCGTATCTCCCTTCCCTACGGTCTACCCTTTTCTCTGTTCCCGTCCCTTTCTCCTCTTCCTCTCCCCTCAATCCCTCGGTCTTCATAGAGCCCTCGTTCTTTTTGACCAGTCTCTCCGCCTCAACCACAAACCTCTCCTCCCCTCAGCCCACATCCAAAGCCAATGCTCTACACACATACACGCTCACGAACCGTGCCCGCCTTATCCTCCTCTCTCTCTCCCTCCGACCTTCCTCCGCGCCTCTGACATCCCTCTGAACCCGTCTAGCTCCGCCTCATCACGTAGACGCCTCCATTCATTCATTTTTTTAACCCCACCCCCACCATCTTAGTTTTTTTTAATACGCCATAGTTGAAATCTTAAATTCATTTACATTGCCACTAGGAAAATTAATTTAATAGGAATGCAGAGAAATAGAAATAATGTCGAATACAAAAATAGTGGATGATATGAATTATGTACTGTGTTAGGAACAGTCGAAACAATTATGTTGTTGAGGTAGAATTTCTAAATGTAAACGTGCAAGTCAGTAAGGGACGGAGAATTTCATTATTTACGTGACGCTGAGTACTTATGGGAGATGATCTCGGCGGAGATAATATAATATTAGCGTAAAATGTCATATATGGGTTGCATTAAATCCTTACATTGGTGATAAATTTTGACATTTTTTTGATAAGGGATGATTAACCTCGATAGGCGTTTTTTTAACGACGTTAAGAGAAAGAGGAAAAAAGTAATCCGAAAGAGGAAAACATGCTCTTGATAGAATCGAAGAAAGGTTAGGGTAGTTTGGTAGATGAAGGGAAATCAGAGAAGATTGAAAGGTCATTCGGGAGATATTAGAAAGTAATGGGCTATTGAAACGGCTAAAAGTAAGCAAGCACGGACGTCAGGAAGAAAATTGGCATTTTGTACCACACGAAGAGTTTTACAAAGTATCATGGGCCGAAGACGTCGGCGAAATAAATAGTTTTATCACGTTCAATGAGTTAGGAAAGTATTTTTTTGGCTTTGCCGGAACCTTCCCAAAACGTGCTGCAGCGCAATTGAGTTCTGCGGTAGATTTTAACGGTTAACAGGATTCCTATGATGGAAAACTATAAAACAGGTTTTCCAAAGATTGTCCTCAGCCAATGGGAAGCCAAAAAATAATAGAAACGGCTTTTGGCCGCTAAAAAAAAGTAGGATCATAATGTATTCGTAGGGACGCGATTATCCCCAGAGGCTTTTATGACTTTGTGAGTAGTGAACTATCTTTTTATCAGTTCTTTAATTAAAATTATAATTAATTTGCATTGAGGCACTAAAGAATATCTCGTTCAGTTAAACGCTGTACCAGATTGTACTTTTGTTTTCAGTCTTTATTTCGTTAAGAATTTTTATGAAAAACGTAATAAGATATATTCATTCTACTCGAGTTGGTACGTAGTTATTAGGCAGGGGACCCACAGCTAAAGTTTCAACCATTAAGAATAGTTTTGTAATTTTTGTAGAGGTAGGATGATGGACTAATTTAAGAGAAAGGTTGGAGCGAAATCCGTTGTCGCCATTGGCTGACTATATAAAAAGGCGTAAAGGGCTCTTGCATTTTACGTCCCAACCAACGGATGGTGCCTTCAATTTTAAGTGCTCTTCATATAGGACTCAAGTTGGGATATGGTTAGCTCTGAAAAGTTTTGCCATCTCCAGGATTTGAACCTGGACCCTTAGGTTCGGAAGCACTATTTTCAACGAGGTCGTGGCCGAGGTGCTCGCATCGGTGTGCCTATGAACCAGAGTGACTTAGCTACTTTGATATTTTAGTACCCTGCAAGCCACCGCTAGGGTGTGTGGCAGAGGGGGAGTTCTCTTTTGAAGAAATTTACTAATTTTTACTTCACCTATGATTCATTTCTCTCCCAAGTTACCCCACTTATTTTTGGAACAAACCCTGTATGCATAAACCCTGGATCAAAACTTATATTAAAACATGGAAACCCAAAGAAAGGACGTCCCCGATTATGCTTGACCTTTGAACTGTAGGCCTTCATTCTTAGATGGGTTTTGAACCAGAGTTTATTGTTTTAAGATTAGTTTCGGATAAAAAAGGGATAAAAATATTTCATTGAGAAAGTTAAATATCCGGTCAAGTACCGCACGGTTTTTAACTTGCGATAGGTTTAAAAGTTTATTGATTATTCTATATGGCATACTTTTACCCTAAATCTTCATTTTATCGATGGAATTAGTGCACTAGTAAATCACCATAGTGTTCAAGTATTCATTCTGTGTAGTTTATAGACGTGCAAAGCTAATGAAGCTCGTCTGGTAGAACGAACTCCTCACGGTTCCTTTCGGGTGTGGTCTATTTTTGTGCTTCACTAATTAATCAGTGAAGGAAAAGTGGAGCTACATCTGGCGCCTGGATAAGCGCAATCCCTGAGGAAGGCTGGCTGCCAAAAAGAAGCTTTAACTTCCCATATTATGGATGTTGTACTGAACGTAAAGTGTTTTCTACACGCAATCCGGGTTGGGAATGGAAAACCAATGAATAACTCTGTCAGCCTCGGATATAAAACTCGCACCCAGCTGTTTTTCCAACGTCGAAGTAATCCAAGCTCTATAAAATCTCTTAGGTTAGATGTTGTTACCTGATATTATGAATATTTACACAGACGCGACCCTGTTGCGTTCGATATCCACCCTTATTTTGGAATTACTGTTCTGTAATTTATGTTTGCATATTATTTTACGGTTATCTTTATTCATGGTTTGCTACTTTGAAATTAACTGATTTCACTTTTTCTTTTAATTGCAGGTGAGCAGGAGGGAAATAAATATCTCCGAGGGAAGGTAGCTAATGGTGACGGATGGACATGTGAATAATACTGTGAGTGAAAGGAAATGTTTTATTTTATATTGAAAGTGATAAATATTTCCAAGCATGGACAACCTTATTCTAAAAATGTAGATTCGCCTGCATGTGCTCACGAACCCCTTTGTTTGAAGAAGGGGAAAGGTCATTCGTATCAAAATGTTGCTTTGAAAACAAACTTGCATTTCAGAGGTCGCCTCCCCGTCCTGCTTGGTTCCTCTTTAAAACCACACATGCCAGCTCGCGCCTCAGCTGAGCGGCCATGCGCCATTCTATTCTCAGTGCTGTCGTTTAAACTGAGGGCTGTGTTTACGATCTCGTTCCAGCCTCGGTTATTGATCCTAAGCGTTTCTTGAAGCCTTTGTTTTGGCCGCAATGGTGTCCGCAATCTTCAAACGAGGACGTACCCTCACTAATTTTTTCGATGATTTTCGCTCGTTCTCCAATGAAATTCTGAATATTTTGTTCTTTTCCTCGAGCGAAGGAATCAAGTCCGTCGCCACCACGCCGCCAAGAAACACGAAAATAGCGCAATATCTGATTTTCTCTTTACTTGTCTTAAGCATTTAATATACTATTATTAGATACGAACACAAATCATCCGGAAGTGAAAGGATTTCCAGTTCGCGTGCGATGTATTTGAGCTCTAAGACGAGACTTTTAAGAAGTTTTCCGTCGATCTGGGAAAGATGTGATATCAGCAAAAAGTCAACGGAAGATCCAAACGGAAGATTTTATTTTCAAGCTTATTTTTTTGCTTAAAAATTTAAAATAACATTGTCCTTTCGCATGATTAAATGCGGAGTGATCTGCAGTGCTAGTAAATGCTATTTTTAGAACACAAGCATTGTATTGGAGAATTAATAAACGATGTATAAATATTTTTATTCTTTTAAAAACAATACTTCCAATTTATGTTTATCTGCAAATTATTTTTTACATATAATCACGTATTTTTCTTCATAATGTTAAAAGTCACCACTTTCCCTGCCAGCTTAATGAATATGGACTGTGTATCATATTTGGTCAAGATATATTGCATATGACACTTTTTGAGCGATTAAAAAATTATTGAATACACTTGGGAGCGTACAAACGATTTTTAGCTCGATACCATTGCGGTTTTAAAACGGGAAAGTCAATATAATAGGGAAGTATTTTTTTAAAATGGTTTTTAGCCCGTTCATTCTTAACATTTGTGCCTACGAGACCAGTGTTTACGAACAGACAAGAGGAAGCGAACGCCCGAAGTTAGACTGAAGGAAACAAAACGGGAAATATTACGTCGTAGAGGACCCATTTCGTGAGGGCACTTCCAAATGCTGCTGCACCGCGTCTTCCTGGTCCTCCCCTTCCCGTGATGCAACAGAAATAGAATCCTCCACCCATTCGAGTCGGAATGATGGCTCCATTTCGCGCTTCTTCTGTTTTATTAGCGCCTTAGTCCTTCCGGTTAGGGAGGGAGGTCGAGCCTGGGGAAAGGGGAGAGGGGGTGGGGGTGGGATGGGCGTTTGTTGAGGGTTTCGAGGGAGTTGGAGGCTGGAGAGTCGGAGGGGCAAAGGGGGACATGGGGAATGTTTGCTTTTCGCGCCGCCCCCCGCCATTCCCTATTTCTCTGTCTGAGCTCCAAAACCTCCCCTGCTGTCAGTCCGTTGCCTAAGAGGCACCATCAAACCATTTACCACTTCCCTGCCCTCCACCTCCCAGCAATTTCTGTCGCCCTAGAAAAGAGGAGCAGGCAGCGCGGTGATATATGTCCTTGGAGCACGACTTAACACGACGCCGAAGCGTGAAAGACATCCAAAATGTCGGAGGGCGTGACTGAACGAGCTGGAAGCGCGTTTGAGGAGAATACTGGGAGGATATATATATATATATATATATATATATATATATATATATATATATATATATATATATATATATAAATTTTGGACGGCACAATAGAACACAGAATAAAACAGATAACACGTAAAAGGACACTCACACTGTAGATGATTTAAGCTTTCGGCCTACACTGAGGCCTTCTTCAGGTCAGACTCACCTTTTACGTGTTATTTGTTTTATTCTGTGTTCTATTGTGCCATCCAAAAGTTATATTGCTCTCGTGAGTACTTCCGCATCATCTATATATATTTATATATGAAAAAAATATGTGTGTGTAAATATATATATATATATATATATATATATATATATATATATATATATATATATACTCGTATTTTTATTTATATATTTAACAGCGCAGCTTTTGAGGACGGCCCGAGGCCTTTATGGAAAAAGGATATAAAGGAAAAGTTTTCACATCCGAGAAGCGCAGAAGAAGGGAGGAAAGATTTTGTGTCAGACTATTATGTGTTTGGGTTCATTCCTTACGTAGCTTTAAAATTGCTCGGTTAAGTAGAGTTTGTACGCTAATGCTAATGAGAACTCCGCAACCTGGCAAAGAACCTAGTAAAAACTACTTCAGAAGGTTTCGGAGGGGTCAACGGAGTTAAATTAACTTTCTTTTCTTTTCTTCTCCCCGAGGGATTTTTCAATGCATTAAATGATGCAGTTTACAACGCACTATTTTGCGTCTTCATAAGCATTCATATTTCTTCAAGCATTTGAAATGAGATTAGTCGGTAGCTATTGTATACAAGGAATGTAATACTAGGTATTTTGTTTAGGTAATCTACAGGTTAAGGTAGGTTTTTGGATGGACACAACTATCAAATACACATTTTGTAACTCCAATCAAAGCACAATCCAGCAACCTAATCTACATCAGGTCCCTTTTCATCTCTGTGTACTTCTTTCCTCCCTTAATCCTGTCCAACATCCATACATTTTTCCTGCCCTTTCCTCGCTTGCCCAACATTCTCCCCTCTATTACCTTCTTCAACATTTCACTATCACTCACTACGCCTTTCATCCATTTTTCCTGTCTCCGTAGGATTTCTCTCAACGAACCCCTCTCCTCTCCCACCATCTCCAGTACTTCCTCGATACTATGTATATGCACAATATATGCATATAAAAAATAAAACAGATGACTTGTCAAAGGGTACTCACATTTCAGAAATCTTAATCTTTCGGCCTTCTTCAGGTCAGACTGGAAGATCTCGGGCGGAGGGAATGAGGGGTCTGGGGCGGTGGAGGCGGAGGGTATGCTGGGAAGGCATTTAGTGGTGACGGTTGAGGCCGGGAAGTTCGAAAGATCTGATGGTTAATATGTACTCTCATTATTCTCTTACCCATTGCAATGACAAGTGAATTACATATCAAACCGATATGGAAAAATATGATTACCTACTTATATTTCTCTCATATAAATAGTGAGATGAAAAATTGAAAGGTGACTTGGATACAGTAAACTTTTACAAAATAGTAGCGACAGTATTTATTTACAAGATGTATTTTCTTAAATATTGTAAAAGTATTCAGAATTGAGGAGGGGCTTATTGTACTGTCCGATGTCAGGTTGTGTTTTTTGTCAGGAGAGGCAAGTAAATGTATTTTTGCACAATTTTATAGGCTTTGGCCATCAAAAACATACCTTGACCAGTGGAACGCAAATGAATTATCATTCGTATTGCGTACAATGGATGTTGCACGAATGGCGCCCCGTGACTTCACACTCTCCACGTGGCCTTTATGTGAATCGTGAGATTCAATGTCTATGCGGAAATAGTGGAGTAGAAGTAGAATGATTGGCGTCCTAACACCCCGTGCCACACAAACCAGCAACGTGTGGCGACGTAGTGTATACATATAGATGTCAAAATAAGTTACTCAATGATTTTTTCAGCCAGGATGATTATAAAGCTTTCAGTATTTCCCCTGATCAAAGGGGCTTACTTAAAATTGAGGAGACGCAGTTGAATTCATTTCCTTGGATGGAATTTTAGAAAAAATTACGGCATCTTGTTTTGCGTGGGAAAATTCATTATTGCATTGCAGAACCTTCATGTTAAACATGGTCTTTCGAGGGTAATTTAAAACTGAGTTTTCTAATCTCCCTTTTTCCTGGCGAATCACTCTCCAACTCTTTCTCTCTTCTGAGAATGTCACAGGAAATTCCATCGCTGCGACTACATTTTTTTTAAAGAAGACAAAAATAAGAAGAGACGAGGGAGGGGCGGGCGAGGACTTGCGGAAATAATGAACGTCTCCAAGTACTCAAGAAAAAAAGTGACAACAAAAGTCAACCACTCGAAAACTTTTCTCAACAATTATACTCTCACGGTGGGTTGCTCTTAAGTGAGCTTGAATCGGATGCCGCTGATATGATCAACGTTAACAAGCATGATATATATATATATATATATATATATATATATATATATATATATATATATATATATATATATATATCGATGATGCGGAAGTACTCACGAGAGCAATATAACTTTTGGACGGCACAATATAACACAGAATGAAACAGATAACACGTAAAAGGACACTCACACTGTAGATGATTTGAGCTTTCGGCCTACTCCGAGGCATTCTTCAGGTCAGAGTCTGACCTGAAGAAGGCCTCGGAGTAGGCCGAAAGCTCAAATCATCTACAGTGTGAGTGTCCTTTTACGTGTTATCTGTTTTATTCTGGGTTATATTGTGCCGTCCAAAAGTTATATATATATATATATATATATATATATATATATATATATATATATATAGTCACTTTCTTGGAAAACCCACGAACGTTTACAATAATATAAATTCACTAATAGCCATAACAAACACAGAAACCAAAACACACAAAAGAGAGACTCACTGGTTCTCGAATTTTCGGTGGTCCAACCACTTTCTCAAGAGGAATTAGGAACAGAATTTAGTTCTGTTCCTAATTCCTCTTGAGAAAGGTGGTTGGACCACCGAAAATTCGAGAACCAATGAGTCTCTCTTTTGTGTGTTTTGGTTTCTGTGTTTGTTATGACTATTAGTGAATTTACATTATATATATATATATATATATATACATTCAAACACGAAATACCGCCATATGGCGAATAAATATTCATTCACAGTTACCAAGGAAAAGGAACATTTACCATTTTCCTTATCTCTATTATATATATATATATATATATATATATATATATATATATATATATATATATATAAACACAGTAATCAACCCGAAGGTCGGTTTAGTAGGTGATGGTAGAGCTCACCCGTGTACCAAGCCCAACGGCGTGTGAATATTCACACATCAGGGTAGGGGGGCCAGTTCCTTTCCCTGTGCCGGTTATGGTTTCCCAGGAAAACCTGGTACCCGAAAAATCAACTAGCTTGGGTGGAACTGCAGGTGCCCAAAGTGCCTTGCCCGGGAATCGAACCCGGGACCCTTCGGTCAGTAGTCCAACGCTCTACCCGCTAGACCACCGCGACCCGCAAATATATGTATATATATATATAATTATATATATATATATATATATATATTTATACATTCATTCAAATAAAAAATATATATATTTCGCTGAGTACTAACCCCGACGGCGTGTGAAATTCACACATCAGGGTAGGGGGGCCAGTTCCTTTCCCCTTGCTGGCTGACTATGGTTTCCCAGTAAGACTTGGTGCCCGAAAAATAGCACAGCTTGTGTGGAGCTGAGGGTTCTTAGAGAGACTTGCTAGGGAATCGAACCCAAACCTCTAACATAGTCGTGATTGTGACTTTAAAAACTGGAAAAACCAAAAAAAAAAGACTAATCGATTTGTTTGTCTTGATGTTTCGGTAGCACGACCATATTTTCTATACCCTTCAATAGACCAAATCGTAAAACATGCCCGATCTTCACCGCACCTTGCCTCCCCTCTCAACTTACCAATTCTCCCCCACCTCACGGGACTCCTTTATGCACATCCGGCGATATAATATGTAAGCTTAATTGCAACTCCGTCCCTCCTTCAAAGTTGGACAGTGCTCCACTCCCCTTATCATCCGCATCAACAATCACCGCACCTCATGCCAACCTTTTTTCTCATTAGCCTCTCCACCAGTGCCTCAACATCCCGCCTTCCATAATGTTTTGATTTTCAACGATTGTTTCAAATTGTCTCTCATTGCCCCCCTTCCCCATTCAGACACACCGCATAAACTCAAATCCTTCGAGTCGGGATGCTTCTGGCTCCTCGGCGCCCGCTTGAACCTAATCCTAAACATCAACCTCGCCCAATAGGGGGCACAACCTTCTCCTTCCAATCACCCCCTAACCCTTTTATACTACTGTTTTTTCTGAGTAAGACGGAGCTAAATTCCGTCGAAATTATTAAGTAATAACGTGTGAGTGTTCTTTTTATATGTTCTTATATTGTTTGTTGCTGTCCAAGTTTTTTTTATGCAACACTTTCGTGTTATTTCGACGAAATCATAAATATAATAACTATATAACATAAAATAAATATAAATAAATAAATAAAATAATATATGTATACATCAAAACAGAACACTCTTCGACGACGCGTAAAAATATAAAAACTTTGATTAAGATTTTAAAACACATAAACACAAACATTTAAAAATGTTGATCAATGTTTTATATAATATAAAAATATAAATAAATAAATAAATATATATATATATATATATATATATATATATATATATATATATATATATATATACATACATACATACATACACACACACATAATTTGGTGACAATATGTGAATGACAGCTCGGAAGTTGTAATTCTTTCTCTTTTATCGGGAAGAAATAAAACTCGACAAAAGGTGTTTGAAAGTGATGTCGTTAGGATTCGCGAGCTCAAGTTTTTCGTGAGGAGAAAAATAAAGTGCAGGAGAATTAAAATAAAGAAAGTGCTTCACTCCAAGTCTCGAGAATCGACCCGTGGGTGTGCGCAGGGAGGTTTGGCTCCGGGGGGGGGGGATGGGGGTGGATGAATGGAGGGACGGGGGGCGAGGGCGGAAGGGAGAATGAACGTGTACGTGAATAAAGATAAAAAGCCATTTTGCAATGCATCGCGCGCCCGGATTCTCGGGACAGAAGCGTAGCACCTTCTCCCTTCTCGCCCCCACCTCTTCTTTAACCGTTCCCCCCGCTCCCGTCGCCGTCTCTTCCACGCCGGGACTGATATTCCTTCAGACCCGCTCTCTCTCTTCCCTTCTGTCGTACGCCAGCGAGCCATTGTTATCATTCCACTCCTGCACACCCTACTGCAGGAAAAAAAAAGAAAGACAAGAAGCGCGGGAACAATAACTGTAACGATTTTTATCTTGCACTCACGCCCTTAGGAATTCCCTTGATGGAGGATGCATTTTTACCATGCCTTTGAAATAAATACAGATTCTCGATATGTTATCGCATCCGAAATAAAAAGAAAACATCCCCCATGCGCCTCTCTCCTCCATCCAAGCGAGTTTCCCGAGAAGGAGTATTCTTTTCCTTTTGAACCCGAGTATTATTCCGTGTGGTTTGATCCCACCGTAGTTGAGCTATCTTCCATGTGCAACCCTGGCGCCACTGGGGCTCTTCTGGGGTTATTCCTCTAGTCCTCCGTTTCAGTCGCACTTTCAACAATCTTTTTTGGAAGACCTGTGTTGATCGATGGAATGTTTCACTCAAAACAGCTTTTTGCAAAGGCTCTTTGCGAGAAGTCGGTTGTATTATAAATTGACGCCGTGATATTTCAATACGTGCCATAAGTGTTCTCTTATGCTGATTTAAATATTTTTGTTGGAGGGGTGAGTGCATCTCTTTCTGATGACAAAGTTACTTGAAAAAACTTGAAAATGATTATGTCGTATAAGTATAAAATGTTCCTGTTGAATTTTCTATTTGTGATACACATTTTTATAACGACCTGATATTTCCAATAATATCCTCGTTTCTCCTAAGTATCATTTAAGCAAACGGCCTAAGGAGTGTCTACGTATATATCTAAGAATTCCATGCGAGGGTTTTCCCATTTGAAATTTTTTCATTTGCCAAAAAGCCATATGCGTGCCGGTAAAAATTTTCATTTAACAGTGGCGATCAGTGACGGCAATGTACATCTTGATAAGAGGAAAGCAAACAAAGTATAGAAAACTCTTCGAGAATCTCGTGTGCAACGTAGGATTAGGCATTTAGCATCTCAGAGAACATTCAAAATGGGCAAATTTCATGGATCAACGCGTTCGAATCATTGTTCATTGAATATTCCTATTCTCTCTAAAAGTTGACTGATGCCAAAGTCGACAGGGAATATGCATGTGAAGCAGTGAGCTGCAACAAAAATAATACGACATCAATTACTCCATTTTAATGGATTACGTTGGGGATTATTCAAGTGATCAGAAGAAATAGTCCCCATCCATGAAACTACATGGTTTGAATCTACATCAAAAGCTTCGTAAACATATTCACACAACATTTAATTTAAATGATTTTAGAGTTACTCTGATCTTTTAAAACCCCTCGCTGAATAAATTTCCGCAAATGTATCTACCTAGTATCAGTAGTTAATTTCTATTTCATTTGAATAATTAAAAATATACGGTGCCAACAAAATCCAAAAATGTTCTTGTAGACCTTGTTTTTCAAATTTCTATCATCAATAAATATGGGGAAGCTATATTTTCTTTGATTTCTACGAATGTTTTGGAAGAATGAAACAACCTAATCCCTTTTTTCAGTGGATAGATTCACTGTAAGAAATGTTAATAATATAAGATAGATGAAGTGGAGAAAATTTGCATAATTTGGTTCCAATTAAAAAATCAATAGCACTTTACATAAATAAGAGGTGACAATTATTTTCTATATCTAATCCCAAAATATTATTTTCAATTACCGCGATTGTGAATTCTTTTACGAGTAAATTCCTGATTCTTGTACCATGATATTTGTTTGAAATTTGATGAACAAATGTTTCTGTATGTGAAGTAATTAACGCCTTCTCCTCGGCATTTTAATACCAATCTGAATATCATGACGTAATGAAGTGTAGTCATAATCATCTGACAGTTGCCATTGAGATATGTCGTCCACCAACTCCTTCACGCAAAAAAATAAAGCATTAGATTTCTTAATTTATGTCATTCCTACGTGGAACATCAAATCAGGGTTGCATGTGGTAAGTTTCGCTACACCATGTAAAGTGCCGAGACAAACAATTCGTCCAAGGTAAATTTGTGTCGGTTTGACTTGCAGATACAGTTATCCGTATTACACGGCGAATCCCTTAATTCCTTGACTCATGTGTAGGTTTTGCCGAAGAGGAGTCAGCTGGCGCGGAAGGATCATTCACGTCACGATCTATGAATTAGCTGGCTATCGCACCGGCCCGACTCCAATGACAACATCATCCGTATTTCAATCCTCGGATTGGTTTGCTGTGGCCCTCCATTCAAATCGGCTAATGCCCTCACCTCCAAGCCATTTAGTTCTCCACACTGTCCCTTCCTCTTACATTCTTCTACATAGTTCTTCATTCCTCACTTTGCCTGATCACTCAATCTTCAGCATTCCCCTCTTCAGAACTAGAGAGTGCGTTCCGAAAGTAATGCAATTCAATTTTCCGCTCCGCTCCCATTGGTTGGAATGGAATCGAAGGTGGAATAATCACTTGGAGAAGATGGGGAAAACACTGAACTTTGCCGCAAAATGTTTTTTAATGCTTCCCAAACCGTGGAAGTGGCAGGACGTCAGTTATTGTGAACCTCTGCGCGCCGACCGTGTCACGAAAAAAATGGAATCGACGATCGAGCAACGTCACACGATTACTAAGTTTTGTGCTAAACTAAACAAATGATATTGAGGAGACTAACAAAACGATTTGTGGGGCTCACGGGGAATGCTCTGTCCTACTCTCAAGTTTCAAAGTGGTTGAAGACCTATAAGGAGGGCCGGGAAGAAGCTCTTGACGAACAACGCTCTTGGCGGCCGTCAACCAGCAAAACCAACAAAAATGTGGCCCTTTGTTCGACAATTGTTGGACTCTGACCGTCGATTGAGTATCAAGATGGTTTTCAATTAACTGAACTTGTCGTCTACCGTTGTGTTTCGCATTGTTACTGAAGATTTAGCGATGAGAAAAGTGTGCGCCAAGCTCGTGCATAAGGTGTTTGCCACAGCACGCTACGAGTCCGCGAGTTCCTGATCGAACACCAGGTGTCAACGCTATACCACCTCCCTATAGTCAAGACGTCGCCCCAGCAGACTTCTTTTGGTTCCCTCGGATCAAGGCAGCCCTGAAAGGGACCCGTTTTTCGTCCATAGAAGAGATCCAATCAGCCGTGACGAAGATCCTGCGAGAGGTTCCCGAATACGCCTTCCAGGGCTCTTACCGGTCATGGCAGAGTCGCTGGACAAAATGTGTAGAGGCCCAAAGACAGTACTTTGAAGACCTTTAAGTGCTTGTAGAAATCTGTTTAATAAACTACTCAAAGAAAAAATTCCATTACTTTTGTAACGCATGCTTTATGTTTCAAAGGCTTTTATTCTTCGCTGGTTCAATTTTCCTATGCTTCACGTCTCTCATTTGTAGAGTGCCATGCTACAAACGACTGCTCCGACGAACTTCTTCCTTAGGATCTTTGACGATAGTAATTGGCTCTTTTTTATGAACAACTTATAATTTAAAGTAATTCTTTCCTTCACCTATAGATTTATGAGCACTTAAAAGTTATTACCAGACTTTATTACATAAATAAAAACATGGTACCCTGCAAGCCACCGTTTGTGTGTGTGTGTGTGTGGTAGACCTGATGATGATGCAGCACATTGAAAGATATCTTTTAATAAATTGAAATATTGTGAAATCTAGTGAAAGAGCGCAATCCTTTGTTCATTATTAATTGGATGATCCGTCTGTCGTCCTCCGTTATAAGCTTAGAATGACGCGACGGCGGGATTCTCTATTCCATCCATTCTTGCCCCATTCACATCCATCTACATCTACATGAATACCCTGCGAGCCACCAAAAAGGTGTGTGGCAGGGGGTGTAGCACCATGGGGGAAGGGTAAGGGATGAGGGGGTTGGGGTTATCAAATAGGTGAGGAAAGGTGGGGGGAACTTGTTTGAAAAAAATATATATATACATACATACATGCTTATACACATATATTTTTTATATATATATACATAAAAACCCCTCCATTGTCATTCGCTTCCCCCGGCTTACTACTTATCTTTCTATCTGCATGATACTCTGCAATCAACCGTTTGGGTGTGTGGCAGGCCGTGATTACGCACTAGAATACTTTGAACATAGAATACTTGCACTTTCTGCCCCGCTTCCCTAGTATGGTCGGATATTGTTATTCTGATCCCCCATTATTCGGGGGAAAAGTGACATCTTAAATTTATCTGTTCTAAACTCAGTCTTTCTATTTCTATTCACATGATCTCTCCTACTTGGAGCACGATGGGGCTTATAACGGGCATTCTCAAAATGATCACTAATTATACCTCCTTCCATCGTATCCAAGAGATTCAGTATTTTTTATGCATTGCCACTAAAAATGACCGATCTTTAATTTAAGATGCTCATGATAGTCATATTAGTGTCCATAATACATTGAAAGACAATAGTTTAGTTTTTTCACACAAATCTCATTAGGCACTACGTGTGTTTCAAACCCAAGCTTTCAACTTATCGTCAGTTGTAACACATCATTGATGAAGTTGGAAATGCAATTCTTATATTTAATAAGTTTTTCGTGAAGTACTCCTGTGTGTCACATCAGCAAGATTGGATTCCACAAAGTTTTCCTTCCCCTTGTAAGGAGACGAATTTTGCTCACGTACCTTGAATCAACGGCATTACGTTCTTTTTTTGCGATCCAATCTCAAAGCCGATCAATGAGGTCGAGATGGACCAGTGCATCCTTTCGGGAAGGAGTAAGGCGGAGACAGGTTTTCGGGTCGCAAGGCGAGGACGGAGAAGGTTCTGGGTAACAGCGACGATCGGCGATTCCACGTAATCGCCTCTCCCACCGCAAGGAGACAGCCGTGTGTCCATCCCAAACAGCTAACACCTACTCCACTACGTTCCTGGTGATAGCCAATGTGGCTCGGAGGATTTCGCAGACGGCATCGTTGTCTCCGTTTGCACGTCTCTTTCTAAAATCTCTGGTAGCCGAGATAAGATCGTCCGGACGGGATTGGGTTTTATGCCGTTAAACGACACCAGACTTGTTCTAGTTTGTTCTAAATGTTCGTTCATTATTTTACTGATAAAAAATTATTTGGATTATTACTAGTAGTTTTTCCCTGGGCTACGGAAGGGCCCCTTTTACGGCACTGCTTTATCCCCAAGTCTTCGATAAAGTGATAGAATTAAGAATTATCATTCAAGGTGCTGGATTTCTCCACCAGGCCCACGCACAGCGTAGATAGGAGCTGGCTTTATAAAACCTTGTTATGACGAAGTGAGTAGCGTACCCAGAATATTAGAGGAGCAATGTTGGGAATCACTCACGGAGCGAATGTTAAATTACAGATTGAAGCTCTTGAGTAAATTGGAAGGCTGTCTCTTTCGCAATGATGTTGAAAATATATTATTACCGCCGAGATCATGTAAATAAAATTAGAGAGATTGAGTGTAGAACAGATAGATTTAAGATGCCATATTTCCCCGAGCGATTAGGGGTGAGAGTAACTGCTGGTTTTCGATGTTACATGGCTGGTGCTAAATCCGTATCACATATGCCAGCGGTGGTTTTCAGGGTCACGTTTACACATTTGGCACACACTTTCTTTAATCTCATACTTTTTACTGCAATACTTCGTTCTTTCGCTTTCTAGCTTCCTCCATTTCATCCAAAAATCTTATTATTCTCCGCCCTTTATCATGTTTCCGAAATATCGTTCTCCCCCCTATTACAGTATTCAGCAACACATTGTCTTTCAGTATCTCTCGTATCCACTTGTCCAGCCTTCTTCGAGTGTTTTCCAACAACATTCTCTCTCTTCTCCATTGGCCGCCTTTCCTTCCCCTATTATGTCTAGAACCCCTTCGTTTGTCTTCCTTCCTGGCTAATTAATTTTTTCCACTCTTTGGATAATGGCAATAATATTTTGTTACTTAAAAATACTTACTCAGTATTCCATCCACGAAATTACCGAATTATAATTAGTTAATAAAATGATGTTCGTTCTTTTTTTATTAGGTCTCTGGAAGTTAAACACAGCAGCAATCAAACAACGAATTTATACTAATTTTGACATCAAGCTAAGTCAACGGTAAAAACATATAATACCATGTTTCAATGATTTTCCAAGGAAAGTAATTACATACTTCAGGTTTAAAACCTGTTAAAGGGAACCGGTTTTCTTATTATTCGTAACGCCTTCCTGAAATAGAGATTGCCCGGTTGGACAATATCCTGCTATTAGTCATTTGTTTAATATTTTCGAGAATTTTTCCCACCGTCACCTGTGTACTTCGATTGTTGAAATGAGTGATACTTTTATTAGCAACCGTGCGCCAATCATTTCTAATGGCGGTTAAGTCAGAAAATCAGTCATATATATAAGTCAGAAAGTCATATATATATTTTTTTTCAGACACAGATTAGCACGTTTCACTCAGTAATAAGATTTCAACTCGCTCACTTCAATGAGGAGCGGCAAATAAACTGTCGTATTCTTTCTCTAGCTATTACATCACTTCAAAACGCATATCATCATTACTTATTCCGACGGGTACGTAGTCACTTTATACATTGTATACAGCTGCTGCTAAATTCGATACTCCCTGATTATTTCTTTAAAAGCTATCTATCAAAAAGTTCCTCAGTGGGGGGCTACCGCACCATTCAATTACCGCATATCTACAAGGGTTACCTTTAAAAGCCCATCCGTTAACTTTTTCGCATTCAACGTTATTACGAATTTTATGCATAGCATAATCAAATCGCATTTGTTCAAAGCATTTGCGAAATCAAGAACCCATACAATGAGGCACCACGAAGAAGAAACTGCCCATGTACATAAAAATGCCTACAATAAGAATTACATCCAGTTACAATCTGACGGATACATTGATCCGGCGAAGCTGGATATAACCGATAGTTACAAGCATATTATGTTGGTGAAACATGTATTGTTTAGCATAGTCTTTGCCATTTTTTTAATGCTAAATTCTAGGCCAGCGTGAACATTGATATCGCGATGACTGTGCGTAGAATACTATGCCCACGGAGAAAAAAAAAATATATATATATAAATGCAAGTAAAATATGGCATTTATATTTGAACGCAGCTGCAGACCTCCCAGACTTTAACGGTGTGCGATGCGCCCGTGCGTTTCACGAGTTATTTACGGGGCAAAAATATCGAAAATTTCGTCGCGGCGACGTTTATTACTAATCCACCCATGAGTTTCATCCGCTTTGGTCCTTCCAGGCTGTCTCGCGGCAGCATGAGGAACAGGGAGGGAAGAAAGGGGTGGAGGATTGACCGTCAACGGGGGTAAGGGCCTCCTTGGTGGGCGCAGTGTGGGAGACGCAGGAGGAAACGTCTTGAAAGAATGGACGAAGCAGACGAGGGAGGTTCTGAGGAGAAAGAGGGAGGGAGAAAGAGGCGGGGAAGGGGTGGCCAGAATGCGAGGGAGATGGAGGAAGGAGGTTTAAGGGAAGTGATGTCACCGCCTCGGTATGCACAGTTCTTTTCCTCCCTCCGTAGAGCGGGATGGGCGCAGTAGGGGGGTGACGAGGGAGGGGGGAGGAAAAGTAAGGAGAGGGGGTAGGTCAGCGTCTATTCGCTGATGGACAAACATCAAAATGCGACTTAAACCGTTCGAAACAACACAATATCTCACGTACGCGTTTCAAGGCTCGTATTCAAAGACGTTTTTTCTTGGTATCTATTTATTTGTCCACGTGATACGTTGCGAGCTACCGTTATGGTGTGTGGAAGGGTGTGATTTCACACCAGGCATGCTAGATCAACAAATTACACTTTTATTAATTTTTAGTCGTAAACCGTAATGTAAAAATTCAATTAATTTAGATCTTGATTCCTAACGTAAGTATAGCAAAGTAAGCACTAATTCAGGATGAGATGAAGAAGATATACTCAGAATTCATAAAGGGGCGAGGTGCTGCTTAGAAGGAAAAAAGTTAAGAAACCTTCTCCCCGTTTCGCAGTCACTTACAGGTTTTCTGATCTCTTATCATTCGTCAGAAAAATTGTATCTTAAATATATCTATTCGTTCTACACTTAATTTCACAAATTTTACGGGCATGTTATATCCCACCGTCTTAGATGTGGTTAACAATACACTTTCAACATCATCGCTAAAGGAGATCTCCTTGCAGTTCATGCAAGAGATTCGATATGTGATTTACTTCGTATTTTCTTTCTCATATATTGAACGATAGCTCAGGAAATTTTCAAATTAAGAATTGGTTGGGTTAGGTTCAATAGATTGATATTATCCGGAGGTTGAGGGTAAGGGATGAATCAATCGTCGATTTTAGATTTAAACTCGAAGGACAAAGGATCTGCATTTTAAACGAATGAAATGACAGAATAGACGCACTTGTTCCTGTAACTCTGCATGCGCAACACATGCATGCCTCCGAAAATCAATGACAAACTCCACTGCTGGGATTTCTTGTTCCTAAGATAACTTGCACACCATTTGCAGGACTAATTTAGAAAATCCAAATTTATGGAAACATTAATTATCACTTCTCAATCAGGATGTTAAATTATGACGGTTTTAAAACTTTATTTGGCACGTACGAGAGGTGCCTTGATTCCTGTAATCGTTCAGAATGCATCAAATGTTTCGCTCCGCTTAAAACTATCCCAGATGTCTATCAGGACATTCTCAGGTGTTCTCATTAATTAGTCGCTCTAAATCGAATGATAAACGTTTGTTCACAGACCTTTTACCACTTTTGTTATATTTGAATTATGATTTTACGTTTCGTTTACATTTCAAGAGGTTAGCTGCTAAATTCAGAAATAATATTGTTCCTACCTTTAATGAGCTTCCGGGTCTGCTAAAATGACGTTGACTTGTTTTATTTTTGTAAATGATTTGACCCACTAAGAATTTAAAAAATGTGGTGCAGCAAAAATAATCGAAATATGGTAAGAATAAAACATGTGACATGCATGAAGACATTTTGCATATGAATTTAGCGTGGCGAAGAAGTTGCAATAGTAAACACTCTTCAGTAAGACCCTGGTATGAAGGAACTAGAGTCTGCTCTGGGAATTGTACGAGCATGTATATTATGTATTACAATGATACAATTAAATTTATCATACATGCACGCTTTAATTTGATTTGTGCGTGTATATATTTATATGCATATACGTATATACATTCGCATATACATTCAAACACGAAAACCTGCCATATGGTGACCAAATATACATTCACATGGAAATACAAAAAAGGAAAAGGGATAGGAGCACATATACGATAAAAGACAGGAGAGGTGGAGAAGGCGGAATCAGGCAAAATCGCATTTTTAAATATAATTAGAAGATAATATTAACTAAAAAGTCTGACCCGCTTAAACTTATTTTAGATCACATTCATTATGCACACTTGTGCAGCTTTATTTTTTTCTGTCGTAGCTTCCTCTCGAAATCGATGAAAAAACATCGAAGTTAAACTCGGGATTTGAGCGTTTTTGTTCTCTTCGTTTATTGTCACATTCAGGCCGTGTTTCCAAAGCGCTCTCTCAAATACGAAATTCACTCGATAACGTCATTGGCGTTGCATGTGAAGTCGGAATATCGACTGATATCTCGGATTACGCTGGAAATAAAGAGCAGCGACTGACAGCCAGAGAAATGCACCCTCGTCTGTTTTTTCTCGCGATCATCACTGAACGTAACAATCATGACGAAACAATGAGAAACGGCCGGAAGGGGCGGGAATGAAGATCAAATGAATGTTAGTTTGTTTGCGTGATGTTCGCCATCGATTAATTCACATTGAGGCTACATTTCTAATTGTGCGATAATTCCCTGATTTTAACTTTGCATACGATGCA
Organism: Hetaerina titia; assembly: GCA_037158775.1. Lineage (NCBI taxonomy): Eukaryota > Metazoa > Arthropoda > Insecta > Odonata > Calopterygidae > Hetaerina > Hetaerina titia. Next base: position 88,539,459 of record CM073778.1, read on the forward strand.
GAGTACCCTGCAAGCCAGCCTCGTAATCCCTTGACATCTTGATATGGGATGTGCTATGTGAGGTGATGTGGAATTGATTAACGGTTTTTGGAGTTATTCATAGCATCTTAAAAAACTGCGTACTTCCTGATTATCATACTAATATTTTAGGGACTCGGGAAAAGGGGAATCGAGTAGTAACTATGTTTCTCAAACTAACCTTATCCTAAACGGTGAAATTTTAAGGTCGGCTCGACACTCGCCTCTCATGCGCCACATTAAATTGGGTCAAGCTCTAATAGCTTGCTGGTTGGTGGAATGGGATCTGACCCATGGCTACATTCCTTTAGCGATGAACTAAGAGGTCAAAGGGCCCAAAATCCTTTATAGAGGTCCCTGACCGTTGGCCTTTATTATCCCCTCAATTAGGAAGATCGAAGTGGAGCAGGATGAAATTTCCAAGCTTTGGTTAGCCGGAACGCAGCACGCAAATACAATTGAAAGCAATCTGTAAATAGTTGTTATGATATTTCCTGGAAAGTGTGGACGTGGAGGGACACTGGATTTCTTGCTGTTATTTTCTTGTAACAATTAAAAAAGTTTAATATAGTAAAATAGCGGCCCTGCCCGCCATCGCCGGATCAATTTATCACTGCAGCTGTAAAGGGATTTAATTCCTATGTTTTGTTCGTGGGCCTGAGTATGTTATCTATATGTTTCGTCCTTCGGATGGAGCGCTAAATTCTATGACCCAAAACACCTTTCGTTTCGAGAACACCTTAATCCCGATGCCGGGTTTCCCTCCAACCTCCTCATACCCCGTTCCAAATATTACGACAGTGAAATCAATAATTGACATTGTTCCTAAACATTCCTTCCTTCGAACCTCCAGAGGTTTTCCTGCCAAATTGTATTGTTTACACTTGAATTTTATTTTTATTTATAAATTTAATGACTTAATCGAGGTGGGATTGAAACTTTATAGTCCCTTCTTCCACCTAATCCCTACATATTACATTAAAGACAATTGCAAACATCGAAGCCCTAGGTGGAGCCTTAGCGGGAAACGAGCCCGCGACCTCTGAGTTGGCAGGCGAGGACGTAACCACGCCGCCACCGCTGCCAAAATTTTATGTTAATTGGTTCCCAGAAAGCAATTTTTCAGAGACTCAGACTTTACTTACTTTTTAAATATTTTCTTATGCAACAAAATACGAAAAACATATGCGGTGAGAAGTCAAACTGGAAAGAAATATTGTTGTTTTCATCATTTATCCATCATTATAATGTTTTACTATGTTTTGAAAACGTAATGACTTATTCCAAAAACTACGTAAATTATGTTATTTATCCTTTATATCCGATGAATAGATTGTCACCCACGTTGCTTATTGAGACGTGATCGTTGTTAATCTTCATTTGTTATCATTTAATCTTTTCGCGATTAAAGAGAGCTGCAAAATAATGCCATGCCACTTAATGTTACATTAAGACCTGTATTGTTCATTTATTTTATTTTAATTACGACAATGTCTGTGAATAATTTTGGCATTATGGAGAGTTAATATTATTTGAACCCTAACCCTATTTATACCATATTGTTTACGGAAATTTTTCATTAATTCACCAAGAAAAATTTAAGATGACACCCCACTCTTAAAATACAAGCCTTTCTTCGATAGCGTATACTTTCTACCTCCCTTGATTTCCTCCAACAGACACATAAATATTTTCTTTTTTAATTTATTGTTCAAATGTTTAATATTTACGAGCATTGTCGATGGACATGCTTGAGCATTACATCTTTCAATCCGTGAGATATTACGTCTTCAATTGAGTTGAGAAAGGGAGATGAAATTCCAGATTGAAGTTGGGTGGAGAATGGGATAGGGGACTAGAAAGAGAGGGAAGGAGAGTTTCGAGGAAAGAGCTCAAGATGGGCCATCCGTGAGGATTATGGATAGCGGGGCAAGTTAAGGTTCAGAAGGAATGAAGAGTCTTGAGATAAATGGATGAGGTGGAGGAAAAAATGAGTGATCAGATAGGCCAAGTTGAGTGTTTCATTTTATGAGGAGAGTCATCAGTAGAGTGATTAGCATTTGGAGGAAAAGGAGGAGGTGAAAAAATAAATCAGCCCTCCCGCCTCCTTTGGATTACTCTTTCAAGACGGCCCTTCAAATTCTGTATTATTTATAAGTCACTCACAATGGACCTCGAGTATCACTCAGCCCCCCCTCCCCCCCACTCGCCTCTAGTGTGCAAGCGAAGTAGGTCGGTGCCGACTTACGTACTTAAAGACTACGGCTCTTCTCCTCGGAAGACAGTCGTCTCCCGGATCTCTTCCTCTCAAAATTATAGGGCCTTAATCAAACCCCGATTTTCGTACTCCTATAATTAAAATATATTGTGATGTTTTTTCTTTAATGCCCCTGTGAAAACAAATTTTTCTTACTGGAATTCGAGCGTAGTCATCGATAGTAAAAAAAAAACTCGGAGACGAATTCTAAAGGGCAAACGTATATAAACTATCCATATTTCCATAAATCCTTCTCATAGCTTGGAAAGACAAGAGTGGGTATCTATTGCTCGGAGAGAGACCGGCCCCGTCATATGGCAATGGTATATTTTTCTCGCAGGTTAAAAAAATAGCCAGTCTAAAGTGATTTTTCACCATTATATTACGATTATCAGTATACTGCACGCTACGATAAGCGTAATATAATAGCATTGACGGTTACTAATAGGAGCGATAACAAAACTGGAATGGGGTAATGAGTACACATGTAGGTACTGTAATTACTAAATTTTACATTGTGCTTAGTGATTATATTATTTTTCGTTTTTTGTGTATCGACCTCTTTGGCGTTAGATTCGGGTATAACTAAGAGACGATGCAAAAATTCCAAAGCGTAAAAATCATTTGCCTTGACCAGGGTTCGAACCCAGATGTCCGGCCGAGAGGTTCAGCCAACCGATCTACAGAGACATCCTCTTATCCTCCGAATTTTTTTTAAATATTGAAATTTTTTAGTATTGAATTATACATGTTTTTTAATATTGAAGTGAAAGACTGAAGTTTCTAAGAACGCAAAGAACTGATGGGAGAGATTTCGAGAAGTTGTAATTCCGCAATAGCAAATTACGTATTTATTGGAGGTGAATGAGTGGAAAGGTAATTGGCAGGAGTTGTCCTGTACAGCGTAGTGGTAGATCACTCCAAAACTGGAAAAGCAAGGTGGCTGCTTAGCAATGTTTTTATAGCAATCATTTACTCGTGTGATTCAGAGGAATGCTTCGCGTCTGTTATTTGAATTAGTCATTTTTTTGCTCTCTTGTTTCTTGCTGGCTTGTATCCCCCTCTATTAGGATACTACGACATCTCGCCATTCCTCTAGGCGATCCAAGGCGAGTACATTTTCAAGCGACTCCTTTATCCTATTATCACTTTTGGCCTGCAATTGAACAATTATTTTATTTTTACCATGAATAATATGACGAAAATTTGTGGTACGACAAATTCATGTGTAAAGCTTTTAAAATGGATCAAATTATATTTGTTGACCTTCTGTTACCACCTTCTTGGTCTCGTTTAAAGGTTGCCACACATCGATTACGAAGTACAGTGATTAGATTTGTGTGAACAAAAGGATCAATCATCAGTTGCACCCAAATTCATAGGAATTTGCACCTACTTTATGCACCTAAAGGAATGAGTGAAGGAAATGTTAGAAAATGGTGTCTAGGATTCCAAAAACGGCCGCACAAATGTGCATGATGAATAGTGAAGTGGTCAGCCCAGCCCCGTATTCAGAACGAGCAAACTTTTCAACAAGTGAACTTAAAACTGCGATCTGATCGACAATTGATCAATAGTACTCTGTCAAATTAAATACATTCCTATAGCCAATAATAAGAAACTTAACTCCAATAACGTTATTGTGGTCAGCGGGTGACCATCAACGTGGAGGGTTACGGACTTGACGGCGAGAGGACGTCAGTACCATAACGCTGTTCGATGTCAAGTGAGTAATGAAGCTAGCGGGGGAGGGAGAGAGGGAGATGTGGCAATGTGGGGAAGGGAGAGATAGGAAGGGGGGAAAATTGTTAGAAATGTCCGTTGCTATGTTTGAATTTTGGCTTTTTTAAAAATCTTTTGCCATGCCTTTCAGAAATCTCTTTACGATTCCTGGCTCATTGTTCATAACGCTTTCCTGACGCGTGTGTATGTGGACACTTTCGGTAGCGTTGAGTTTGAAGTATCTATCAGTTTGATTAAGGTGAAATCATTGAGTGTGTTGTGGTGGTCTTGTTATATATGTGTTTGGCAACCGATGATCGGTTAAAGAGACCGTTTTTGCAAAAAAGGACTTTTTTGCAGTTAGTACTCTGACTGATAAATTTCCTCATATTGGACACAAGACACAGTCGCAGTATGTGGTCTGAGGAAATTATTTTGTCAGGTTGGATTGAGATCAGGAGTACAGCAACTTGCAGTGCCAAGGTCCATCACTAGCTTCAAGACGATCGGCCGGTACTACGCATTAATGTAAGAAGCTTGAGAGGACGAGACTTTGATGTGGTGACCATGAAGGTTATCCATTCACGTTACAAATGGTGGAGAGTGCAAATAAATTTTCCTCGATTATCGAAAAACTAGAATGGACAAGACCTCGAATACAATAATTAAATAACTTCCTATATCGTCCTCTATATGTCACTAGTGCAAAATTGATATTTTATTGACACCAATCGTCATCCAGTCAGTAGAAACACCATAGGTCTGGATAAAAAAAATACAGTGGAAACTAAAACTATTGTCTCACTCGAGGGCACTTCCGCTAAGGACAAGACACACTTTCCATCGAATGAGTACATAAGAAACACAAATGATCACACCCCTCGTAAACCGTAGCTCTCCATATCTGTCTGCCATCTCATCTCTCCAGTTTTCAAATCCATAAATTGTAATATCTCCCATTAGCGGTCGCTATAAATGGGTTGGCAAGCTTAGTGGTATTAAAGAGCTCTTATCTCTAAAGAGAAAAAATAAACCACTGAAAAATAAGGCCATAGCATTGGTTTTATTGGTGTTGGAAGTAAAGTTATATCCAAGTCTTATGAAGACGCCCTCAAGTGGTGTGTAATTAAGAGATTGGGTGAAACACATGATGTTGAAGGCATGACTAAACCGTTGGAAGAAGCAAAAAATCACTTGGGAAAACAAAATGCTAATGGAGTATTTGAAATGTTACAAAATGAATTTTATGTAAGAAGAGTTATGTGCATCCATCATTTCCGTTCGCATACACGTTTTTAATACTAAAATGAATATCTACGCAATGCACAGTGTTTTTCGTCTACCAATGTGCAATCTCCATGACAAACACTCCTATTTATGAACGGACACTTCCCAGTGACGGGTAGTTCTGCATTCCTTGTAGTTTCCATCGTAATTCCTTCATTGCTCGTTCCGCTGCAATTTGTTTTATTTTTACAAATGCAATTCAATGGATTAATATTAATAGGAATCATTGTCCTTTAGTGTAATCCAGGCAGTCAGACTTTTAGCGGTTATTTCTGATAAAAATAAATTGTCGGTGCAGGCTGGTAATTTGCTCGGGGTGGGAGAAGGGGAGATGAGGGGAATATGGTTGGAAGCAGCCCCCACTCTACCACCATCAACACCACCTCTCTGTCTGAGGACGGGGTAAGCGGAGACGGTGAGTGATGAAAGGGGCCGCCCTGAATGGGGAACAAATACCGGGGAGGAATTCGACGGAATGAAATAGGATAGTCAACCACCGCTGGGAAAATGGATCGGCGAGGGTAGGCCGAAGGAGCGGAGGAGCAAATGGCTGACGGAAGGGGGGGGGGGTGGAGAGGAGGATTTTGGTGGATCTGGTTGTATAGGAGGAGGGGTGCTGGAAGGGGAGCATGAGAGTTAATAGCCTAATCTGGAACGGGGAGGGGATTAAAGCATGCTTGGTCAGTGACTGGTTTTATTCGATTAATGCGTTACGCAGCGTCACATTAATAATGTCGAGTTTTTTAGCGCTTTCCACTCAAATAGTTCCGGTCTCTTCGTGTTTTGTCTATTTTTTTAAACTCTTTTTCGCTCATGATAAACAGTTTTGGATTTCGTCGATAAAGGAAATCAGCCGGATGGCTGATTGAGAGAATGGGATGTCGACCATATTTGTCAATTTTATGTTTCTCATCAAGAAAAACCAGCATTTAAAACCTTGAGTGCTCCAAAAATGTCCAGAAATATTTATTTTCAAAATTATCGTAAAGACTGAAGAAGTATCAATCGGTTCAGTAAGGTAGAATTGACACCTTTCGGTGGCAATTCTACCAATTATTGAGACGACTATAACACCATTTAAATATGAGCAATTCATTTCGTGGATACAATTTGTAATTGTCCAAATTGGGAGAAAATTAACATGAATATGAGGGGAGTGAGATTTTGAATGAATAATTAGAAATTCATCCTCAAGGATATTATCACTGGGTAGTACGTATATTTTTTCTTATTAGTCCCGTGGTCTGAATATGCTGCGTTTTGTACTAGTTCACCATCTTGTAAGTGCCAGGTGCTTTTCAAGTACATGTTATTCGAACTCTGCATCTAAGAGTAATCCAAACCAAGCGTTTTCCGATTGTTTGTAATGCCTGCAAACTCCTCCTCAATTAAGGGGCGTGGTAGCCTTGGGGTGAATCAATTTTTCACGTCAATATATTTTCGGCCAATATGCGTAACTAGACAGATATTCAACGAGGCCCAGCGATTGTGGCATGAGGAATAACAATTTATATTGCTATTTGCTCTTATATGAGACATGGTTGTCCATGGGTTATAGGGTTGTACTACTGATCATAGGGTCTTGGTTCAATTCCCGAGCACGCCTTTGACCACCCTCAACTTCACTCATAAGCTGTGTGACATCTCGGGAATCAGTTCTTCCTGCGGAACCATAGGCCGTACAGAAAGGAACTGACACTCCTAATTACCGCAATGTGTGGATAAATACGTCGTTGATCTTAGCACTAAGTGAGCTCTACGATCAACGATTAAAACGACCTTTGGTTTGAAAACAGCGATGTTTTTTAGATTAAAAACAAATCAAACTTGTTAAAAACCCATGTATTTCCATGGAGAAATTAAGATCGGTGTGTCAATCGATGATCATGATGTGAGGTCAATTTCTTAAATAATTTATTTTCTCTTCAATATATTATTCAATTAATTTTTTTTAAATGAAAGAAAAACCCACAGTTTCCTCAATTAAAAATATTTTTTTACCGGCGACGATGACAAGCCTTTCGCATCTTCAGCTCACTCACAACAGAATAATTCATGGCTAAAGAAACTTAAATCAGGAGTGTGATTTTACTGCTGTGACGAAAATCTTATGTCGCGAAAAGGAAAATAATCGTCTTGTGTTCACTCGGTGCATTTCTTCCTCCTCTCCGCACCCGAGTAATTCTTTTCTAAAATTTTTAACGGTCACGATTCTGAGAAGGAGAAATCCTCCTTTCCGAGAGGGGGGGGGATGAATGTATCCCACTTGAAGCGAAAGAAAGGTTCGAGGCGTTAATACCTTCAAGGAAGAATGATTTCAGCTTGCTTGTCGAAGGGAGAAGTGATTTTAAATTAAAAGGGCAGGAAAAATGGGATTCCTTCGAGGAGTAGGGTGAGAAAATGGTGGTGGATAATTCTTTGGAACTTAAGGAACGTGTGAAGAGGAGGAAAAAGAATGTAAGGAAGATAAATCTGTATATTGTTTGGAAAATTCCCAAAAGCTGAAGGTGAAGGCAGAAAGAGGTCCTTTAGAAGACGGATAAAGACGAGTCCAAGTGGTGTTGGGTTATTTTTTTCATTTATTCATCTTCATCTCAACGACTTGTAATTCTGTGTCAAATTAAGGTGTACAGGAAGAGAATTTTCGACACTTTGGCGCCGGGAGTAACAGATAATGCTTATAAAATGGAAAAAATGAAGACGAGGAAATATATTTTTCGTCATTTTCTTAATCAAATATGATATCGTAGAAGGTGATCAAGAACGATAGCAAATAACAATGCACTATTCCACTGCAAAAAAACATGTCGACCTAGTTTTTAACGTTATGTGACGAAGTAACGCCGAAATATAGGTCGAAATATATTGTTTATTAACCGTAATTTGCTACGAATTGATATTTTTAAATTTTTACCGATCCAAGCATAATTATGAAAACCAGATTAAATTATTGAATAAATAAAGTTTTTAACGTTACTAAATTCCTCAATATTTGCAAAATTTGGCATAACGCCGAATCGTATTAAAAATATGGATTTTGACTCATCATTTTAATAGATATGCATGGAAACTGCAAGACATGAAGGTAACTGATATGATTTATTAGCTTAATTTTGACGACTGATTCACTAATTTTATTATTAACACAAGTTGTATGATAGTGTATCGTTTGATTTAGGTTTTGAACGAGTACATGTATTTACCAACAAGTGCTATAACTGATCTTTTTGCCCTTTCAGCCTACTCTGAACCACGTTTATTCGAATCAGCATTTTTCAACCTTCTTCTTCACCAAGTATCCCTTTCTCCCACCCCGCTCTCCCCACCTCTCTCTCCTCACTCCAAAGTACCTCCATTCTTGTGTTACGATTTATTTCAGAAAACCTTTAGTGATCTAAGTACTGGATTTGAAGGCGTTACTATTCCTTGCACCTATTGCCTTCTACACTCACTGTCTCCTACACGTCTCTTTGTGAAACTGATTTATTGTTTCATAAAAATTTAAAATTAATTTTTTAAAATCCTGGTCAAACATTTCTTGTGTCTTATTCAAAGCGCATGCAACGCAAGTGCATCTTACAGTGCTAATCAATGATGATCCTTCACTAAGGATGACCTTGGTTCTCGATTCATAATTAAACTGACAAGTCGTACTTGCTTAATCAGCGCTAAAATGATTCTTGTATATCCTAATCGATTTTCTATAAACTGTTAGGGTCCGTTAGTACTACAAATACATCTTTGATTACATGTTTCGATGATGTAAGTCAGAAAAAATAATAGTATCAATGTTATTTAGTAGTAGAGTTGACTTGGTTAAAGTCGGATTAAAACACAGTGTTTTATAATTTACACAGTCTTCCTGTTAACGCCGAAGAGTAAAGGGACCAATCAACTTATTGTACCACTGCCAATCATAATATTACACTGACTCTGAAAAACGAGTAAGATAAAGCTATACTAGATTTAATTTTTCCCTTGCCTCAGTCTTGAAAACAATGGAAACACTGTTAGCACGCATAATATATTTTCTTAAGAAACTTCTTCCTCTCTTTTCTTCCTGACTGGTGTCCTAATATCCCTGTTGTCCCATCATTGTGGCGTCTTGCGGCGTATATATGTCGATGGTATTGTATGATCTTTTTCGTGCCAAGGTTTTTAACTTCTAATCTATGTGTTACTGGAAGAGGTAATATTTTGAATTGATGAAAAAATACCTGCATGATCGTCTAGCAGGCAAATTCAAGATAGTTCCAATTTCTTCAATCGAAGAAGGCGAAGAGGAAAGCTTATGGAGGGCGCTTACAAAAAGAAGATGCTTACAAATTGGGCGCATTCTGTGGAATAGTAGTTTACTCCAGGTCATAGCTGAAGAAAACCTGCTTACTGGAAAAATTATAGAGGAAAGCCATTGGCTAGCTAGGAAAAAGAGTAACTACTGGAAAATGTCGATGCAAGGAGCTATGAGAGAATGAATAAATCGATGGGGAATAGGAAAGTTCTTAGGCCTACTACAAACAAATATTCACATTGATAACCCATTACGAAAATGAGCGATACTACCCCTGCTGGTGCTCCACGGAAACCACATTTTGATCACCACGGTCTTGAAAACAAAACGGCGCATGCGCAACGCCGGATGCAAACTCCAGATCTCCATAGAATTCCATTCTAATCTTTGGGTGCCAACTGGGTGATATCGCCGATTCTCGTGACCACGCCATTTTCGTCAATGCGGATTCGGTTTCTTCAAGTAGACCTCTCCCACCCCCTCCCCCCGGTGCGAGTATGTAGAACACATGAGAATTATATTTTATAATTTACACCCGTTGAGACATTTAAAAGATATATTCGTTTGAAAAAGTTTTTGTCGACAAAAAAACCCTGTTTACCTTTACCTGAAACCTAGAAAACCTAGTTTACCTTTATGTATAACCAGTCTTGTCCATAGCGGTGCAAAAGCGATCGTCCATTCAACATTATTTGGTCGGTAGTCATTTTCGGTGTCCATCTTCAACAAAATTTGTGATTTCCGAGCTTTCTCGTGACAATCCTGTGAATAGTGATGTATTCAAACGGAGGTCAGGGTAACAATGGTCTATCTTCGATCAGATTTCCGGTCTTGGTTCACTTTTCGAGCGACCTTGCTTGAGCGATTGACACTGTGCTCTTCAACACGTCCATGCGACCATTTTTGAAGTATTGACGCGATCTTTTCACTAATCACTGTCAGTCCATAAACTAGGCACGACTTCCGATGAATTCGTCCAGCTGAGGATTGGTCCTTTTGCACACAAAAATTGAATCACAGCACGCGTTTGGCAATTGTAGGAAGTAACGATTTTCGCGGACGTTGCTATCTTTGCATTCACCGATAGACGAACGATTACTGAATCAAAAAAATAACTTCAATGTCTTCGGAAACAAACAATAGATGGTGCTGCATGCGCATAACCTTTTAGTGATCCGCCAATATTTAAATATAAGAAAACGACTCCTACTTTTGGAACGAGCATCGTACTTGGAGCCAAGTATTGCCAAAGGATTTGGTTGCGGTGTCCTCTGGGAGAAGTTTCCGTCGCCACCCCGAGGAACCATTAACAAAACACACTCGCGGCTCGGCAAGGGTAAATCCTCCTCCTGTGTTTCTCTCTCTCTCAATCACTCTCTCTCTCTCTCTCTCTCTCTCTCTCTCTCTCTGCCTCCCTCTAACTCTACTTTCCTCTAACGGGACGGCGGGGGGGGGAGGGGTGTGACTGAAACTGCCAGAGGAAGGGTCCATTTCCGCTTGAAGTGAAGGGGGGATGGGGTGTGTTGGGTTAGAGGGAGGGTCAGGTTAGGGGTGGCGAGAGAGGATATTTAGCGTTAGAGAGAGGGAGGGGGGATGGAGTGAAGGCAGGAGCCAACGGCACGGTTGTAAACAAGCCTCAATGGTGCGAATGAGGCAGGGGCGAGAGGGTTTTGCGGAAAAGGTTGACTTCAGCCTTCGCCGGAACACATTATTCGCAGATTTGACCTAGGTGTTCCACTGTATATCTTTAATTCGGTGACCTCCAGTTGGACTCTATCCCATGGCTGATGTACCAGAGGACAGATTAGGGGTGTGTCCTCTGTCGACATATCGTTGGATTTCGCCTCCATTTAATTGCAACTCCCAGCGACATATTTTTAAACATTTACTTTGAGCATCAATGTAACTGATTATTCGAGGGTATACCCACAGATGGTCAAATTATCACAAGATTTTACAATCCTGCCAATCCATTACACTTTTCACGCATCTATTTAGGCGATAGAATAATTTACCTGTCATGACATCAGTTAATGATTGAATTGCCGAAGCGTTTTTTTTGCTAACAATCGTTCAAAATGCGTGAACTCATATGTCTGCATGTATGGTTCGCGGCCTGACATCCCCCGCCACACTCCCTTCGGCGGATTGCTGGGTACTTATGTAGCGAACTGTATGGATTTGCGCGAGTTTGACGAAGATAATCTTCTAGCGTGTTTCTCCGCGTCCGTTAGCAAGTTTTGCCATTGTTCCTGGAGGTATCTTCAGATCTCAAGACCTGAGCTGAAGCTGTCTCCAGAAAATGTGATAAAAATTTTTCAGTGATAAAAGTTTGTCCAGTGATAAAAATTTTTCCATAAATGTAGACGTAAAATCTACATGTTATCTGATGCCGATAGTTATCAATATTTTTGTATCGCAAATGAGCTACGATAATTTATTTTCCGTAAGGGCTTTATTGAGAGCGACCCAGGTTTTGCCTGATGATGGTCAAGACGTGGTCCTGCTGAATAAACCTGTCCCTACAAAATAAAAGCCGTGTGGAAAACAAAGTTTCTGGTTTCAATTGAAGAATATCAACGGATGAGGAGAAACCAGGGAGAAGAGTCTCTTCTAAGATGCATGCCATGTTTATAAGTGAGGAATATTTTGATGAAAGAGCAGTCATCTATTAGCAAATAAATAAATTGATCATTGCAATAAAAATGGTAATTTTGTGGGCATCGTGATACATGTCGTCAGTTCTGCCTTTGAATGAAGTCAGTCTTAGACCACGGGAAAAGTACGAGTAGGTAATGCTCCCTGAGCCAATGTTCAAGAGCTCGCTCGTAGCAACGGTATCTATGCGCAATTACAATTGTCAGATTTGGTTTATTGCGGGCATTTGGCTAAGTTTTTATCGGTTGTGATGTTGGACGACTGACCATGCGTGGAAATTCGGCCACAAATCACCTACTTTAGGTATGAACATGTTCAAAACGAATTAATCAAAAAGGGAATATTTACAAGAGTTATTGACATTTCTTGGGTGCATTTAAATATTGAGCTTTAAGCGTTTTTATAATCATTTCACTTTATATCCGTTTCTATCTAAATTTCCAATGTTATATTACACATTTTTATGAAAGATACAACATATAGAAGAGCCTTAAAGAATATTAAAAATGGTGTGTGAAATTTGGTGAATTTTTACTCACCTGTGAGCGATTGGCCTAGCAGACTTTTCCACCATTTAGGAGCAAGAGGTGAAGTGATAAGACTATTAAGTGCTCCAGAAGAGTTACTTAGGAGAGTTTACTACCTACGAAAGACTAGGGCCTTTCATTTTCTTGTTTATTTTTATCCTTTGCTTGTTTCCTTCCGTGCCAAAGACGCTAATGGCTTAACCTTTACATTTACCGGTAAACAACATGAGGTCAACCTTTCTTGTTTCGAATTACGCAGTCATACCTATTTTATGATACAGAGTTTGGAATGCTTGGATTTCAACCAAAATTCCTAACCAACCATGAAACGTGGTATGGCTGTTAAAAGCTTGAGTACGCGCACCTTTTGGTAATTTTATTTTGAACTCAAGCTGTGCCGTCATCAAAAATGATTCAAATGATTGCTCATGATTCATCTTATGATTATATTGTTAAATTAATGTTATTATTACTATTTAATAATGTTTTGCATTGGGAAAGATGTTGGAAATTGGTTTTACGATTAACGATATGTAGACGGTATTATGAGTATAGCTTTATTTTTGGTTTATTAACGAATTTGTGTAACGCATATTAGCTGAAGTGAGGTCATAAAAATAATTTATATTACCTGATTATGCAAATTGTCTTATAATTTTGACAATTAATTTAGTTTTTACGAAATGAGTCTCTGAAATGTTCTCTCTCTACGATTGCCCACTGCATTCCCAAATTATTAACAACTTCACGATTGAAATAATTCTATTTTTAAAACCAAAACGGATTATTTAACACTATTATCAATAAATCGTAATCGTGGCTTGGATAACATTTTTTTTCTTGTCGGATTCTTTCTCCGAAACAAAATGGTAACGTCCCACGCCCAGTTTACGACCAATCTCTTATCTTGGTAAAAAATCATTTAAAAATAATTTGTTTAATCGCATTAGCTTGTGGAATTCATAATGTTTTTTGATTTAGTCAGCAGTAGGCTTCCATTTACGTTTCTACTAATTGATTCATTATTTAATTATGGTTAAATTCCATTTGCCAAAACTGCTTTCATCCCTGTTTCTTCGTTTATTTCCTTGTAAAATACTAGTTGTGTTCGACTTGTGCCTACTTAAGATTTTTCAGCAAAAGCGGTTCTACATGCATTAAGGCGAGGGTCTGGTTGGAATGATTCTGTGACACCTCCGTCCATTGTTGGTGTTTTTTTTACTGGTCTCTGTCTACTTCACGCCGTTTCCGCTCTACTCCCATGAATCATCAAGTTAACGCTCCTTCGTGTCGCCAAATTTTTTTATTGAACACATCCTCTCATTCTTTAAGTCATCCCAAAACGGAATAAATAAATAAATTCCTGCTTCTCTTCCTCTTGTGGAGTTTCTTCCGACTGCCGCCGCACGTGTTTGGTGGTTCATTTGAGTTAAGGTGTATAAAAAAATCTTTTTCGTCTCCCGCTCGCTGATGCTCTTTTTTTAATTCCCATTCGGGGTAGACCGGGCAGTAAACTGATGCAGAAGACCACGTCACCGGGATGAAACATGGCCCCGGGTGCTTAAGGGTTTTATGAGGTGAAAAGAGCTTGTTCCGAAATAGCTATTATTTAGGACACGCGTCCCGTGCATAAAATAGACGCTCAACCATTCTCTTTTTTATTCTTCAACTTCCTCTCTAGATTATCTTCGTCTCTTTTTACCTTCTCTGGTTCCGCTAGGTGCGCGGACGATGAAGGCGGGCGGCATACATTTTTAGGGGGGGCGGGAGAGAGCGCATATCGCCCCGGGGTGTCCCCCCCTGTACCTCCCCCCCTAGTCTCCACCCATCTTCATTGCACCAGGAAATTCTCCTTTCTCCCCACCCCCCTCACCCTTCCCCTATCCCTTTTGCGAGTTCGTGTGACGAAAGGTCATGTTCTCATTCAAGTGGCGTTTGGCACATAAAATGTTCTCTCGTGAAAGCGACGGGCAAAGAGTCATCGGTGCCACGCAATTACGACCGGGAGCGTCGAATGCGGAAAATGTTAGTGGGTTGCGCACGAGGGCGATGAGCAGGTCGGACGAGTCGGCTGCGGGGATGGATGGATGCATGCGAGTGTGCGCCCGCCGCCGCCTCATGGACCCGTCCTCCTCCTCCAGGGCGCGCACGCGGAATAACCTCCTGGGAAATAGCAGTTGGAGGAGGGAAACAAAAAAAAAAGGGTTAGGCGCAAAGTTGTTAACGGAGAGTTATATGAACGTGTAGTATCCCTCCGCCCGCGCATCGTTCGCGTCCGATGGGCAAAGTTTTAACGGTTAATATAAAATATTTATTCCGTTCTGGAGCTACTCGTCAACGTCTTCGCGAAGAGCTTTAAGGTCAACGATGGAACTCGATTTCAGTCTTGCACCTTGCCGCCCAATTTAGTCCGCTATCAGGTGATTTGTGATTGGGATAGGAAGTGATGAGGCAAACACCTGCACGGTGAAATCTCTTTTGATTTGCGGTAAATCTAAACAATATGTCGGAGTTAACCTGCGAGAATATTTGAGAAGGTGCGCCCGTTTTCTTACATTTAAATGTTTGCGGGTGAGAACAAAGTTTTACGCATGGCAGCGCCATCTATTGATGTTTGCGAAGCCATTGAGATAATTGTTTTGATTCAGTGATCAAAAATTGACATACGTGTAATGAAAAAAAGCGTGGTTTATAAACTCAATTGGACGGACTGCACCGCCATCTACATTGAACAGGTAGGACATTTGATATTATGTTTAAAGAACACCGATCATGCTTCGCAGAGAAAGATAAGAGATCCCAATTCGTCAAACACCTCTCGGATAAGAATCATACCAGTAATTTTACAGCGGACATTCTCCACACAGAAATGAAAGGACGCAGGTTGAATGCTTTGGAGAAGTTGGAAATTTGGCAATCCCTTCAGTTGGACAGATTTGAGGTGGTCAAAGAAACAATATGCCTCTCCCGTTCCCTCCTCCTAAAATTCCTAAAATTATCCAATATCTTCCCGCAACAACCCCCAAGGCAGTGATGACCATCCACCGTCCCATAATGAATATCAAATCATTATCCAACTCCCTCATTAAATGAAAAACACAATTGGTTTTTTCCGCTCTTCTTTCCAAGAACGGTGGAGGTATAGATTGTGTTTTTCATGTAATGACATAAAATTCCACAAATTTGAGCCAGAAACACTCGAATAAATATCTTCCCCTTCCCCTAGCCCACTATTAGTTTGCTGCACAATGCACTCTCTCTCTCACTCCCCCTGCCTTCCTCCCTTCTCCTAGCCAGGCTATATAATTTGAGAGAAATGTTTGATGAATTTCATCAGGTATGGAATCGAAACCATTGTCGTGTGAAGTATTAAATCTTCATTTGGAATTACTAAGTTTCTTTTTCTACCCTAATCGTTTGCCTTTCGGTGAATGCATAGAGTATAATGTCCGTGAAAATCGTTGCGCACGCCAGTTGCCAAGTGATTCGATTTTCATGTGCAAAACGATTGATCATCAGGTTCCCAAATGCATCTGGAGTTGTACCAAGCTAATGAATCTACAGTAATGGCTGAAATAAAGATTAAGAAATGGTGTCAAGACTCCAAAAATTGCCGTACTAATGTGCATGATGAAATTCGAAGTGGCAGGCCAGTATCCATACCGATTAAATCGTTCAAAAAGTGGACCAAGGCCTGAAATCTGATCGAAGATTGACCATTAATACTCTGGCTGATAAATATCCTCTTGTTGATCGCACGGCAATTATAATATAGTTAGGTACATATCGCAATATCGCATACCGCCAGTTGTATGTTTGGTGAGCACCGAAAATGCCAACGCAAAGAGAAAAGAATGTGGAGTATTGTTATAAATATACTTTAAAATCTGTTTTGAGCCCATGATCAGAAGATTTAGAATGGAAAGTGAAGACAGAACGCGTTTCGTGCAATTTCGCCAAAACAATTGGTTGCTCCATTTAGAGTTTTGAGATTAGATGGAGCTAACCTCGACGAAATTGAAGAGCAGTGCCAAGTAGTCGGAAGAGCTAACATTTGAGAAGCACGATTTTAGTTTCCATAGGCCTCTAATATCCTAGGAGAGACAAGTTTAATCTATAAAAGACCACTTGGACTTGGTCTGAGAAATTTAGTTTACTATCCTTAAAAACGCCATGATCGTTTGCTGAGGAAACATCCTCCAGCGGCATTGAATTGATGGTGCATTTGAGGTTGAAAGGAGATATTTTTTTATGTGTAAGACGTAACACTGGACTAGCTTTATTATTCAATTCAAGCTTTCGGATATCGCACCATTCTAAAATCCTCCAACCTGAAGATGGTAACAATCTCCAGTGCGACATGTATTTTAAATACAGGTATCTTTTAGTCTTCAGCATAAATCCGAGGATGACATTTTGATGAGTTTAGGCATAGAATCTGCAACGAATGCTGTAAAAACACTTTCCAACAACGTCAAAGCTTAGATCATGCCGTTAAGTTGTACAGGAACTTTATATTTTCGAGTATCTCAAAGTGAGTGAATAATGACAACTCCATTAGTTTTCCTCCGGAATAGTATTCCGGAGGAAAACATTGTTGTTTTCTACCGCTTAAATTCCACTTTTTGCATATGAATTTTCGATCAAAATTTAGTTCGAACAAAAGATCAGAGAACGTCCTGAATTTCGGAGATGATCTTGTAATAATTTCGCAAAATACTATCGTATTGTTGTGTTTTCTCGACTCGAGGTAAGGTGCAAGCTTTGCGTGACTAATTGACCCATTTAGAAAGACACTAATCTCACGCCCGTTTTGGTGACGAGGAAATATTTTGGAGACTCCAATCATCCATCTATTTCCATTTCCCTCTGTGAGTGTCATTTCAAAAAAATTCATTCACTGCCTAAGAATGACGTGGCGTGAGTCCTGTGTTCTGTTAATTAAATGAGCGAAGTATTTTAAGTGGTTTCATGCACAATAAATAGAAAACACTCTGTTGGAGACACCTTATTTATGCACGGGTTGTCTTTTCATGGCTAATTCCATGGACTTCGGTGGTCCAGTTTTAAATTTAGACTTCTTCTGATGGATGACTCGAAGGAAGATTAGTTTTCCCATAAGGTTCACGTCGTGGAAATACTCTCCTGAGCTAATGGCAGTTTTAATCTCTCCCCAAAGAAAATAAGAATTATCTTCATTACTTTTTCCAGATCTAAATGAAGTTGACGACTGTATTAGCTGGGCAAAATTACTGTTGACCTTGCACTTAATCTAAATTGAAGACCTCCTTCCAACAGCACCATGAGTAATTCCGGTAAAATTTTCTTTTCAAAGTTGGGCTACATGGTAAGCAAAGTTTATTTTCTCCAATGATAAACTCCTTGCTTATATTTCCCCTCATAATGCGGCTCCAAATTCAGGAGAAATTAAAGTAACCCATGAGGTATGGCGACGCCTTCAGAAAATCATTAAATTTACTAGTATTATCTCAAAAAAAAGTACATGATAAAAATACTGACATAACATTCCAGAAAAAATCTTTGATTCGCGCGTCCAAAGGACCATAATTACATTAATGCTATGTAAAGGTTTCTTCATACATAATACCAATGAGAAATCTTTTTTTCACATATAGGTAGCAGCTCATGTTTGACTCGGAATTAAGATTTCAATTCATTCACTTCAATGTGAAGGGACGATTAATGTTTCGCATTCTCTTTGCTAAATGATTTTCAAGCGCACATAATGCTTTATGCCGATAGTTGAGCAGCCACGTCATACATTTTAAACAGCTGCTGCAACATTCGATAGCCCCATTTATATATTTTAAAGTTAACTTTAAAGAAGTGCAAAATATTAGTCATGGGTCATGTGGGTCAGATGGGTCAATATGAGTCCATGGACTGCTACCTCGGAATTCAATAACCTGAAATTATTTCTTCAAAGGTTAACTTTAAAAGTTCATCCAATCCCACATACCGCGTCAACTGCCGATGTACATAAAAATGCCTGTAGCTCAAATTAAATCCAGTTAAAAATATTCGGATAAATTGACCATTTGAAGCCGGACATAGTCGCAAATTTCAAAATAAAATCAAACAGAAAAAATATAAGCACCAATTTTGAATGCAAAAACATTCGATTTGGATATTTCTTAAGATTTTTAAATTATAAATTGATACGCTTAATAGGCACCATATATTTTTAGTATATGGTGTTTCAGATATCCTATAATGGAATAATAATAATAGATAATAGTACATATATTTCAGGTCTGATGATACATTTTAACGATTAAATCTCCAATGAAATCAAAAAACATCTTAAATTAAATTAAATTTTTTTTTGATTAGGCATCAGGAAATTTATCATCGATAAGTACACGTCAGTTCGTCGATGAGATTCAAGTACTAAAATCACTCGAAGTATTTCCCATTGTAATTTATCCGTTCCGGCATCACCATATTACGACGTTATTTGAAAAGTACAGAGCCATTTTATTATATTTAATTTGTGGCGGGTCAGAGCAAAGTTATGCTCACATAACGCCATCAATTAATTGTTTTCAAAGCCGTTGAACTTATTGTTTTGATTCAATAATCGTTTTACAGTCGTAAAGTGTTACGACAAATTTATTGAAGTGAACGGCGATTCTTTAAAAAGATAAAGTAAATCTGTAGGGAACTAAAACTCTCAATTAAAACTTTCTCTGACGAATATATACATTTTTTTAATGACCAAACGGACTTGACTAAAAAAAGTTCACTGTGTATCTTTTGGATGAGCAATTCTTTTATTGAAAAAATTTTCAGAGAGTGTAAAGTTGACCATTTTTCGCACTCTATTACGAGTATGTATTCCCCCTTATGGTCCAAACACCACCCCTGAACAACTCAACCTCCCTAATTTTCCTCCCAGTTGGTTATACATAATACACGGTCTGCGATCCAACCCACCTTTCCTCTCCTGGTCCAGGATGCTGCAAATATTCAGCGTGGACCACCCTTCCACCCACTTTCCCATCACCACCATATCATTTAAGCATCCAGTACCAGCTTTAACATCCCTTTTGAGGAAGTGTGGCGGCGCGACTTGACCATCATCGGAGTCGGTTGCATACGTATATGAGGGAACCCGCATTGAAATGGGAGTGCCTCAAGGTTCTATTCTCGGCCTCCTTCTCATTTTCTCTTTCATCCTTCAATATCCGCTAGCTCTTTTCTCTCCTTACTTCTCCCATGTCCGTTCGCGTTATCACGTCCCGAATTGGTCAGTTCCTAATTATCCCTCGCTTTTGTTTCTCCGATCATGTAGTGCTCCCCTTTTACTACTTTACAACGTAAGAAACCAAGGGGGTAACTTAATACGCCAACCTTCGCAATGGGAGCTGTACTTGTGACTCTGCTTTCCACTCTTTAATTTTTTAAAGGGTTTTCTTTACTACGGTATCCATCATAGCTGTTTTAATTTTCCTTAATTTCAGTTGAGCGATGAGACAGACATTTCTTGAAAATAAGAATGAATAAGCGGTTGAACATGGCAGCAACTAAAAAGAATTTTCTCCTCAGTTACTTTTTTAACAATTTTGAATCGCGTTATTCGATATGCGATAAGATTTACAATAGTAATGAATATGGTTGGTATACCGTTGTCTTTAATAGAGAAACTAAATCGTGAGAGGGAGCATACCTGGTTGAGTAGGTTCATTTTAACTCTTAGGAGAACTCTTTCATATTCTGAGATTTATTGCTAACGTTTCAACTAAAATAAAAAAACATGAAATCATGCAACGTATTGAGAATGCTACCAGTGGAACTTGAATCAATAATTTACTAATCACAAGTTTCTCGCGGAAAATATATTAGTTTAAGCGCTTTAAAATGTAATCGCCGTAATTCGAGGCAATATTGTTTATGAAGTAGTTTTTTGAACGGTTCATGGCAATTTATTTTCTTCCATACGCGGACTCCATGGCGTTCTTTTGTTTGTCCTAAATTATTCTCCTCTTCAATTAGTTTTCCTTCACGTATTGTTCATAAAGCTTGTTTCTCTCCTTCCCCTTCCCGTTTCAACTTGAATTTTCCGCAGCCCAATCAGGGCCTTCGTGCATTCTATTCTCTGCCAGTATCAGCCTATCAGTCAAGTTTTCCTGCCTTTTTAAGAGTTTCTCGTCGCAGCTTTCCCTCTTCTTCCACCATTTGCAACGCCTCGTCATTCATCTTCCTCTCTATTTAAATCTCCATTCATCTCTATACTCGCAACTCACTGGTCTCTAATATTCGCTCATTCCCCTGCTTAAAAATACATTTTACTGGCAACTTGGGGAAAATGGAAGGTTACTTTAAATTTGATTACAAAATTGATCCAATATAAACATCAAGGTAATTTGTTTTCACCTTAAACATTATCCTCAAAACAGCACACCTCTATTTATATGTTGTAACAAAAAAATTTCTCAAAAAGTAAAACACGGTTATTTTATAAGTATTGATAGCATTGATTTATCTTTCCTTCACTCATTCTACTCACTACAGGTCCACACCAGGCACAACTCTGGATGAATTTGGGTGCAGCCGATGATTGTTATAATGTTCCAATTCTATTGCACTCAAAAATCTAATCACTTTGCGCACTTCTCCACCGAGAGAAGCAAAGGTTTTCGCGCGTCTGCATTCGCCAACAGGCAAACGACTACTTAATCAAAACATTGATTTTTTTTATTTCGGAAACAACTAATAAATGGCGTACAAATTTGCTCTTACCCGCCAATACTTAAATAAAAGAAAGTGCGCCTTCCTTTTCGTACATGTCTCGTGGGTTAACTTTTCCTTCAGCTCAAAACCCTCCAGGATTATTTTATTTTGTAACTCTCGGCTACGTTTCTCCATTAGAGAGAAAATCATACACATCGGCGAAAACGTTCAAGACCGATTCCCTTACATTCATTGAAAAGTTGGTTGGCGATCACCCTTTTGCGGAAGCAAATATAATTTTTCCGCACGGGTGCGAAGTTTGTGAAATATTGAGCGCAGGCGCGTGCAATTCGAATCGACGTGCGCTTCATTCGAAAATTCGATCATGCAGACGAAACGATTTCTGGATTCACGCACAGACGACTGCGGCCGTGAGCGGTGGGTGAAAGTGAGTAGGGCGCCGTGCCTATGCGAGCGAACACTTCAATGGGGATGCCAGCTTTTTAAAAGATTAACCCAATTAATTACAACGGCTGCACGGCAGCAGAACGCTTGAAACATGCCACGTCATGCGAAGGGCAACGATAAAATTGCACTACTCTGAACGGCGGAATATTTTTTTCGTAACGTCACGTGACTTTGAGAACATAAACTTAGTCCATTTCAGGGTTTTCTAAAAAAATCAGGGCGTGAGATATGGAAATTGAATTTCTGAGTACGACGGTGGTAGAATTTCTGGAACGTTTCCAGTGCATTCTTGGGTTGTATGCCATATTTTTGCCCTTCGCATGCTATTGCTTGTCTAATCTACGTTAATACTACTTATGAGATCAATAGAAACGTTTCAAAAGGCGAATGCAATACTTGGATTAAAAACGTTTCTTTTCCAAAGCTCTTCGACCAAAGCCGTTGATATTTTTTTCTTGTGTGTGTGCCCCGGCAAGTATTCCATTCCATTCCTTCCTTTGAAAGCGAGCCCGTCTCATTAGCACAGCGGGAATTTCCGTTCCAGCTGAGCCGAA
The DNA here is from genome assembly GCA_037158775.1 of Hetaerina titia. NCBI lineage: Eukaryota > Metazoa > Arthropoda > Insecta > Odonata > Calopterygidae > Hetaerina > Hetaerina titia. The sequence continues at coordinate 88,561,935 of CM073778.1, forward strand.
TATATGTCCTCTCAGTGTGGAGCCCCGGTTTTTTTTCCCCGCCGTGTCTTGCCATCTTTGTCTTGTCTTGCAGGTATCCTGCGTGCTGTTTTAGTCATCCCGACTCGTTCAAATGGACCGACTTATCTTCTTCGAATTAAAGTTAGAACCTTTTCTGCTGAAGCCACATACGTATTTTTGCAAGACGACGTAACTCAACAGCTTACTTTTATTGAAAACTTAATACTACCCTAAGTATAAAGATCCAGCTAAACGATACAACCAGGCATGTTAGAAAATTAAGGGTCGCTTGGTCATGAAATAATGTGTGTGCTAGAACAAGTTTTTATTGATCTTTTTAGTTTCTTAGATATCCATTTCACTTATCTCCATTATTGCCGTTCACTTCTGAGCACTTTTCGTAGCACTGCGCCAGTTTCTTTTGCTCCTCAGCATAGAAGTTCGCCACTTGGATGTTGAACCAATTGACAATGTAGGTCTCATGTTCCTCGTAGTCTTCAAGCCATTGTCCACCACTGTTTCAAGTTGAACGAGAAGTCATCTCCGTCTTGTCCATAGCAGTCCAAAAATGCTCGTCCGCTCGTTCATTCTCGGCATCCACTTTGCTCACAATTCCCGATAACCGAGCTTTCGGAAAAAAATTGTAAATACTGGTGCTTCCAATAAGAAGAAATTTATCAGCCAGAATATTAGTCGTTAGAAATTCATGATCCCCTTACTGGAAGATGATTTCATTGGTCTGGATGCCATTCTCTCCCTCCTCATTATGCACATTTGTGCGGGGATTTTTGAATCCTCGACATCATTGTCAAACCTTTCCTTCATGCAGTACTCTAGGGACATAAACTGGGCAATAATCACAGTTGGATTTGGGCAGATGATGATTGATACTTTTGCAAAAAATATCTAATCACGGTATGCACTTTGCAACTGGCAGGAGCAACTGTCATCTCGGGCATTGTCATCGCTGCTTTCACCGATAGACAAATGACTACTGAATCAAAACAAAATCTTTAGTGGCTTTGGAAACAATCAATAGATGGCGCTGTATCGTGTACAAATTTGTTTTGATCCGTCGATATTTAAATATAAGAAACGGTCTTTGCAATATAGTATGTCTTGTCGTTTGGACTAAGTCAAGTCAAAAAAAATAATTGTTTCATAATTTGGTCGGCTTTTACATGACCTTTCTGTCCATTCTCTGTGTTTCTTGCTTGTTAAGTTTTTCATCCTACCTATTCTGCGAGTTTCTCTTAGAATTTCAAATCCAGAGCTTTCTTAGAACTAGTCATCGTACATACTCACTCTGAATAGGTTTTCTGCCTCAAGATTCTTCTCAGAAATTCTCTTCAGCAGTTCGCAATTTGGGAAGCAGTCATTTTTTCACGGAACTCCGGAACCCATGCATCCCACTTCATTAAATGCATTCCTGAATGATTAAAAAAGTGTGCACTAAAATATCCACTTCGGCCCGTTTGCATAAATTTATTCACAAAGTTGTTAGAAAAAACGTGTTCTTCGATTTCACATTTTAATTTTGAATATAAATAAAGAGCGTAAGGACTTTAAACTGGTTCGGCATGTTTCCCCTCTTCTCCAAATTCGCAGAGAACATGGATACGTACAACTCGTTCATATTTTACGATTCCTTTGACACCTGCTAATAACACCGCTTCGAGGGATCACTTATAAAGTTCATCCCCAGCATTGCCATCGATACGACAGTGCATTCGTATTCTTGTTACAGCTTGTTAGATACCCGTCTCCAAGTAATATCAGGAGTCCTCGAACTTACGGAGAATACGAGCAGCCGAATCAGAATCCGCTCATATCATTTGTGGCAATTTATCACGCTTCCTTCAGATTGCCATAGTGATCGTAAAATGACAGACCCTATGAGGTAAACAACACCAATGGAAATGAGATGATGAAAATTTTCTTCACTGTTACGCCACAATAGCACTGACATTCACTCACGAATAATGAAACAAAAAAATAAAAATTCGTCTTCATAAAATTTAATTAAGGCTAGGATTTATAGAGGGCAATACTACAGTAAAGCAATAATGCACAGCATACATCTTATCGTTATAACGATGCATTCTCTTTCAAGATAAACATATCGCCATTATCAAAAGTCACATTGGAATTCATAACTTTCGTGGTATTAGGATGTTAAATAACAATTGAATGGCCCTCAGGGTATTCCTATGATAATTTGAAACTTAAAAAGTCAAAAATCTGCAGTAGATTATAGAGGATTATTTTTTATCTGAAATGTTCGCATAGTTTCATGCACATTTACGGACCTAATCAAAAATCTTAGATTCTGTTGAGTGGGAAAAGAAATTTTCATCGAAACTTATTGAGGTGGTTTTTCAGGAAAATTCTGGGAAAATTTAATAATGTGCATGAATGGCGATGTTACTTGTCTCAAGTGCCACAGTTAGGTTGAATGCAGCAGTAAAATTTCATGATAGGTATTTAGCAATTTTACGAAGCTTTTCGTGGAATTAAATTATTTTGATTGTGTGAAAGAATTCAGCGAAGGACGTTAATCATATAAATTATTATATCTAATGCCCTCACGATAATTTAATTAATTTTGGAATAAAGTGATAAAGGCGTGGTGCATACTGAATTCACAGCACACACACACACACACATGTGTGTGTGTATGAAAAATATATATGATGATTTCTTCGAAGTAACACGGAAGTGTTGAATATAAAACTTAGACAGCAACACACAGCACGAGAACACATCAAAAGAACACTCACAATAATATCTTGATAATTTCGACGGACTCGAACTCCGTCTTCTTCGGAAGATAAGATAGAGGTATATGGGTATGTGGTGCAGGGAGGGAAGGGAACGAGGGAGGGGGGAAAATAGGTAGTGGGGGGGAGGTGAAGAAGGGGTATGTGGAGGGGGAGAAAGCGGAGGGGAGAACAGGTGGTGGGGAGGGGTGAAGGAGGAGGCTATGGAAGGGGAGAACAGGTGGTGGGGGAGGGGTGAAGGAGGGGGTTATGGAGGGGGAAAGGGAGGCCAGAGGGGAGCGGAGATGGAATAGGGAGGATGCGGAAATAGTAACAAGCGACACAGAAAACTAACAATTCATCCACGGATATCACAACACCCATGACCAAGGCGTCAACTCACAAAGTCATCATAAAGGCTCGACAAGTCAAAACCCAGGACAAGGATGACCAAATGTACGCGGATGAATAAATTGTCCCACCATCTCGCAAGAAACAAATCCACCCACATCCACCCCAGCCTCCCCTCCACCCTCCACGACATTGAGACCCGGATGTTGATAGGCTGTACACAGCCATACAAATGCCATTTCCATTGTTTTTTTAATTTTATAGGGTTATCGGATGGGGGAAGAGATGCTAGAACGGAAAAATATTGTAACAGTGGTTGAAGGGGATGTTGTGGTGGGAGGCATGTTTTGGGATGGGAAGACCCGCGGACGGGGAGGAGGGATTACATGAGGTGCGATGAATGTTCACCCTGAGGTTCAGGGGTGTAGAGCACTGGCCTATATAAAATGCCAGGCAAAATTTGCAAGTCAGAAGATAGAGTACATTCTGAGATGTGCATGAGGAGTGGGGGAAGGGCGGGAGAGAGTTAAAAGGTGGGATGAAGAGGGGTGGAGTGGTGAAAATAGGGCAAGTTTTGCATCTTGCTCGCAAGCACGGAGTGGGTGTGATTCTGAGGGTGGGAGGGGATCTGGAAAGAGGCTTGGTGGATTTGAGGAGATCTGATAGGTTGGTGGGCCGTTTGAAAGTAACAGAAGGGCATTTAGGAAGAAGGTTGGACGAAACGTTGTGATTTTTGAGGATGGGGTACAGGTCTTGGAGGATGAGTTTAAAGGACTGGTTGCCAGGGAAGTAGGTGGTGCATATTGAGAGAGGGTGGGAGTTTGTGGTTGAAGAAGGATTGGGGGTGTAGCATTGTTTTATGATTTTGAATATAAAAATAATTATTTATTGTAAGGTAATCATCAGGTTATTTTAGGCTTTTAGAATAACAAAACTATCAATTAAAAATTTTGTAACTCCAAACAAAACACAATCCAGCAACCTACTCTACCCTATCAGGTCCCTCTTCATCTCTGTGTACTTCCTTCCTTCCTTCTCTGTGTACGTCCTATCCTGTTCCTACCCTTTTCTCGTTTGCCTAACATTCACCCCTCTATTAACATCTTCAACATCCCATTGCCGCTCAATACGCCTTTCATCCATTTTTCCTGTTTCCATTGGATTTATTCCAACAAACCCATCTCCCCACCCACCATCTCCAGTACTTCCTCATTTGTTTTCCTTTCAGTCCATTTCACCTTCTCCATTTTTCTCCATACCCGCATTTCAAAAGCCTCCAATCCTTCGGCTTCGGCGCCCACGTTTCCGCGCCGTACATAGCTACGCTCCATATCAAAGTTTTGACGAGTATTTTCTTAACCTCACTACACAACGTCCTCGTCTTCAACCACCCCACCATACCATCTACTATGACACTGTTCCTAAACCTGTGCCCAACCAGGATATAATCTAACTGATACCTTTCTGAGTCACCTGGCATTTTCCATGAATACCTACGCCTCTTGTGGTGTCGAAACCATGTGTTGGTGATGACTAACCCCTGTCTCCTGCAGAATTCAATTGCCTTCTCCCCGCGTTCATTCCTCGTGCCTAACCCATAGTCCCCTCCTCACCACCATCTCTCCCTTCACCTACCGTCGCATTCCAATCCCCCATCACTATCAAATGTTTCCCTGCAGGGACACACGCGATTATATCCTCTAACTCATCGTACATCCTATCGACTTCTTCTTATTTGTGGTTGCGCGGTGGCATGTATACTTGAACAATGACCAAGTTCGTCGGTTCCGCTTTAATCTCTACGAGTAAAATTATATCTGTTGCTTGCTCTATGTTGACTACGCTTTTTACTACGTATTTATTTTATATTACGCCAATCATTCGTTGACTCTAGTCCCCGCCGCTGTATATTGTCCTATTATTCCTGTAATATCCTGTAATATCCTCCAGTAATCCCCGCTATCCTTCCATCTCACCTCGCATGGCGTTAGGGAGCCCCCCAGGGTTTTCGGTGGTTCCTCAATAGCTCCATGATTACAGTATCCTAAGTCGAAGATCCGTGATTCGAGTGATTCGAGATTCGAGCTTTTTTGCACTTGTGATATGCTCGATTCCACCTTACCACCATTCCTATTCTCGTCCTGTATATAGGTTTATGTCCCTTTTCCATATATTTCAATCCATGTGAATGAATGTGTGTCCGCCATGTGGCGGGTTTTCGTTTTTGAATATACGCGTAGTATCGAAACAGGTTGTCCTTTTCGATATCATCTAACCTCATATCCCACTTGACAGATGTTGAACTTTCAGCTAAACCCGTCGAGCTTTTTTATTTCTATAGACAATTGAAGCAGCAAACTATTTCTTATTTTTAGATCGGAAAAGATGAGTATCGTGCACTGATCGAACACTTTTATTGAAAACATTTTATTATATGACTCCCATAGATTTCTTTATCTATCGTACGCTTGTTCATCGAAATGAAACTCTTATATTTTCTCCATTTAGTTGACATGCATAAATATTTATAGCTATCAAAGATCAACCCTTTACGGTAGGTTTTTGCATGGACACAAGCTAGCAAACGCAAAAGCGAAAATTCGCAGGTTTCTCTAAACAAAATAAAATCTGAAATTTAACATTACAAAAGCCAGTCTTCAAATCCGCCTACATCCTTCTTTCCTATCTTCATTCCATCTATCATCCCTATTGTGTTCCTTCCCTTCTCTCGTTTACCTAATATTCTCCACTCTATCATGGCCTTCAACATCCCATCGACAATCAAAACGCTCTGCATTCATCTTTTTACTGTCTCTTTCTGATTCCTCCCAACAATCTTTACTCCTCCCCAACCACACGAAGAACTTCCTCTTTTATTACCCCTTCTCTCCACTTCACCTTCTCCACACACTCACATTATATCAAAAGCCTCCAAAGAACCCCTATCATCCTGTTTCAACGACCATGTTTCGCGTCCTATAAAACCACGCTTAAATCAAACATATCGAAGTTGTGCCGAGTATTTTTTTGGCACCGGAAGTAAAAATAATCGGGAAAATGCTTTTCAATGTAATGTTCTAATCTTTTGTCGTTTTTGTTGCTCTCTTCTTTTTAGCTCAATGCGACACATTTTAAATTTATTACGACCTTCCTAACAGATAGAATGCAAACGTATTTGCTTCAGCCGGTCAAGAAGCCCGCCTGTCAAATAAAACTGTGTTTAAAATTCATTTTGGTCTTATAGTTACACACCCACAGAAAATGCGTTCTTAATTCCTTCATTTCACCACTATCCTGTAATTAATATCTATCACAATTAACAATTCCGCGTGACCATTGATCCAAGTAGAGTCGAGCTCGTTCAACTGTTGACTGACCAAGATATATCTTAAAAAATATTGCGCTGCGATGTATCGCAGTGCTACCATAAAATAATGTCCTTGGCATGTCACGAAGTGAATGGTGAGCAGGTTTAATTTAAACAGTCTAATGCGGAATGTAAACGGAAGTCTTCTAAATTTAAATTCGGCCTGAATAAACTTCTAAAAATGTGGAATGGGAGTGTTTATTTTAGAATTGGGATTCCCTGAGATACATTTGGTGCGCAGTTTGGATTGGCAGAGTGCAAAATCAGAGGATTTGGAGAAAAGGAAAAAAAGACGGTGAATTCTTAGGCTGGCAATTTTAGATCATCCCAAGCTGTTTATTTTCCCTTCGACGATGCGGGTTCAAGCACCGCCGCCGTTGATTATCCATCGGTGCAGTAAATATGATTACACCGATCTGGAACACGGCCAAATAAAAATTATTCCGCTTCTCCTACGATTTGCTCAGCAGAATTTCTTCCTTTCCTCAGCAAAGTAATTTAATGTACCTTCCCAATTTCGAGAGAGAATCATTATGAACTTAGAATAATGATATTTTCCAAACACGCCTCTGACTCGACGTCGTATACAAGTGATGATAAGTGTTTTTTGCAGTTTCATGAATTGCGTTTCACGTTAGAATTTGACACCATTAATTGTTTGAAATAATAAACTAATTCTTTGTAATCCAAAGCCATTAGTTTAATCTTGTTCTTTATATGTTTTGCATTGAATAAATCGTCTGACTTTGTTCATTGACCAATTCTTTTTTAGCATTACGTACGTAAGTAATGAATGCGTAACAGAACTTGATATATCATCATTTATGTACATATATTTAGATGATAATTCAACAATTAGATTCATGTTTTTCAATGAATTCAGTGTCGATTCGATATTATCCATTTCTGTTAACCTATTATTACTTTACAATTCATGTATTTATTTAATTCTCTCGATCAAAATAATTAATATAAAATAATTAAATTCTGATTTTCCACATTTATTGATTCAGAAAAAATTTCAATGGTCCTGCGTTATCCGTTAAATTAAAGACAATTATATACAAACAAAGTAAATTACTAGCGCATAAATAGTTGTGGTATTTCAAAAATTTATTTCTAATTAGTATGGTTCACTTTTACCAATTTAACCACTATTATTTACGCTCTCATTGATAAACTCATCGATTAATTATATTGTTTTAAATTGACCCTGTATTTTCAGTTGAATTTGCATTTTTTTTAAATTTTCGGGAAAAGGTCTTCACAAAAATACTTTGCGAAGACCTACACGTGAGTAAATACAGCTTCACTGAAGGAATTTTGAAATCCGCGAACGTTCTCAGGATATGCGGCAGTGGATTGTGAATTGCCTTTCTCTAAATATCCCATTAAGAGCTTAAGAGATTGCTAAAGCATTGAGATTGGAAAATCCTTTTAACCTAAACCAATACAAGGTTATTCGCCAAAGGTAATGATCCTATCCATCCTCACTTTCCCACCTCTTAAGGCCTTTGTTTGCATATTAGCCTCTTTCTTCATCTCCATTTCAAATGAAACGCTAAGTTGCTAGTTTGCATATATTCTCTTAATACAATTCCTATATATATATATATAGGATATGTAAATATATCTATATACATATATATATGTATATATATATTTACAAACACACACACACATATATATATATATATATATATATATATATATATATATATATATTATTAGGTAAATCTACCGGCTAAGGTAGGTTTTTGGATGGACACAACTTTCAAATAAACATTTTTTAACTCCAAACAAAACCCAATCCAGCAAACTAAACTACATCAGGTCCCTCTTCATCTCTGTGTACTTCTTTCCTCCCTTCATCCCATCCAACATCCCTATCCTGTTCCTGCCCTTACCTCGCTTGCCCAACATTCTCCCCTCTATTACCCTCTTCAACATTCCACTATCGCTCAATACGCCTTTCATCCATTTTTCCTGCCTCCATAGGATTTCTCTCAACAAACCCCTCTCCTCCCCCACCATTTCTAGTACTTCCTCATTTGTTTTCCTTTCGGTCCATTTCATCTTCTCCATTCTTCTCCACACCCATATTTCAAAAGCCTCCAATCTACGTCTATCCTCCTGCTTCAGTGACCACGTTTCTGCGCCGTACATAGCTAGGCTCCACATCAAAGTCTTTACGAGTCTTGTCTTAACATTTCTACTCAACGTCCCCGTCATCAACTCCCTCCTCCTTGAGAAAGCCTCCTTGCCTAGCGCCATTCTTTCTGCTTACGTCCCTACTACTTTGACCGTGTTGGTCTTAAACTACTCTTCTAGGGTTTTGTATATTTCTCCTTTCTCTCCGTTTTGTGGATTACGTCGGTGAATGACCACATTCGGCGTCAAAATGAATACACACCTTTGAACTTTGTTTCCTACACAAAAACGGCTCGGCCTGAGAAGTATGCAACAAAGTTATTTTGTTCTCCAATGTTGTGCAGAGTAAAGATATAAAAAGATTAATTGCACTGGTTAAGAAACTTTTAACAGAAAGGAGGTTGAGAGTGGAATGTGTCTCACGTAATACAGATGAAAAAATGGTTGGTGAACAGAGTCTAGGTATTGCGGAACTCCAAAATATCATGGTTGTGGCGAGCATATAATCGTGGGGTTTGCGCTTACTACATTTAAGTTAGTATGGAGAAGAATATAAAAATGAAATGAACGTCAAGTATTAAAAAAACCAGACGTGCTATCCACGGCAGTGAATGAAGGAAGTTTGAGAAAATAGGAAGAAGGCGAGAATAGTATATGGTGGTAAAATTGAGGGGGGAGTTTAGGAGGGCCGAAGATTTGGAAAGGTAGGTAGATGGTAAAAAAGATAAGGGTTGTTAGACGGAATCGGGTTAAAAAGTATAGTTTATTAAGTAAAAACAATGGTTATTGTAATGAGGGTGAGGTGGTGTGGGAGTATTTATTGTCGTATTCAGCGACCTTTAGACGTCGAATCACAGGGTCGAATTAAAAACTTATCTTAACCGTTAGACTTCAGTTAATTACAATTATTTACGATTAACGGACATGAACTAAGCAATAAAGAAACTACGGGAGATGACTCTGGCTTCGAATAAATAACACACTTGTATCTATTGAGTTACCAAATTCTAGTTTTCTAATACTCCCTGCCACACGCCTCTTGGAATTCAAACTGCGTATGGCGTAGAATTATGAACTGGTTCATGCGTACACATTTAATTGGCTTTACTCAACCTCTCTTGTAATCTGCATTACTGTTATATGTATATTCTACCGGTTAAATTTAGTTTTGGATGGACACGAGCTACGCAGCGAAGCTACGATAATTTCCTTGTCTTTCCTAACAAAAACAGCCTGCCATTCAACACCACATTAAGCCCTTCTGGAATTCTGCATACTTCTTTTCTCCACTCATTGAGTCCAAAATGTCAATCCCTTTTACCGTATTGAGAGTGAGAAAAGATAGGATTAAATGCCATCGCAGTTTCTCGTTTCCTATCTTTCTTCCCTTTGATGTCTTCCTCCGTTTCCCGAGCCCATCTTTCTCCACACTCCCACCCCCGGCCACTCTCGTAACTTACGGATCTCTGAAGAGAAAAGTGAAGACGCTTCCGACCACCTGCGGTCAGGTTACCCTTCAACTCCTCACAGTACTCGACCCCACTACGAACTCCTTCACTTCGGGCGAACGCCTTCCTCTTCTTCCCACTTCCGACTTCCCCCTGCTAGCGGGTTCTGCTGCCCTTAATACCCCTCCCCTAACGGGATGTGTTAAGGTTGGTTTACTTTACTTACTTAAGTAGAAAAGTACTCAAAGCATATTTACGGCATTTAAGGTTTCAAATTCATCAGTTCCATCGGTGTTTCAGTCAAAAATATTTGTCGAATACATAGCACTCTTCATTTACTCTAATTTTGATTGATGGCAGCACTCCAGTCTGTCATTCTCAGTGCTAAATAGTATACTCGCCGATAATCCAAGATTATGGCAATTAATTATGCGATTAGTGTTTTCCGGCATGATTGTTTCATGACGCACGATCAAATACTCTGTCTAAGATCTATTGAAACTTCAAATCGCCTAAACTGACTACAGCAAAGGTTTTTTATAATATGCTATCATAGATCAACCTCTTCCTTCACACCCCGCTTTGAACTCATGAAAAATGCTGAGGGTCCAACGAATTGGCTTTGGATTTTGAAATGTCTGACACCTCATTCACTTGCTTCTCCTTTATAGTGACGATATATTGGGTTATCTACAAGGGTCTTTTCTTACAATTATCAATTGTACCCATATGCCGGGTGTCAATTATAAATGTAAAATAAAAACAAAAAAGGGCATTCCCGACATATTATTTTTAAAAGTAAAACCTACCACTTTCGATCGCAAATTTGCTAGATGTTACTGAAGGAGCACCCAGGACAATTTCAATCGGCCAATACTGTTTTTTCTTGATGATATTCATAGCAACTTTAGTTCCAACGTTAGTAGAAACCTTGGATTATATGTAGGCGACAATGTGATTTAAGGACAAATAAGGAGCCCAGCAGGTTTCGTGCCACTTTGAAACGACTTGTACCGTCTACGGAATTGTTATGGAATCGAATTTCATTGGTGAATCCACAGGGACGAAATAAGAGATATAGGCGCCGACACATTAAAGTGCTAGTTCTTACCACGCACTATGGGCACTAAATTGTAGCCAAATAGAACTGAAGAACCGGATAGTACTTACTAAAAAACAAAAAATAATTATTAAGTTATTTAGATAAATTATTTCATGAAGTAATTAGACATAAATTTTTGTATTTTTGTAGCATCTGATATACATTCAAAAACATGTATGAATTAATATTTTTTTATATTTGCCCAAACAAACCTCCACCATAATCCTTTGCGGTGGCTTACAGAGCATTTCGTAGATGTAGATGGATATTTAGTTTGGGGTTGTAGAATATTTTGTGTTGTACACAGCGCCTAGGTAACTGCGTAGTGCCCCAGCGTAACTGTTTATTGTGCGTTAGGGGACGACCCATTCATGCAAATATACATTAGATCATACATTCGTTTTACTATATATTGGCTATAATATACAGAAACATATTCAGATATGCTCATTCATGGTTATATTTTCATGGTGATCACATTTTTATGATTGAACAGAAATCAACAATAAATTTACAACTAATACTTGACTGGGAAATTTTTCTCTACGAATGCGAGACGTGCTGTCGGTGCGAAATATGATAATAAAATGAACGTCAGATAAAAGAAAGGCAACAAACTGAACGACTTAAAATTAAAATAGGGACACTTTTTTCTCATAAATTTAGTGGTCACATGTTCAAGGGGTTGGCCAGAAGTTTTTCTTGCCTCGGTTTGGACACAGTCGAATTTCGCGCCATTTATTTTCTCCTCGTGCGCACACTAAATTTTCAATCAAGTGAGTTGATAAATTTTGAGCATTGAATCGAGGCTAAATTAGTTCACAAAAAGCATTGAAATAATATGTGAAATCTACAAAGTTGATGTTCAATCTTTAAAAAGTTCAATCCATTTTTGACAATCATGTATGTTTGCAAATCAATGTATTAAAATCTATCTTCCCTCAGTTTCTACTCTAGCTCTCTCTTTCTCTCTACCTTCTTCTCTTAAACCACCAATCGCACGGCAATAACACCCAACGTCGTTACTTTCAACCTCCTCCCTTCCCCGATGTAATGGCACCCCCGATTAAGAGGGTGCGACGGAAATTTATGATTGGTAGTGGATGAAGGTGGCCATCGAAATAGAACCCCCACCCCACTCGGAGAGGAAGAGACCTCTTGATGCACGCGTGAATTTCAGTTCCCTTCCATCAGGAGTGTACATGGCCTAATATATGTGACGGCAATACCATTGGTCCCTCCATCATCCATCTTACCTATTCAAATCATTTGCCAAATTCTAAGATTTCTATTGTCTACCCGAGTGTTCCCGAGGTTAAAGTTGTCCAGCAAAATCTGATCAATATTCTCGGCCTATAGTAATTCCATGTCGTGTTACTTTTGCCTCCTGGATAGTCATGATGGATAATCAACATGAAGTAACCGGTTAAAAAAAATAATTATGAAATCTGTGGTGGTTCCTTGGTATGGTAACATACAGGACACGTTATTTCATCCATTAGGTGTAGATACCTAATAATATTTAGTAATAATAGAATGTTCACGGAATAGAGGAAGGGTGGAGAGAGAAACCCGGCGTCAAGTGGTCACACACATTATCGTCCAATAAGACCCACGGCGTACTCCACTTGAAGTGCTCTCCAGTAAGGATCGGGATACATTAATTATTAAAGTATTACCGCGTATTCGTATGGGAGTATTCTTAAAGTAAGTACCGTTTGCTTATATTTAAATATTGGTGCTTTAGAACAAATTTTTGCTCCTGCAGCGCCATCTACCGATTCATTGAGAAGCTATAGCAGCATTTGTTTTTTTTCAGAAGTCGTTTGCTTTTCCGTGCATGCAAACAACAATGTCCGCGACAATCGTTGATCCCGCCAGCTGTGAAGTGCGTTCTGTCATACTCGATTCTTGTATGCAAAAGGATTGTCGGCTGCTGAAATTCATCGGGAATTATGCCTAGTTTATAAACCTACAGTTATGAGTGAAGGAAAGGTTAGACAATGGTGCTGTGATTTTAAAAATGGACGAACAAATGTCCATGACGAAGAGCGAAGTGGTACGCCCAGTACTCTGACCGATGAAATTGTTTCGCCAGTGGAACAAAAACTGCGATGTGATCGTCGATTGACAATTAATGGCCTGGCTGAACAATTTCCTCAACTTGGACGCACTACTGTCTACAATATTGTTACGGAAAACCTCGGATACCACACATTGCGTGCAAGGTGGGTACCGAAAATGCTCACCGACCACCACAAAGAGCAAAGAATGTCCAGAGGACGAGAGTTTTTGGGTCGTTGGGAACTCTTTAAACCACCCACCGTACAGTCCTGACCTTACACTCAGTGACTACTTCCTCTTCTTGCACTTGTAACAGTGGTTCGGTGGACAACGTTTCGAAACCGAAGAGGAACTCAAGAATGGCGTTGTCGATTGGTTCAACCCTCAGGTGGCGAGTTTCTATGCAGAGGGGTTAAAGAAGCTGGTGCAGCGGTACGAAAAATGCTTAGAAGTGAACGGTAATTATGTAGATAAGTGAAGTAGGTTTTTAGCTAACTAAAAGTTCCAATAAAATGAGTTTCATATGAGTATATTTTTTCCTGGAACCAAACGGGTCTTACTTTATGAACACGCCTCGTACTTTAAGAATACGCCTCGTATATATAAAATGTAAATTCACTAACTAGTCGACACAAACACAGAAATATATATATATATATATATATTCACGCATAAGGGTAGGTGGTGGGCAAGAATATTTTCCTGTGCCGGTTATGGTTTCTCATAGATGTTCTGGTACACAAAATATCACAATGCTCGGGTTTAGCTGTGTGTATCCGCAGGCGTCACTTGTCATTGCATCCTCCATTTGGTGGACCAACGCTCTATCCGTCTCATATGTGTATACAATTATATAACAAATCGAACATTAAATTGAGTGATGAATATTAGAGAAGTATTGAATAAGTAAGAGTTCACTTGTGACACCAAAGAAGATATTTTTATGGTCTCACGGTACATAGGCAGATTGTACCACTAGGATAAAATCTTAATCATACCGGCACTGACGAATTGAAGTACACGATCATCCCCCCCTGCGATAAATACTAATAGCAAAATCAGGCGGAATCGTTATCTATTCAATGAATTGAAAACGTAAACTTTTTAGCTATGTTCGAGCACACTCCATTGCATAATGCGGAGATACGCGTATTTTTACGTTATTTATCGTATATTTATGCTTACGTGTAAATATATACGGATATTTATATTTTTTCTTGAAGGGGGTGGGGTCCTATCCCCTACCCTCCGCCACATGCCCTAGCGCCAACTGGCGGAGTACGTTGTACATATATGTGTGTTCAGAAGCTCTTCGTCGTGCGTAAAACTAAAGTATAAGAACAAAGAAATTCGCTCTCGCAGGAAAAATTTCGATCAATGGAAGTGCAGCACCTAATTTCACCCTAAATTACCGATCGTTGGGAAATTCTAGCATTTTATCAAAACGATTTAAGAGAATGGACCCAAACGACGCTTGCTATTTGGTAAACGTGATGCATTACACCTTTCTGGTTTGGTTTAATATCTTAGTAAATAAGGTAGAGATTACCAATCTGTACAGGCGAAATTAAAAAATACTCTATAAAACAGAAAAATCCAATGTATGAATGAATTTCCCAAATGATATCCGCAGATTCAACGAAAATAGTATAAATACCCAAAAAAATGGTAATATAGATATCTAGAATCATCGCTGGATTTACATCTTTATGAATTCATTTCAGCTCGTAAATATATTGGGTTTCGTTAATTGCCATTCCTTCCTGTTTGGAAGAGTGTTGCCAGGGGTATATTTCGCTCTGGGAAGTTTCTTAATATATTTTTGGCCTTCAAACTCTCCCATTCCTAGCTAAATTTAGTCAAACGCTCATTGGTTTAATTTACGGTTCTGCTTTATCCTTTTGGTTACCGATAAAATCCTTGATAAGATGGACGTTATATTTTATCTTGTTATAACCGATTCAGGCAAGGCTTTAAAAAAGGTACGTTATGCTGCCAGCCCTCCATTTTTAAAAATTAAAGGGAAGTAAAAGAATATATCTTTGCGTTTCCACAGAATAGATTTCTGTTGACGACTAGTTTCACCACACTCGAGCATCACTCTAGTCACGATGATGCTACATTTTAGTGAAATTATTCGGCATTAAAAAACTATTCCGTTGAAAAGCAAAGTCTTCTTTTTCACTTCCCTTTCATTATTATGGAATTTGACAAAGTTTTGGTCTCAACTATCGCTCAGACATTTGAACAAGATCCAATTTTACCTCGCTCTTCACAAGTAGCTAATAAAAGTCTGCTGAAAACTGGAAAATGTTCGTATAATTCATGTTTCTCAACCCACTTTGTTGACACTCTTGTTAAAATAATCGATATAATCTACAAAAAATACCTACTAAAATGTTGTTAAAAAACTTTACCGAGTGGAGTCTCCCGGGTTTTGATTTGAATATTATGAGATCGATTTGCAGAATGCATTGCGTTGTTGAAAGTCATAAAATACTGGGTGAAGAGAATCGACATGTTCATTAAAGATTCGAATAAAATATTAGTGAAACAATAAAATGGAGGGTAGCGATGTGAAATCTGATCTTGTAGAAAGAGGATGAATGTATTTTAGGTAGTTGTAATATGCACATGATTGAAAGAATAGAGAAAATACCCTGGACGGAGAGGAAGACCAATGCTAAAGTTTTGAACAGAGCGGGCGAAGTAAGAAATTTGACTGGAGAACTCAGAAAAAAATGAGAAGGTGGAATTTTGGAAGCCATCATACATGTAGAAGGGAGGATAATAGTGTAAGCGGAACAGAGGAAGCAGGGGATTTTTTAGACAAATGAAGGATGGTAGATATTGCAAAGAAATAAAACTATTAACTTATTCAGGTAAAAGAAAGCTCTCCAGATAGATAGAAGTAAATAGCGTTTATATACTGCCCGAAAGTGACCTTTGATAGCTAGTATAACTTGAATGGCATTCGATGGTGTGCAATTACCATGTCATTACCGATATTTCCTCATTAAACTAACAACAGAGACATTCTGCGTTTGGAATATTTTTCAGGTTTCGGCATCAGTTGATTTCTGGGCAAGTCATTGGTCTCCTTTTTTGAAGTGACTGTCATCGACATCCGAAATGGGCTGTTCTCTGCGGTCCCCAGCTCGATGCTTCAAAGGGGGGGGAGGCAATTGTGTCGGTATATTGCAGAAGTCGGCCAGTAAGGCGTATTTACATGAAAGAGCTTCTGTTAATCTCAAGGTTAACTTGCGTTGGCGCCTTTTATTTCCCTTCCCTGGAAAATTAAGTTAAATTAACGACAACGAAGCGGTAAGGCGCACCACGGCTCAGTCGGAAAGGGATGTTAGACAGAAGTCAGGGCGAGAGATCTGGGAAGGGGAGGGGGGGGGAAATGGTTTCTGGATGATCTGCGTCGACTCTCTTGCGATTGAACCTCGTCCCAGACGGCGGATATTGTGACTTCACAAAATTGACGCCGAGCGAAATATAATATCGTAGAAACGCCCTAATCCGGAAGCATCAACAAATGCTTTAGCTTAGACATTGCCTTTGGAAATAGTATGGTATTTTGTCTGAGTCCATTTTTTTTCATTTTTCGTCTTCAGCGTCAAAACTCAATTACCGAAAGTGTGGACTCGATTAAATACTTGGGCGTAGCCCTCACTCACGGCCTCTCCTGGGTGAAACATATTCGGGGAATATGTGGACCAGTCAACAAAAAATTAAGATTGCAACGATTTCAGAGCATAAAAATCATTCGCCTTGACCGGGATGATGATGACATTCGAATGATTTTTACGGTCTGAAATTGTTGCACTGAAATGCACACATAGCGGATGACTCCGTTGTAAGTTACTGTTGCGGCATCTCCCGCAGTTTCATGAAATTTGAAAAAACTAAGATTTATTGGAGTAGTACTGGCGAAATGTGATGAAAATATCAAAAAGGAATGTTTTGTTTCGCTGTTTAGGACTAATTTAGAATAAGCTGCTAGTATATGGGATACTGGGGATAATTTTGTAAAACGCTGCTATTATAAACAAAGTTGCGTATCAATATTATTAGAAGGACTTGTTAGAGAATCACTCACAGGACGAAGGTTAAATTACAGATGTAATCTCTTTTTTTTAATACATCTATGTGGACTTAGCCTATGCTACTTTGTGTATTCACACCCTATCCGTGGAAAAAAAATGAGGAGCCCTTACTCCATACGGTCTTGGCGAGATATACCCCAAAGAAACAAACAAATTAGTTTTCAGATAAATACGAAATGGCTATGTATCTCGCACAGTAGTCATATTAACTAAATGTGTATGTTTTTTGTCACTCGAGGGGTCATTGGGATTCAATTAGGAAAATCATAATGGCCATGCATTTAATTCTGAGCAATTTCGTATTTATGTTGTCACAATATCCTACTTCATATGAATTATTTATTTTGTAAAGAAGGGTGGAAGGAAGGACATCAGGTCGATCCTAATGGGGTTCAAGTCCCATGGGAAGCATCCGGAGAGCAAAAAATAATATCTTCTCTTTAATTTCATTTTTTAGATTTTTAAATCAATATTTGCTCATTTCCCACGTCTTACCATGTGTGGCCCAAAAACCTTACGATCTAATGGGTAATCCTGTTGTTGGTTATTATTTTAGCGGCTTTAAGTACGTTCTCCATTTATTTAGGATCCATTATTTCTTAAAGTTAATCGAAGGTTCTTAAGAAGCTGGTTGAAATATATTTTATACATGTGTCATTCATTTAAGGTTAACTGCATAATAAGCAGGCTTTTGAATGCTCTTTTACTCCTATTATCCCTAAATCTCGCGAGAAATTCCTCATGTTTGTTCTTTATCACGCGTATTTTATTTATTATTTCTCCCGAAATTTTATCTGTCTTCACGCTGTTTAAAAAGACCTCTATTCCTTACCCTAATACGCTTACCAACACGCTTCATTCTTCCATACAATTTCCTTTCACTTATTGCTCCACCCACTTTCTTCGCTTTTTTTCTGATTTCCCTCAGCGACTATTCTCTTCGCACACCCTATAGAAACTTCAGCGTTTATCTTTCTCTCTGCCCACTGGTTTTTTCCGTTATCCAAGGCACCCACATATCAAAATCCTTTAACTTACGCTTGCTTCAACAGAGTCATGTTTCACATCCAAATAACGCTAAGCTCAATAATATAGTTTTTACTAATACTTTCTCTACAATTTGGTGTAACTGTCATCAATTCTCTTCTTTGTTGTTTGTGCCCCACACTGTCGCCATTCCTCTGCTAATATCCCCACCACTGTGCCCCTTTTCCCTTGACAATGCTATGCAAATGCATGAACTACTTATAATAGTTAAATGCCTTCGTTTATCATATTTGAATTGGCTTTCGTATTTCTTGCGAACATTAATGTTTTCGTTTTCTTATGGATAATATTTACGCCATGCCTCTCGCATCGTTCTTATAAGGCACTCAATTTTAATCATTACGGCAAGTCATAGGCTGTCTCAACAACGATTGCTTGGTCATCTGATTTGTTACTTAAGATTCTATAAATAGTAATTTCGGTTTAATGTAACCGACAGACACAAAAGTAAAAATTATGTTTTATTGCTACATGATGACAAATAAATCAGTGGTCGTGCAAAGACAGTTGCACGCGCATTCTTCTGGGAACGAACAAATTGGAAATAACCTCAAATGCTATTCAAGGAGTCGCATCGCAAAAAGAAGGTTAGACTTCCTGAAAATTTCCTAAACAAATAAAAGTTCTCTGAGTTTATGACGAAACTGATGTGATGTGAAATAAAAGAACAAGAATAGGATGGAACCCATTATTGTAAAGCCAGCATCGTTTAAATTCAACGGTTATGGGATAATGGCCTTAGACCGTACCTTTTAAACGCAAGTAAAATAACTTTGTCACAGCTGTATAAATATTTATGGGGTTATTCAGACGTTATTCAGGTGTAAAGTATGCGTTGGGTGGCCAACCATTGTTGTTACATGTAAGTATCTTTAATATTTAAAGAAGACCTAATGCCATCCCGTCTCCCATGAAGTTTCTATTTTGGAAAATCATAGTTTTAGGTTGGGCGGACTAGTTTCGTCGACTATCACAGATGGGAATAAGGAGGAGGGGAAAGAGGTGATGTAATTTGTGGGGAGAGGTATGGAAGGGGGTTCCGTTGGTGGAGGTAGATGCGGAATGAAATTAGTGCCAGCAATTCCAGTTAGTCCATAGTGTCTCAGTTGGTATAATTTTCCGACCCTCGCCTTAACCATCGATACCTACTCCCTTGCCCCTCTCCCTCCTTCAGTTAAATAATACCCGATCCTCTCTTTACCCCATCCTTTCACTAGGGTTTCTGGGATCAACTGCTTTCCTTTCCGAGGGTTTGAATTAAGAGTTAATGCTTTCCTTGCTCCGGTGGGTAGAGAGGGAAAATCTCTCCCAGAGGTATTTATTCATTAAGATTTCTCTGCAATTTAATTTTACTCTGCTTCAGTCGGATATGCCTAGAGAATTGACCTTAGGGGGGGCTCAACTTACATTAAGCGCGGAAATGTTTCCATTGCAGACTAAATTCTGTGTTTTTTATTTGTTGTGCACGAACCTGCCTTTAACCATTTCATACTTTCCATTATATTATATAGACTCCAAGCTTAATTACAATATTTTTTGGGTCCGCTAAAGCATTATAAAAAAATATCACGTCGATGAGCATTTTACGTACAGGGTGCGGCAACATTACTTCCTTTTTTCAAATGCAAAACTCTTTCACAAAAGGAAGTTATGTTGCCGCACTTTGTATCTACTTACAATTGGAGAATTTTACTAGAATTATTCTATTTTTTAAGGTTTACTTTCTACATCCACTAAAAACTACCGAATCCCTTCTGTGCTGATATTTAAAACTTAAAAAAATTAAAAATGTTTCTCAAAACATTAATGCTTCTCAACGTCCCTCTCGTATTTATGCATTATGCTTAAATTTAGCGTCCTTATTCCTGTGTCAATAAAAGGGGGTGCTTGACCACGTGGGAGAACGAAGTAAAAATAACTCTGCACTGTCTTATTTTTTTGAGTTTTTTCACTTTTAAAACTGGTTATTCCCTTCTTCCGCCATTCCTCGAGTTTCGAAGTCCACCTTCAAGCACAGGTGATTCATTTAGCTGCAAAATCCATCCCTAATCATTAGTACATTAATGTCAACGTTCAACAACCTATACCTTTCAATAGAGCGCATCAATCAGTAAAATTGGTCCATTTTATGACACAAAAGGAAAAAAATGATAACAGCAATTCAATAAGTGATAATAAGTTTACTGGGTCAAATTCGGAAAATTACTTAATAATGACAATTTTTTCAGGTAATAGAGAGAGTAGAAGTTAATCACAGGCAGGCCCCATATCTGATGTGCTCAATAAAAAAGAGAGGAATAAACAACGAAATATGAAGACTAGCCAAAATTGAAGCCATGTAAAGACCAGAATCAATCCAAACTAAAAAGGATTCGTAGTCGTTAACGGCATTCCATCTACAATTTAATTCCACGATCTAACTACGTTTGCGTGATCAAACTCAGGAAAAGTTGCGCTGCAGAATAAATAAATTTTCTATAGGTGCATATAAGCTGCGTTGAAATAAATTACTTGCAAATTTTTCCGGTCAATCAGGTTTTGATCTCGTAAACCCAGCATTTTAAAAATCGAAACCATAAATAAAATTTTAGTCATCACACAGAGGTTATCGCGAGTTCACTAATTCCGAGAGATTTACCTGTCTTCGCTCGGTCAATTTCCATTGTTGGACTCCAAGTACCATCTCGACTCGTCTCCTCCCCCGCGGGGCAATGCACCTCTCATTAATCATAGTATCATCTCAAATGACCGCGATGCTGTGCGGAGAAAATGCGGTCTCTTAAGAGGAACATAATCAATCAACTAGCCCGGTTCGCGCGGTTTGCGCAGCCAAACCACTTCTGACGCCTTTCCTACGTCGCCAGTCTTTTTTTCTTTTATGTCTTTCGCAAAATCGTGAAGCGTGTTTGCGATCAATAATAGACGCCCCCCCCCACTCCCACCCTTCGATCCCCTGGTCATTACCAGTGGATGGGAGAGACAGGTAGTCCCCACTCTCCTTCAACTACCCTTCCATTGTTCCGCCATGGATCGCCTCGAGAGTCCCGCAATTACTGCTCTCCCTCGCGCCTCCCCCCCCCCCTCTCCTTCCCTTGCCGCTATCTCATCGCGTGCTCTCTCTCTCCAAGACAGGAACACGCCCCATGCCCCCCCCCCCAATCCCATCGGCAACCCCTCAACACCCCTTTTCTCTCTCCACACGGCCACCGCTGTTTGGGTGCGGTTTGGATGTGGATTCGTGCTTGGAGCTGCGAGCGCGCGCGTTTCCCCACGTGTGAGACGTGCTTAGTTTACCCCATTCGCCTCGCGGTTAAAGGAGGGGGGTGGGAGGCTTTCCCATAGGTGCAAGACTCCCGCTAGCTAAAATTGATAATCGTAACCTCAGGTTGAAAGTCGCGGGAAAATTTCATCCTGGAATATGACTGAAGCGCGTTTATTCTTCGGGGTATAATAGTGCGTTCAAGTTCAAGTCGAAAGAGTCGCGAATGCCGACAGCTTCGTCAAAACCCTCTAATTGCATATTTTTTGCCTTGAAGTATTAGCAGGTCGGAAGAGGTTTGCCAAAACACGCTCGAGTCTCTCAAAAGCGGTGTTGCAGATGACCAATGAAAGTGAAAGTATAAGTGAAACCGTTGATGAAAGAATACGATAAAATTCAGATGAAATCCACTAGATTTGCTAAAATTTAATTTTTAGATGGAAAGACGAGTGTGACAGGCCTTTTAGAGGAATCAGGCTGGGAACCGCTTGAAACGCGACTGAAAAAGCGAGATTGACTTTTCGAAAGGTTCGGAGCACACGTTTCTCAAAAACTCAAGGAATTATTATGCCCCCACGCTATTCGGGTTGGTTAGACTACAAAGATAAGATAAGGGACATAGACTCTAGGATAAATAGATATGCATATTCGTTCTTTCCTCGGACAATTAGGAATAGTACTAGTTGAAATTTCCAAGTCATGATAGAAATACTAAAGGCATTCGAATTACAAGTGAGGACAAAATTAAACACGTTGTACACTTCTGGTTCTTTGGTAGGTACATGTGCTTGTATATATAAGTTGCTCATATATGTACTTGCCTGGGTGTAAGTTAAAATAGGTTTGACATGTATATATTCGTCTGTGTGGGTGTGAAATAGTATGTTTTTGTTTTTTTTTTGCTTGTGGTTGCATTCTGTTTTACGGCTGGTTTAACACCCTTCGCCACACGCCCTTGCGCCAGTTTGCGTGTCGTTATGACTATGTAGACGTAGAAAAGGCAACGTATGAATTTATTTATTTCAGAAGTACATTGTGCAAAATTGAAGAAAAAGTGAAATTTAGTAACTTCAGGAGTGATGTGGTGGAAGTCGAACATAATGAATAATCAATAGTAGCACTTTACCACTTGATAGAATTTATTTTACTACCGGGCTTCGATGTATTACATCATCATGAATGTAATATATCGAAATTCGGTCGTGAAATACATTCTATCAAGTGGAAAATTGCTACGATCAATTATTCACAGAGTGAAATCTTTCAAGGGGAGCTAAAAACGAGAGATATTTCATTTAAAATTTTGCCCTTATGATTAATTAACTTTAAATTGTGTCCAAATCGGGTAATTACAATCTCTCGTATTGTTTAAACTTGTTACCTTGGAGCGATTGTTCATTTCACAAGCGCATCCCATACACAACGCGGTGGTCATCTACGCATCCTCTAACTACCTTTCGTTTTTTTACGATACGAAATAATTTCCCGTAGATGATGTCTCCATCTTTTTGCGAGTCATAGCTATTGGTTCAGAACTTTTTCCTCTGACAGAGATCAAAGAAGAGGGGTGGCCAATCATATGGTGTGCCGGGCGCATGTCCATATTTGCTGTGTTGAGAAGACGAAATTAAAATCATTTCTGTTAACTAGTTTTTTGTAGTTTATGGTTATGCTCTCCTATTTTTCTGTTACTTCTTCCTTTCTATAGCCGCTGCATACCTTTCTGTCCTGCCACTCCCGCGCCAAACGCTTTTCTTTTTTTCATAATATCACGATATTGGAATTTATTATATTTTTTATTCCACGAATGTATCGAATCTGACGGCATCGCTAATCCATCTTTTTCATCTTTTCTGGCTACCTTCCCAGTTTTACTCTTTCCATACAATTCATGGTCAACAGTTGTCCATGCCTCTCATTGCCTTACAAAGGTTATCCTTCTGGATCGTAATCTCCTGTTTTCCATGTTTCTGATGTAAGTATATTGTTCAGACGAAATACTTATTTAGGAAGCGTCTTCTGCACCAGAGCTAGTCATGTCTGTTACGTTTTTAAGTAATATCTGTCTAATGTAATTCCTCCTTGTCGTTCAATTATTTAGAGGAAAAGAATTCACATTTTTCCAATTTTCCCTGATATCTTGCAAGGCAACTCGAAGGTGTGCAAAAAGTCCGCGGTTTTCTATTCAAATTATGATTTAGTAATTGTTGAGAATCAGTGTATTTTTAACATAAACAGTAACAGGGACTGAATTACATGCTGTAGAAAATCAAATTTTTGTTTGTCCACCATAATACTATGACTAGAGGACGTGAAAGTCCAAGTGTAAAGCGTTAGAAGCTAGACAGGGGGCTCGAGTTCGATCCCCGGTCACTCCTGAGGGCATCCTCATTTTTACCTCCTCATCCTGAGAAACCATAGGCGGCACAGGGTAAAGGAACTGGCCCCCCTACCCTGTGTGAATTTCACATGTAGTTGGACCAAGTTTTTAATGAACTTTACCATCACCTATCAAACCAAATACGTATTTTCTGTCAAAAATAGTTTGGTGTGTAATCAAACGGTTGTTGTAAAGCTACACCTTTTCTGTCATCATTTCAGCTATCCACGATATCTTCAGCACCAATTCCTGCACTCCACTATTGGCTGTTCTATGAACGATTCAAAGTAACTAAATATATTCATTGTTTTCCATTACCAATGTGGCCACTAGAGACAGTGACTGAAAGTCAGCATAGATTGAGGCAAGTCACCATGTTAACTTGGTTAATGCTAAAAATCACGTGACGCAAGTACTTATATGCCACACAAAAAGAATTATTAAGTGGTAAACAAATATCTCAAATAATATTCGAAAATCACTTTGTATTAAGCAGTTAACAAGGAAGCAGTTTATTTATCACAAATACTTTTGATTACTCAATCAATGAAAACTACCACTTGACAGCAACAGAACGAATGATTTTTTATTCACCTTCAATTATATATCAAGGGGAAATGTTATCGACGACACGGTAAAAAATCTAAGATTCGAGGTTATTTTTGTTGGAGTAAAAGCGTAGGTGCATTGGGGACGAATCCATTAGCAAGAGATATGAGCAACTCACCTTCTGATTGATTGCAAACATGCTCTGGAAAAATCACATCTTACGAGAAAATTAGGCTGAATTCTACGGCAGCAGATATGCATTGAAAATCAAGACAGAAATAGCTTATTGATAGATACGCTTGAAAAAATTATTATCACATGTTACAGTGGTGTACTAAAAATTTAAAAAAATATAATAATTTCCAAGGTGTTAAACCGGACTGGGAAAAAAACTCACCCAAGCGAACCTAACTGAGCCCCTCCGGGAGGAGAATTCGTTCTGGAAAACCTTTCTCGGATAAAAAAACACGTGGCGTAGGTACATTGGACAAGTCACGAGTCACGCTCTGAGTCATCAGTAAATCGTCCACCGTGTAATTTCTATTTTAACATTGCATGAGAAAGGCTCTCGAGCCAATGGAGATAAAAAGAGGAAGGGGAAGGGCGGGATCGACGGCACGGGATTTGCACGGGCGGAATATGGCACGGGAGGGTGGACGTGAGGGAGGGAGGTGGGATGAAAGATGTTATTGAGGTGAAAGGAGGAGGGGTGGGATAAAGAAGGAAAGCTTAGGGGAGTGGGGCGGGGCCGGTCTGGGAGGGGGGCTCTGAATTGATAAGACCCGACCGATCCTGCACCTGCATTCAATTATTCATTGCAACTCGTACCTCCTGGTGGGAAGTGGATGTAGTCGAGAGATTGAGATCTCGCCGGCGCATGTCCTGCGGGCGACTGTAATGTTCTCATCCTCGTAAGAAATGAAGGGTTGAAGGGAGACAACGGGGGCGGGGTTAGAGATGAGAAAACCGGGGTGGACACACACAAAAGAGAAGAAGATTTCTATTTAAACTCCTTCCCCCTCTACTCAAACCTGTCCTATTTGGTAGTGTTGCCCATCCAAAACCTGCCCTAACCGGTAGATGACTTGATAATAAATTTTATACATATTTCTATATAAATATATATATATATAAATAAATTATATATATATATAATTCACATAGAAATAGAGATAAGGAAATTGGAAAGAATTTCGTTTTTAAATGTGTATTTGGCCAATGTGGCTCGTCTCTTCTTCTGGCTATGCGTGTCATGAAACACCGTTCCTATCCTTTATGATGTTGTATGCTTGCTAACCTACTGTCCATTCTACTCTTGTGTTTGTCTATTTCTCCTTTGGTGGGTGTAACAGCTCCCTAACACCATCTTCTGGGCAATAAATCGGAGCATTTTGGCGCTTTATAAGATCGCGGATTTCAGTGTAAAGTACATTTTCTCGATAGCTCAAGTGGTTAGAGTATCCTCCCGACAAGTGGAGAGATCCGATGTTCAAGTCCCGGTCGAGGAAAATATTTTTACATTAGTGGTCTGCCTGACTCCGCCTTCCCCACCTCTCCTGTGTTCGTCCTTTATATGGGTTCCTTTCCCATTTCCTTATCACTATTTCTATGTGAATGAATATTTATTCACCGTATGGCGGGATTTCGTGTTTGAATGTGTGTGTGTGTATATATATTTATATATTCATTCGCGTGGGAATAGATTTACGGAAAAGGGATGCTCTAACTACTTGAGCTATCGAGGAAACGTAATTTACACGGAGATCTGCGATCTTTTGAACCGAACAGTTGCCCCGATTCTTTGGCCAAGAGTTGGTGTTAGGGAGCTGTTTGACCAACCAAAGGAGAAATAGACGACACAGAAGAGGAAAAGGCAGTATGTTAGCAATCATACAACATCATAAAGGATGGGAACGGTACGTTTCATGGCACGCATAGCCAGAAGAGACGAGCCACATTGGAATTATACACATTCAAACACGAAATCCCGCCGTACGGCGAACAAATTCATACGGTTGGCAAGAAATTTAAGACTCTAGTCGTCATTAGCTAGTTATGTGAAATAAGTGGGTAGGCAAAGAAATTAAATGTATTGTGTGGCTGGAAAACGTGATCTCAGGCAGTGGAATACGTAGGAAGACATGGAGGATTTGCAAAAATGCCCATGAATGGATAAAAAAAGAAGTGCGACGGAAAGTAAAATGATATGTTGTTGAATCTTTTAATGGAGTGAGGGGAGGTTCATTTGATCGATAAAATAAGCTTTGATAAAAACACGGAAGAGAAAGCACTATTTCCATATCTCAAGGGAATACTCAATTCATCAACATCAATAATAGTCAGTGAAGAACGCAGAATCTTGTAAGATATAAGTCCGTAAATTTTATTTTCTCACATTGAGGGATAATTTACTGGTACGGAAGTATGTTCGATGCTATTAAACAAACCTAACACTATAAAAATTCATCTTTCAGCGTCGCAATTGACAGTTTATTTCATTAAATTAGAACACAATGTATATATCCACTTGTGGATACATATATATTGTGTTCTTAATTTAATGAACATTAACTTCCACAAAGTTGATCCTGAAACAATAGAAAGACAGTTTATTTATTGTCATTTATCAGTTTTAAGAAGACGGAAAGTAACACAGCGGGTTGTCGTAAGGGCCTTTTTTTTTAAATATTTTATCACCCTGATTTTTGCTGTGGTGTTGGATTGTGTTTCAATTAATGTTGAAAAACTTGATTCAACAGAGTTATTTTTAGTAACTTTTCAAAATTATGAATTCAAAAATTTGCAGTGAACGAAGGTATTTAAAATGAATGGGAAAATTGGTTGTATGAATGTTGCGATTCAAAGAAACTTTTTTCGGGAAGGGATGACTGAGGGGAATGTTTTTAGATGGCGTGGATATTGGAGGAAGTGTTGGATGGAGCAAGAATATAATTTAGGTATGGGATCATTGATAAAAAGTACATTTGAGGGTGCATTAGTTTTCAAGGACTACATAAAACACACTTCTACACGGTAGACTCTCAATGACGATGAAATCATATTTTATGTCCTCCCAGTGGTCTTAAACTATTGTTATCGACCTCCATTCATCTAGGCTCAGCTCTTCATAAATTTCTTTCAGTTACCAACATCCGCAAACATTTTTCCAAACTTATTTTTTCCAATCTCTCTATTTCGCACTAACCATTGACTACTACGTGATGAGGTGCGTTCAAATTCTAATACCACCCACAATTGTCGCAGGGGATGGGGTGTAGAGGGAAAAATGTGGCCGAGCGCTCACATGAATAGAGACGCAGGTTGGTTCACCTTAGTTTGCACAGAGCTCCCATAGATGTCGCTAGAGTTAGGAGCATTTCACTACTTAAGAATGACATCGTTCAGAGCACAAAAACAGAGTGATCATCCGTTTTGTCTTGTTGCGTAGGTTAACACTCGTCACCGAATGATTTGGGCACACGTGGATGTAACCTAACTAATATAAATTCGATATCTTTCAAAGTCAACCGGTGAGAGTAGTCTGTTTCATGGAGGTACATCATAAGACATTAAAATTTCCAATATATTACCAAATATCGTAATTTTTCACCTGAACAACTTTTCAATAGCCGCCTAGTAGCTGTAAGCATTTCATGAGATATAATAAAACCATAAACACAGTAATCAACCCGAAGGTCGGTTTGGTAGGTGATGGTGGAGTTCACCCAGTACTAAGCCCTATACGGCGTGTGAAATTCACACATCACGGTAAAAATGGGGGCCAGTTCCTTTCCCTGTGCTGGTTACGATTGCCCAGGAAGGTCTGGTAGCCGAAAAATCACATAGCTTGGGTAGAGCTGAGGGTTCTCCGAGGAAATTGCCCGGAAATTGAACTCGGGCCTTCTGCCCACAGTAATCCAAAGCTCTAAAAAACCCTGGACTACCGCGACCCATTAAAATATAATACTAGAGAATAAATTAATTTTAAAAAATACTGCTTAAGTTTGGAGTGAATTCACTCACTAATGCAGGTTGATAAATTATTCTTCTCCCCCAGCATTCTTCCCTTCCCGTTTAAAAAATCTTCGGTTTCCGCTTAAAAAAATTATTATTATGTTTATATTTTCCACCCCCTTGTCCTGCCCTCTTCGAATTTCTTCTAAATCTCTCTTTCTCTACAATGTCTGGAACTTCATTGTTTGCTTTCCTTTTCCCTAATTTTTTCTTGAATTGATGCTATTTTTTAAACTCAAAAAGGCATGTATTTATTTTCATCGTACCTGTTTTCTTCTCCTACTGCACGCGAATCTTGGTTGAACTAGAAAATGTCATTTCGACGCAGCCGGATTTCTCGGGTTATAAGAATTATAAAGTATAATAACATTGTTTGAATTCCAATAGATTATATTTATTCCTCTCTAACAAAATTCTAATCTACCGTTGTGATATTTTTTAATTGTGTTCTCACGGCCGCACTGTTTCTTTTTTTAAATTTCCCCTCGGATGTGTGCGCGTAAATGACCACGGTGATTGCCGGAGCGTAAGCGAATCCGGCCGAATTTATTTCGAAATTCGTTCAATTACTTCTCGTAACGTGCCCAATGAATGAGTAAATATTCGGGTTTCATTTGAAATTTTCCGCTTCTAAACGGCATCGATTTTCCATAATTTCATATATCCCGCGAACTTAGTCGTTTATAATTCATTTAAGTACCATTAAGCATGCTGCTCACGAAAAAAAATCCGTAAAAGTTTCGCAAAAGGGCTTTTTATCGCTAATTTAGGTGAAATTATTTCAAACATTTTCGTTTTCTCAGGTTCAGGCTAATAATATGTGGCCCGATTAATCTACTATTCATACTCTCGTAAGCAATGAACAGCTATTGAAGCACACGAAGAATAAAAAATATATTATTGACATTATGTAAATAAAAAGATATGTATAAATATGCGTACATGTATAAATGTACATATAATATTTGTACACATACATATATATATATATATATATATATATATATATATATATATATATATATATATATATATCTTCATTTCTGCTCTCATTAGCTCAGTGGCATTATCCGTTCTCCTTCCTAAGGCCAAACCGATCTTTTCTTGCTTAATTGTTTGCTCTATTGTTCAAACTTGCATTAATGATTCTCATTAAAAGTTTCTTCCTAGGATAACCTAAAGGCGCTTATTCAAACCTAGCCTGGAGTACACACTCCAGTGTTCTTATCTAATGTTTCAGCAATTTAGTAGATACATTGAAATTAGCCATCGAAAGATTGACAGTAAAAATGTCTACTTCTCTATGAATTCATTTTATATTCTTGAATTGTTCTTTTTGCCTCGATAATCTTTTTCATGGTAATTATAACTTTATGCATTCTTGTAAGCTTAGGTTTGAGGGTTTATGTGGTGGCTAGTAGTTCTCTGGCCTCCCATACTGTAGCGTCTGGGTTTCAATCATAGCGGTGGTAGCACTTTTGAGGAGATGGGTCACAACGGCAGAAGATCTATTAAGTCGACCAATAGCCAAGCTGCTGCCGCGTTGATATTGAAAGACGGAATGAGTATGGAAGTAAGATAAATGAAATATTTAGACAGCGTTATAACTACCAGTTGGAAGAGGCAATAAAATATCACATACACCTACACACAGAGTCAAAGGAGTCAAATGGATTGGGAAGTAATTGAAATACTATTTTCGCACATAGAATCGTAGTTATGAAACTGAATTCTGAAAATGTGAAAAGTGTATGGAAATAACAGAAAATTTTAAAACGGATGGAGCTTTAAAAAATCTCTCTCATCGTCAGAATATATCATCTTGATTCTTACTTGGAATGTCTTACGCATGAAAGCACCTAAAGTGAAATAGGGCGTCTTTCGGATGGGATGTTAAATTGTTGTGACTCCTTGGCATCTTTCGTTAAGAGTAGGAAAAGCCGATACCGGGTTTCCATCTTCACCCTTCTGCCTCAGTGTCTTATTTTCACAGTCTCACTCCCATGACACTAATGATTAAAATGAGCTAAGCTGGCCGTCACCTCCACTTACATTTTTTAAATACCCCCTCTTTTACGTACTTTATATTGATACATTTGTTTCGTATCTATTCTCATATCCCTGATAATTCTCATATCTCTCGTCACTCCAGAGTCATCTAACGCATTTACCCATGACTCTCTCAATCTTCTCCCACCTCCTTTCAAAACAGTTTACACTTGTCTCATTTATTTGTTTGTTTATCCCACTCTCATCCATTGTGGTTACAAGAAGAGTGGCATATGTCTTCGATATTCGTCCATAGATCCACGTATTTGAAAATGAATCCGTGTCTTAATTCTTTCGTGAGCCATTCATTCCTCGACCGTTCAATTTCGAATTTACTAGGAGCGTCTTCATTACCTCATAACTGCCGCCTTTTCTTCAAAATTGCCAATTGCGAAAGTAATTTGGTAACGGAAAAGTTGGGAGAAGCGGCGAGAAGGATTTGAACAGGAAGAGATGAAAAGTCGAGTTCGTAATAATTGCGGGTAAAAGGGAAAGGAGAAACAAGACATGGACACAAAAAGTCAACGATTGTTCAAATCCTTAAAACACTCCCCCCTCCCACCCACGAATAAAATAACACGATAAAACTTTTTCTAAGAATATTTGAAGAAATCCCAATCTCATACGCTTCATGAAAATTATCTTCCCTTTACCTGAAATTGATTGATGACATTGACTTGAAATTTGTAGTGAGTAATGTTTTTCCCTCTCATGTTTCAGAAAAGTCTTCCCAAACTCCCATACTGTGCAGTCATACATTCCGTATGTATGTTCAAATTCAAAGAGATTAATGTCTAAATAAATATTTCACCCAATATGAGCAACATTCCTTAAGGAATGCAGGAAATAGATGGCGCTAGAGAAGCGTTATAGGAAGAACAATGCGCGTTCACCATTACATATGTAGATATGTGCTGAAAATAAATTCAATTTTAGGTATTCAATAACTACGAGTGTAAGAGGAAAGAATTGCATTCTTTTTTTCTGGACGTACTTAGGAAAGATAAAATACGAATTTGATGTGCTTAGGCACATAGCAGGCAGGGAGAAAGAGATGTATTTTATTCTACTCCTTAGAATCAACTGCACCTACGTACTTCATTTAGTGAACAAATTTGCTGATTTATTGGCCTCATACTCACTATGCTGCGTGTATTTCATAGGTTTTTATCATACGGATGTGGTGAATATAATCTTTTGGAAAAAAATATTCTGGGATGAGTAATTTAATTGATTCTTAAGACCTACGACTAACGCAATCAAATGAAAAGCTGTATAAATTGGTATAACACTAAATTAAATTAAAATTTCGCTGCCCATGTGGTTGAATTAAAAATGACTTCACTAATTACTTTTGAGGTTAATGGTGTATTCATGATTTTTCACGTTCATTTCTCTTCAAGGCGGTGAAATTTCTGTCTCCCCCGTACTCTAATCAGGATTTCGTGTCAAGGATGCTTTTCTTGGGTAACGTATCGCACCGCAGATACATTTAAATCGGGTAGATTCTCGTCCATGAATTGCTTTCGTAAGACCTCAATGCTGATTCTGGAACTCTCTCCAGCGTCACGTATCACTCTCTCATTCCTAGCCTGCACTAATTATTAACCTGTCCTAAATTGCCCGTTTCCCACGTGGTAGTGCGCCTCCGGGGGCAATATCATGTCTCTCCCGCAAATTGCTTGCTGCTCATGTCTTGAGCCCCTATGTAATAGCCTGTCATTCGTCAGCGGCGAAGCATTTCCCACGCTGTGGCGATCATTTTGATCGGTTTAGCCGACCTCGGAATGGATATGGGAAATTTGAGTGTGCCAGATATTCCAAAAAATAGCACAAACTTGTGGCCGATGTAAAAATTACGCGAAATAATTAAATGAACTGACAGTCTAAATGTTAAAGTATGTTTGTGAGAGACACAGACTAGACATGGGTAAGAATAATTTCCCTGACTCTCACCCAAAGCATAACCTGACATCCAAAAACTACGCTAAGCCCCTCTTGCATTCCGCATATTTCCTTCCACGTTACATGCCAACCAATTCCATCACTCTATTCCTACCCCTCCCTAGTTTACCTAATGCTTTCCTCTCTATCACAGACTGCAACCTCCAATTGCCAATCAAAATGTGCATCTACCTTTCCTGCTCCCTTTGAATTTCTCGTAACAATTCCCTCTCCACCCCTGCAATGGCTATTTCTCGTACTTTCTCATTTGTTTTCCTTTCGGTCCATTTCACCTTTTCCATCCCTCTTCACACCCACATTTCAAAACCTCCAATCAACGCCCATCACTCTGTTTTAATGGTCACATTTCTGCACCGTATGTAACCACACTCCATGTCAAAGTATTGACGAGCGTTTTCTTAAAATCCTTACTCAACGCACTGCTGCAAAATCGTCTGCCCCCCTGACCATTGAGTGATGGTGTTGAGGTAAAAGTGAAATACCAAATTTGTACAATCACTATTCCAAGAATGTCATGATAGCCATGGGGAGGAGAAAGGTATACCCTCTAGTGGGCAAGGTTCAGACCCGGGTCAGAGCTAGCTCCCTGGAGCCAAATCTATGCCGCCTCGAAAGTTTTGAGCGATGTGTCCGAGGTGGGAAGGGTGGCGATAATGTACACGTTGTAATAGTCATGATAGGAAACACTACAGAGGGGGGTATTTACAGGAACTGGGAGAGAGGCTAATGTGAAAGAATGTTTGTTCAGGTCGCGTAGATTCTTTATGCGAATGTTGAGGGTTGTGTGGTGCGTTGGCCAAAGTGGGAGGGACAGAGTTTGCAATATAGTTCTCAAAGGATATTGCGGAAATTGCGGGAGGGAGCGCCGTGGAATGGGAGTGAATTGCGCAGTTGAGAGAGAAGAAGTGATGGGTTCAATTTTATTGCGTGCGAATTTGTGGATTAGAAATGGGCCTAGTGGATATGGATTCGTTGGATTATTTTTATGAATTTATTAAAAGTGGGCGTGAATTCGTGAAAGGTGACGCACTCGTCAGGCCTCAACCATTGTAGTTTTGTTTTCAAACCCCGATACAAGGAAGGAAACAAATGCTCGCGTGCCTGTGTAGGCGCGGAATTACCGCATCACTAGTTATCCGCTCGGGAGAGCGGCGTCATCATTCTCGCCGACCGCGCCGCGTGGTGGGAAGCGTTACGTACCACCAGTAGTAGTAGTAGGTGTAGCGGCGGGAGTAGTATTCGCCCCAGCGCCAATTTCCTCATCCCTCCCATCTCCTCGCTCTCTTATTTTTTTTGGGCTTTTACACCACCTCCCCATCCCCTTCTCCACAGTTCTTCCCCTCCCCCCTCCCATACTCCCTGCTCTCACCACAACGCAGGTCCTCCCTCCCCCCGCCCCTTCGTCTTTTTAAGGTTTTCCCGCGCTGAATTCGGAATTAGGCGGGTGGATGTGTGTGTGTGTGTGTGTGCTTGAGGGGGGCAGAGGGGTTGGTAGAGGGAGAGAGAGAGGGGGGAAGGCATACGTTGGCAGGTCGCGGGCACGACCACAGTCGTTGAAATTCGGGGCCAGCGAGTTCTGAAGAGCGAGCGCGTCTGTGTGTTTGTGGGCGTGTGTGCTCGCGGATGGAAGTTAATAATGTATGGGGGGTGGGGTGCAGAGGGAGGAGATTAACCCTCTCTCTGTCTCTCTCGAAATTCCCTCACAGACTCTTTTCTCTTTTTTTATTCTCCCTCTCGCACAAGTCCTCCCCCTGACCCCCCTCTCCGAGCGCCCTCAACTTTTCCGCGGGTTCCACCTTCGGGCCAAAATGGAGCATACGTGAGGGCAATGCGCGCGCGTGTGCGTGTTTTTGTCTACAGGTGCAAGTAATACGAGCGTAAATATGATGCCTACCTGGCATTCGCGGGTCAAGGGAGAGGATGATGTAACTGAATGAAAAACAAAACAAAATCTCCACGCGCAGATGCCTCTTAATTTTTTATCATCTTCCATTCCTCCATATTCTTATGCAAGAAACTTATTATCCTTGTTTTTTCTAAAATATTTCTTTCCACATTCCCTTTTGAGGTTCATATAAATCCAAAATTAATTAAGTTATTTTCTTTGAAATTTATCTTTTTAAATGCCTAGTAAATTTGCCCATGGTGATTGCCGACATTAAGACAAAGCGAATTAGTAATGTCAGTAAATATACATTTGATATATGATAACTGTTCATATATGTATATTTGATACAATTTTAATTATTTTACCTGAGAATTTTATCAGTGAAAGTCGTACATTTAAACATCTTCCTTCCGCCTGCGATGCCGATAGAGTCAAGCGCTCCTTTGAAATGTTTCTTTCGTCTGAACAAATCGTCAGCCGAGGAATATTTAACGCCACAGAAGCGTTACGAAGGGTCTGCTCTTCCATATATTACTGTTCGAAGATGATTAAATGTGTTTGAAGAGGTAGAGACAATCGATTCCGAAGGCGGGTGGACCCAAATCTTCAGTCATCGCCCTCCAGGAGGTAAGTACGAACATCGCTACTGCCGCCATTGTGAAACAAGATGATTAAATTAAGAGCTCTATTAAATATTGAAAATTTGACTGGGTCTCACCAAAAAGTTTTTAACAGAAAAATATCAAAAGAGATGTTTGTGCGCGGTGGTTTACTCGCAAGAAATCCCGCGCAAATCAATGCGAAGTATGTTCCTCGTCCTCCCTCCCTATACAGATCTAGACAAAAGTAAATCTTTTCCGTTCCTCGAAGAGAAGGTAAAATTATGTGGAAAGTACTTTTCAACACCAAAAGCAGAAATACGTATTTTGTAATTAATCCTTTTCTGAATTCGAAAAAGGGAAAATAAGAAACCCTTGATGAATTTTCAAAAGTTTACTCCTACACGAATGAATCCACTAGACAGGAAGTGGGAAAAATCTTGTTTTTCCTCTTTTGACCACTTTCCATCTCCCTCAATTTTAAGTATTAACACATGACAGAAACAAATCACAAATCAAATTACGCTTTTCTCACGTCATGAATGCACTGCTGCCAAAACACTGCTATGCTTACCATTCTTTCATACTAATGAGCTGAAATTAATCAGTTCGTTCTCACATTTGCATATTGCGATTCAGTCCAAGTGTTAGAAGCTCATACTATTAACATCTTCTCAACCCAATGCAAATTCCCCGGAGCTGACCTTATGTGGTGAGTAATGTTACATTCGAAGTGGACTAAAGAGGGAATTGAAAGCGAGGTCGAGTCCCAATCCGCATGCGATCCCCTTATTTGATGGAGCGACATCCGGAGCGGAGGATGAACCCCCGGTCGGTGGGCGTTGATGGCCCCCATTGAGCGATCTAATTCGCCTGGAACGACACCCCGAGTCGCACCGTATTACTCTCAATGGAACTATTCATTTCATGCTCACTCACATATTGAGTTAGGTGTGATCGTAATTAAATTATTGCACTTAATTGCGGCAATTTTGAGATTTTTCAAATCTCCAAGTGGTGATCGGTAACGATGTAAATTTTATTTTTTTAACTAAATATGTATTTCCTGTAAGTTTATTTATAAATAACTACACGCTTTCAAATGAGTAATATCGTTACAGTTAACGTGTGCACATCAAATTAAAATAATTACGTAAAATTTCGGATAGATTTTAGACTTAATTTTCCGTTATTGGCTTGACTTAATTGGCATAAATGTGTGAACTGTTCTCCTGTTCCGGAGTAACCTATCAGTTGACCCAGAGTGCCCAAAGAAAACGTCAATTTTATATTTATGTTGATTTTGTTATAAAAATTTCGGTAATTTTTTATTTATGAATTACTTTTATAATATTCATTGCTACGTGAAAAATTATTCTAATAAATACAAGCAAAAAGGTCACCCAAAAGCATTGTCTTACGATGGACAATTTTATATGAGTGTCCAGCTCGATGCCGAGAAATGTGGAAGTATTGAATCATTATTAGAAGATAGGGAAAATAAATGCCAGGATTAGCAGGATGTATTTAAAAAAAATTGACAAGTATACCTTACCCTTCTCCTCCAAAATATATTAACGATAAATATAATGACGTCGTTCTGTTTTTCCCTTTCAACAAGGGGATACGTGTGCTACGCCATTGCAGCAACCTATTTCTTGAGAGAACTCTAATTGGCGACTCAATGATGAATGTAAAAAATCTATTCACTTATGTGCTTGGTATATATATATGTGCGTACATCATCGCAGAAAATATGTATTACTGGATGCTAAAGAAAGCCGCCGCCGTTTGCATCATCAAGAGGTAGGTGAGAGCTTTTTTGAGAGGGGGACGTGAGAAAGAGGGAGGGTATTGAGGATGGGGTACAAAAGCGGAGGAAATCCGAGAGGTATGAGAAAGAGGGAGGAATAGGGGTCGAATTTGTATCCAAGCTGGGTGGAAAATCATAATCACGGACGCGGCAACCCGACGTGTCGTCCCACACTACGGTGAAGTGAGCGCCGCTATGGCGTACGTGATTCCCTTACTAATTCCCGGCGTTGTACCTCAGGGCTACGTTCCAAGCCCCACGCATTTTCTCATTCTCCCTCCGAGCTCTCGCCTCTCCATCACACACACGTCCCTAATCTCTTTCCGTCTCCACATCGTTTCCGACTTCCTCCCCTATTTGTTTCCACGCCGCTCTCCGATTGTCCGCTGTCCCCATGCGTGTTCCCCATCCGTCTATGAAGGGCGTTACGTTGTACGGCAGAAAATACTCTGACCAAAATTACATTTAGTCTCAACAGTAGTCGAGACTGTGTGATGCGAAGTAGTGACGACCTAGAGGTACAATTAACTATTGTACGTTCGTTATTCTACCTCACCCATTCTATGTTAATAGCTCTGTCGAAATATATTTATGTTTGACTCGCTCACACGTAACTTTAACTGTCCGTCCAAGTTGTGGTGTTGCATTTTTACTTATTTTCTTCGAATTGTCTGAATTCAAGAATATACCGCTTTATGTCTTCCTAAATAAGTAGCAATATCTTTAGCTTTATAGATTAATGCTATTACAAATTTTCTTCAGTTTAAGGTGGATTTTAGATGTGCAGAGCCAATACAACAGATCAAAGATGAATTTACTTACCCCTTCTAGCAATATATAAACTAACATCTATTAATGTATGTGAGTAGAAATATATATATATATATATATAATGTTAATGGAATTAGCACTAGTAGACAAAGACAAAAACATAGGAACACACGAAAAAGAGAAACTCACTAGGTATCGAATTTTCAATGA
Organism: Hetaerina titia; assembly: GCA_037158775.1. Classification (NCBI taxonomy): domain Eukaryota; kingdom Metazoa; phylum Arthropoda; class Insecta; order Odonata; family Calopterygidae; genus Hetaerina; species Hetaerina titia. Next base: position 88,599,833 of record CM073778.1, read on the forward strand.
TCTAAACCACCTATTTCAAGAAGAGGAAGGACAAAACTCAGTGAGTGAGTGCGATTACCGGTTGAGAGAAATATCCCCTCGTATCTCAACAAGGCGGCAACCGGGCCATCATCATATATGAGGGTCAGCGCCGCACTTGAGCCCGCTGCAACCAAGAAGGCCACGAGTGCAATATCTGACCTCGGAACCAGGGATGGAAGAGCCATGCGGAGGCAAAGACGATGCCCTGCGACCCGAACGCCGCCGTGGAGATGGACGAGTTCGAGGTGGTTTTTGAGGAGAGGGCGCGGTCGCTTCTAGTCATCGAGGATCATGGGCCCTTGGCTGCTCCCGCCGGTACCCCTCCACTTGGAGGCAAATGTCAGCGGGTGCAAAAATCGTCTGCGGAAGAAAGGGATCCGAAAAGAAGAAGACTGGCGACCCTAAGCTCTTGGTCTCGAATGGCGCTCTACAAGTGGCGCACGTACCCACCACCTCGACCAGTCTCACACCAGCCTTATTAAATGAGGGGGGATCGTCTTTCACCCCCGCTCACGTCATCGACGCCCTCGCCTCGCAATCATTGCATCACGGGCTGCAAACGCCCCGAAATCCTCTGGTGACAGATGAGGAGGGTGCATCCGATTGCGATTGTTTCCCGTCCCCAACAGCTCGCCCCCATCGGTGCTAACTCAAAGAAGGTCCCCCGTGAAACGCCCCCTAGTAACCCGCTCTTCGTGGAGACCAAGGCTGGCTCTTTCTCTTCGAACGAGGTCGGGGGGGGGGGGGGAAGGGATGCGGCGACAACTCGCCGCATCCTTATAAATACTGGTACTTAATTTTTTTTCCTGTAGTCTCTCCCACACTGTTAATACTTTAACAAATATAATTTACCTTCTTCTTGCATACTTACTTCATCTATGCGATTTTGGTAGAGCTCTCCCGTTATTTCTTCCCATTTTTCTCGCTGAATTCTCGCTTCTTTCGACCCGTTCTGAATAATATCAAAATAAAGCTGTTAATCCGCATTAAACGATTAATTAACCTTCTCTATTCGGAATCCGTTCACCCTGGAATACTGATTCCCTAAGCCTCCATTCCAACGCCACCATTTTCTTACTCCGCTTTCTTCTCATTCTATTTGCTACCGTTTTGAATTACTTTTTTGTATTGACTTCAGCCTTCTGTGGCGTGTTGGTATTTTTGTAATTTTTTACTCCTCCTCTCCCAACTAATTTTTCTCTTCCTTGTAATACATCTACGTGTAACTCTTCAGACTCCTCCACTCCTCATATGTTCCCCATGCATATACCTTTTCACTATTCTCGTGGACTGTAACTTTTACGTAATCCTTATAGACTCGCAATGAAATATTTCATAATTAATTTGCGTTTCCTTTCCTTTATTTTTGGCGATTTTTCCCCTCGTCACGTCTTTTTTACTTGATGCCTAATTTTTTTGGCCTCAATTTCATGCCCCTTTGTCCTGTTCCCCCAGCTCTGTATAAAGCAATAAGGATGCGGTGGTGGCGAAATTTTTATTTAGAACGTTGCGGCGAGGTAAGAAAAAACAATTCGCTCTTCTCCAAGAACCGCATCGTGGACCCGGGAATTGGTGTATGAATTTATGCGTCCGGGATGGCATGTACGTCTCCCTTGGAAAGGCAACATATTTATAAACGAGTTATTCATCCATGTGAGATATTGACGGCTGGCTTATTCTTAATGTCGGAACCCCCACTGTCCACTATACACTGCCATGTGTTCAATAGATGCTAATCAATTTTGGCTAGCGGCGATCCCTCTAGAGAACACTTCAGAGCGGTGTCCCCAAGCCCCTCCTCGCCTTCTCTTTCCCCTCCTATTACGCACGGGTTGGTTGCCCTTTTAATATTATTTCTCTCCCTTCCAGTCTTCCCCTTACACGCATTCCTTTTATTCCTGCTCCCTTCTCCTCACAGACGATACCTACATCTTCCACCCCTTAGCACAGGGCCGTGCGTGGCCTTATACGTTACTCCAGCTCTCCACCCCGACCACAATCCCCCTTCTTCCCACCACAGGCCCTCGAAAAGGCTTAATGAAGCCCTTTTCATTGCGGTTTGATTGACTATATGGATATATTTTTTTTATTAACGCCCTTCTTTTTTTTGACCAGGCAGGGTTGCGGAATTTTAAAATTAACCCACTCTCTCTCTCTCCTTCTCCCTGACTTCAGGAAGGTTATTTTATCCTCCATCGAAGTTAGGTTGCGGTCGAGGCGCTTGCGTCGCGTCCACTCTTTTAATCCTAGGACAGTCTTCCAACCGTGCGATTCCTGGAAGGACGTGTGAGGTGACGTGTGCTGCAGACCCAAGATGTATTGCTACTTCCTTCTTTTATTTCTCTCTCGAGTTTCACGTGTTGGTGACCAGTCATCGATTTGGCCTCGTCCTGCAATTTATTTCTATCGTTGCTGCTTCAATTTGAAATCCAAACGATTTTCGCCAGGAAGAAAATTACTATAGGTCTTTCCATGTATAAGTTGCCAATTTTTTATATGAAATGTCAAAGTTTTAGATGGTTTACGATACCTCCATAATTACATCTATTGTTTGCACTTTTACAAATCATTTTTGTATTCATTTGAATCGTGCACACTAGCTGTATCTACGCGGATGAATGAAATAAACTATTATCTGTTTTATCAACTGAGGCATATACGTCGTATGCCTCATATGCATCCTATGGTTCAGTTGATAATACAGAAATTATAGAACATATTGACATTATTTGAAGAGTTCCAATTTCCTTTTATTTTGGTGCTCTGATGGAAAATATTTGAGAGGATATTCAAAGCATTAAAACATTGTTTTATCTTGATACATATGGTTTATAATATCTCGATCAAGCGGTCAATCGATTTTAATAACATCTATTTCAATGTATCAGAATAAAAATTTTAAGTCTTCAACTTCATGCCGTCGTTTTAGCATGCTCCTAAAGTGGAAATAATGAAATTAAGATGCCAATAGTAATAGATTTATTACCTGTTTCGCAGTTAGATAACCCTTGAGCAAATCCATTCCTTTTGCCTCCTGACTGGATCGCAAAATGGATTACTATCGCGTGATATCGTGCCTGCCGCCAAAGCAATACCAACATTTGTGCTCGAAATCTCCCAACTGGGAACTGTCCAATTCCAAGAGAACTAGGCAATTATGCAGTCAAACTGCTGCGGAAAATGCAGCATCGGGAGCCGAAGCATAACTTGGTCCAATCCTTTGACGATCGCAGGAGTGTTATCGACCGTATTCATTTAGAGTCTACAACTCACGTAAATTTCCAATGAAGCAGATGAAATGTTTCGGCATGATCATCAAATTTTATAGCAATAGCATTATACATACTGTAATAGTATAATACATATATTGTTCTTTCTCTGTCAACGAATGAGGATCTTCCGAGTTGGGACTTGGAATCAAACATCTTTTTTATCCTGTCATTGTGGAAATTTAATTTCAAGGTTCATCTTAATGAGAACATGTATCTTACAATTATTGCCCTAACTATCATTATGCAATTAGGAAATTATGCGATACATATATCTGTTACATACATACATATGTCTGCCTTTAGATAATATACAGCGGCGGGGACGAGAGCCAACGAGGGGTTGCCGTAATTTTAAATAAAGGGTTAGGAAGAAGCGTAGTCAACATAGAGCAAGCGACAGATAGAATTTTACTCGTAGAGATTAAAGCAGAGCCGACGAACTTGGTCATTATTCAGGTATACATGCCACCGAGCAACCACAAGGAGGAAGAAGTCGATAGGATGTATGATGAGTTAGAGGATATCATCGCGAGTGTTCTGCAGGGAAACATTTGATAGTGATGGGGGATTGGAATGCGACGGTAGGCGAAGGAAAAGATGGTGGTGAGGTGGGGGACTATGGGTTAGGCACGAGGAATGAACGCGGGGAGAAAGCAATTGAATTCTGCAGGAGACAGGGCTTAGTCATCACTAACACATGGTTTAGACACCACAAAAGGCGTAGGTATACATGGAAAATGCCAGGTGACTCAGAAAGGTATCAGTTATATTATATTATGGTTAAGCACAGGTTTAGGAACAGTGTGATAAATTCGCACAGTTTCCCAGGAGCGGATGCGGACTCTGACCACAATTTAGTTGTTATGAAATGTAATGTTCGTTTCAAGAAGATAAGGCAAGGGCGGCGGGTTAAAAAATGGAATTTAGAAGCAGTAAATGAATTAACGAGGAAGGAGTATCAGGAGGCTGTAGTGAAAATGATGGATGACGGTAAAGAACTGAGTGCTATCGAAGAAAAATGGGAATGTATCAAGAAAGGGATATTGGAAGCCGCTAAAGACACTATAGGAACCGTTAACGGGAAAAGAATAAGGAAACCATGGGTCAGGGATGAGATGATTGCAAAGATGGAAGGTGGAGAAGAAGATGGAAGAATGTAAACACGGAGTTAGGCAAAATAAAGTACAAAGATTTAAACAATAAATTGAGAAGGGCCAAAAATAAAGCAAAAGAAGAATGGTGGAAAACGCAATGCGAGGATATGGAAAGTTTACAGAAGAAGGGTGGAATTGGTGCTCTATACAGCAAGGTTAAGTTATTATCGGGAAGTAAGAAGGCAAGATCTGTGCTAACAGTTAAAGATAAATGGGGTAAGATAATAGTTGAACCAGGAAAAATCCAAGAGAGATGGAAGGAATATATAGAAACACTGTATGGTAAAGAACTTAGGCCGACAAGGTTAGACATAGAAAAGGAACATGACGTAGAAGAAGATAGCTTAGGTCCAGGCATACTCGACGATGAAATAGAAAGGGCATTAAAGGAGATGAAAGCAAATAAGGCTGTGGGGGTGGACAACATTCCTGTAGAAATGTTGAAATGGTTAGGGAAAGGTGGGAAGAAGGCCATATATGGACTGATTCGTAGTATCTATGAGGAAGGAATCTGGCCGGAAGATTTTGTGAGATCGGTGTTAGTTCCTATTCCAAAAAAGGCAAAGGCTTCGTCATGTGAGGATTACAGAACAATAAGTTTGATATCCCACGCAGCTAAAGTTATTCTCAGGATCATCAACAAAAGGATAGAGAGTAAGGCAAATGATTACTTAGGGGATGATCAGTTTGGGTTCAGGAAAGGAAGAGGTACGCGTGATGCCATTGCAGTAATGAGATCACTAGATGAGAGAAATATAGAATACAATCAGGACGTTTTTGCCTGTTTTGTAGATTTCGAAAAAGCGTTTGATAGAGTGAATTGGGAAAAATTAATGCGTGTATTGCAGAAAATAGGAATGGATTGGAGGGACAGGAGACTGATCCGCAACCTGTACATGTCTCAGACTGCTCAGGTGCGAGTGGGGAACGGAGAGTCCGGATGGGCAGTGT
>CM073778.1:88605330-88775330 GCA_037158775.1 Hetaerina titia
AGTGGGGAACGGAGAGTCCGGATGGGCAGTGTTAGGAAGAGGTGTAAGGCAGGGTTGCCCATTGTCACCGGTACTGTTCAACGTATATGTAGAGGAAATGATTGAAGAGGCATGGGAAGACCTGGAGGTAGGAATGAAAGTCGGAGGGGAATTCGTAAAATCGGTTAGGTTTGCTGATGACCAACCATTAGTTGCTCAGTCAGCCAAGGGTTTGCAAGCATTGTTGAGTGAATTGGAGGTTCAGTGCGATAAATATGGAATGAGAATCAATATTAATAAAACAAAGGTTATGCGATTTTCTAGAAAGAAAAAGGCTAAGCTAAATATTAAAATAGGCGGGGAAAGAATAGAGCAGGTAGAGCAGTTTACATATGTCGGAAGTGTTTTGGACCAACACGGTCAAAGTGGTAGGGACGTAAGGAGAAGAATTGCGCTAGGCAAGGAGGCTTTCTCAAAGAGGAGGGAGTTGATGACGGGGACGTTGAGTAGGGATGTTAAGACAAGACTCGTAAAAACTCTGATATGGAGCGTAGCTATGTACGGCGCGGAAACGTGGTCGCTGAAGCAGGAGAATAGACGTAGATTGGAGGCTTTTGAAATGTGGGTGTGGAGAAGAATGGAGAAGGTGAAATGGACCGAAAGGAAAACAAATGAGGAAGTACTAGAAATGGTGGGGGAGGAGAGGGATTTGTTGAGAAAAATCCTATGGAGGCAGGAAAAATGGATGAAAGGCGTATTGAGCGGCAGTGGAATGTTGAAGAGGGTAATAGAGGGGAGAATGTTGGGCAAGCGTGGTAAGGGTAGGAACAGGATAGGGATGTTGGACGGGATGAAGGGAGGAAAGAAGTACACCGAGATGAAGAGGGACCTGATATAGATTAGTTTGCTAGGTGGGGAGTCACAAAATGTTTATTTGATAGTTGTGTCCATCCAAAAACCTACCTTAAACGGTAGATTACCTAATAATAATATATATATATATATATATATATATATATATATATATATATATATATATATATATATATATATATATATAGAAATCTTATCTAAATGCAGAGAGACACTCTACTAAATTTTTCATGTTTCGATGACAAGGCCGGCGTCTTCAAAATTTGGATACCTATTGGTTGTGAAATAAATTTTCTAGAAATACGTTCGGCATTCTTAATGAAATTTACAAAATGTTTTTTTCGATTAAACGCTTGAATTCATTGTGCATCGACAACATACTACAAGATGATACCTGAAATTCTCCGCAAAAAATTTTGCAACAATTGTTGGAAAAGATTATTTTAAATCTACTTTTGGCAAAAATAATTCTCTCTACATATTTACCAATAATATGATTAACTTTGTGATGTCCTGAAAACGAAAAACTGTGGTTTAATTTCAATTATTGATGTATTTAAGCCGACGGCTGAGTGATAGTTCCGATTCTTTTTATCTTTTACAATTAACATTTTAAATGTTCTGAAAATTGTCCCTTAGTGACTTTTGGGTCCTGGCAACTAGGATTTTCCAAAAGAATCAAACGCTCTTTCTTCATGTTTTTGGTGAACTACTAGAAGAGTTGAGAAGACTTCTTTCGTTTGAGATTTGTTAAAGATTTTTCACAAAAATACCCCCGATTCATTTATTTTTTTTCCTTACTCAGAAATTGATTTTTGTTTACAAAGATTGTTGCATAAAAGAATTTTTTTCGGTGCATAGGATTCAAACCAATTACAAAGTTTTTTTCATTTCTACGATTTTAATATTTCCTTGTCATGCACATTTTACCTGGTTCGATATTGCTAATGTATTATTTAGCAGCAATAACAATAATTCTCTGTCAAATTTATAACCTATTGGATCTAGATATTGCATAAATCTTAACTATGAAAAATTATTCATATTTTAATAAATAGGAAATAATGACAATCATTTATTTTTTTTTGCAGGCATTAAACAGAGAACTTCTTCAGAGCTGCCGTGCACCAATTTTCCTTTTACAGTAAGTGTGTCTGAGTTTTCTTCGTAAAATATGCATTGAGCGCTATTTAATTTTAAGTGTGTTTCAATGAGAATCGTTCTTTGCAGCATGACAACATGTGTGATTCCTCTTAAGAATTTAATCCTATCGTTGAATGTTATTGCCATTGTGTATTACTACATTGTCAATAATTCATTGCTATCTTTTATTCAAAGAGTTCTTTTGACTAAGAATTGAAATTCCTTTGTGTAGGAGGTGGTTGCTGTATCTATTCAGCTTTTATTTATTGAAGTTAGAAACTGTGAGATCCGTCAGTTTATAAAATAGTTGATTCCTAAGTAGATACTAAAAGCGTTTTAGTTACTCACTACTTGTGGATTCTTCACTGCTTGAGATCTTTAAAGAACGCTTTTCCTAAATTTGTGATTGGAGTTCAGTTTTGTTATTGACACTCACAGACACAAACACGGATATATTCATGTGCCACTATTGCATGTGCTTTTGATTCAGACTATCTTCGGTTTGTTTTTGGTAACAAATGGTTGACTAGATATAAAACCCATAAACGATAGACCACCATAGAAAGTTCAACACATCAAATCTGATGTTTTCTTAAGCCTACTTTATTGGTAAAAAATAATCAATAGAAACGGAATTAATATGGGGTTTTTTATCGAATATGGTCGAGAATAAATATCATTGGAGTTGGAAACCATAAGTATGCTACTGATTATAATTGGATAGCTCCACTACAAAATATCTGATTCCTTAACAAGGTAATAACGCAAGTATTGTGTTATAAAAACGCTTATATAGTTTTATAATAATGTGAACATAATATAATTGGAAAAACTTGACAGTACTTTTAACATCTTCGCTTTCAGTATTTTTAACGTATTTTGAATCGCCCACTAGATGTTCCTGCCTATGATGACAAATTTTATAAATCAGGAAGTAACATTTTTGTCACACAAAAATTAAATTTTCCTTACAATATATGCTTTTTGAAAACTAATATATAAACATATTTTCACGTGGTTTTTGTAGTGCAGTAGTGAAACGTAGAAATGTATCCTTTCGCGTTTTTTCCTACTCGGCTTGTAATTTTTTTCGGAGTATTTAGGTGTGTTACTTAATTGAACTATATCTTGTGGTGCCTAATGAATCCATTCCCTACCACCAGAGAGCAGAGTGTCTTTGGGTAGAATCAGGCAATCAACCGAAAGCCATTAGTCTTTTCCATTCGATACTCGCCGCCGCCGTATGAATAGTAAATCAATTGGAGAGACCTTTTCCGTTGTGGTCCCAACTTCCAACTACAGGATTAGGCAGAATTCAGTGAGAGGGATTGAAAAGAAGAGGGGAATTAATTTGGAAAAATAACCTCGGTTCTCAACCCGAAGATCGCTTTGATTGGTGAGGGTAGAGCTCACCTATTATTAAGCCCCAAGGGGTGTGAAATTTGGATAAATAGTTCGAAGAGTGTCAGTTTGTATCCCTGTGTTACCTTTAGTTTTTCAGGAATTTCTGGAATACCCAAAAACTCACACAGCTTTAGAGAAGCTGAGGGTTGCCAAAGGCGTGCACAGGAATCGAACCAGGGCTCTCAGGTTAGTAATCCAACGCTCTACCATCTAAACCGCCACATTCCCCATAAAACTTTAATTAGTTGAATCGATCCTGAGAAAAAATGCTTCACTCAAGGCCGTATTGGAGAGAGCAGAGAAGGGAAAACCGCAGAAGAGAGTCAGGAATTGCGAGAAAAAATACATGAATGAACAGAGGGATTTCTTGTAGAAGTTAATATATTGACCGAGAATAGGATTCCTTGAAGAGGAATTTAGAGAACCAGTTGCAAGATTGCAATCCTGAGATGACCTTGTGAGTTTGTGTGTGTGTGCGTGCGTAATTATTCACGTCCCTCCAACGGGGAGGACACATCGAACTGAACACACGGGCCCTTCAAAACCTTTCCGGTGGTGGACGCGACGCATACGTTATGTGGTCTGCGATTATCCCCGAGATGGACAGCGGAGCGACCCTTTTATCGAACGGATCCTCCCGTCCCACACACTAGAGTGAGTGCACCCACGGCGAGATTTCGCCCCCGACCTCAATCGGCTCTGGAAAACCTCAACCGGCCCTCCCTTCTGCGCACAGAATGATCGACGCCATCAGATTAACAAATCATTGGTTAATGAGCAGTCATCCGAAGAGAGGAAGAGAGAGGAGCTCCGTAATTTACCCCGGTGAATAATCTACATCGGATCTCCACTAAATTTCTCAAACGTCCGCCTACTTGTGCGCGCCGAGGGTATACGAGACGTACAAAGAGATTGAGGGGAGGAGAGTGAAAGAGAGGAAAGGAGGGAGGGAGGGTGGAAAAGAAAGGCGATGATCGAGGAGGAGGAAGAATAGAAATCCAAAGGATTTGAAAGGAGTGTGGGAGGTCGGTGTTGGCGGATGGCGAACCTCTTTTGTCAAGTGATCGGCTCCAGCGGATGTTCGCGGGGACTGAGGGAAGGAAGAGTGTGAATGAGTGGATGTATTGAACCAGGATGCACACGCGAGCATATATATACATATCCTCGGGCCGCGGTTTTTACTAATAATATATATATATATATATTATTAGTAAAAACTCTGATATGGAGCGTAGCTATGTACGGCGCGGAAACGTGGTCGCTGAAGCAGGAGGATAGACGTAGATTGGAGGCTTTTGAAATGTGGGTGTGGAGAAGAATGGAGAAGGTGAAATGGACCGAAAGGAAAACAAATGAGGAAGTACTAGAAATGGTGGGGGAGGAGAGGGGTTTGTTGAGAGAAATCCTATGGAGGCAGGAAAAATGGATGAAAGGCGTATTGAGCGGTAGTGGAATGTTGAAGAGGGTAATAGATGGGAGAATGTTGGGCAAGCGAGGTAAGGGTAGGAACAGGAATTGGGATGTTGGACGGGATGAAGGGAGGAAAGAAGTACACCGAGATGAAGAGGGACCTGATATAGATTAGTTTGCTAGGTGGGGAGTCACAAAATGTTTATTTGATAGTTGTGTCCATCCAAAAACCTACCTTAACCGGTAGATTACCTAATAATAATAATATATTATTATTAGGTAATCTACCGGTTAAAGTAGGTTTTTGGATGGACACAACTATCAAATAAATATTTTGTAACTCCGAACAAAACCCAATCCAGCAACCTAAACTACATCAGGTCCCTCTTCATCTCTGTGTACTTCTTTCCTCCCATCATCCCATCCAACATTTCTATCCTGTTCCAGCCCTTTCCTCGCTTGCCCAACATTCTCCCCTCTATTACCTTCTTCAACATTCCACTACCGCTCAATACGCCTTTCATCCATTTTTCATGCCTCCATAGGATTTCTCTCAACAAACCACTCTCCTCACCCACCATCTCCAGTACTTCCTCATTTGTTTTCCTTTCGGTCCATTTCACCTTCTCCATTCTTCTCCACACCCACATTTCAAAAGCCTCCAATCTACGTCTATCTTCCTGCTTCAGCGACCACGTTTCCGCACCATACATAGCTACGCTCCATATCAGAGTTTTTACGAGTCTTGTCTTAACATCTCTACTCAACGTCCCCGTCATCAACTCCCTTGAGAAAGCCTCCTTGCCTAGCGCAATCTCCTTACGTCCCTACCACTTTGACCGTATGGGTCCAAAACACTTCCGAGATATGTAAACTGTTCTACCTGCTCTATTTTTTCCTCACCTATTTTAATATTTAGCTAAGAGATATATATATATATATATATATATATATATATATATATATATATATATATATATATATATATATATGGGTCGCGGTAGAGGTAGGGGAAGAGCGTTGGACTACTGACCGGAGGGTCACGGGTTCGATTCCCGGGCAAGGCACTTTGGGCACCTGCAGCTCCACCCAAGCTATGGGATTTTTCGGGTCCCAGATTTTTCTGGGAAACCATAATCGGCACAGGGAAAGGAACTGGCCCCCCTACCATGATGTGTGAATATTCACACGCCGTCGGGCTTGGTACATGGGTGAGCTCTACCATCACCTACTAAACCGACCTTCGGGTTGATTACTGTGTTTATGGTTTTTTTTATATGTATATAGTATATAGAGAGAGAGAGATTTGGATGATGATTCCCGTGCGGTCGATAAGTCTCAACTACATATAAGAGTGTCCCGTCTTTGTGTTTCTGTGTTATAAAAATCTATATAAAACACAATAATCAACCTTAATAAGGTCGGTTTAGTAGGTGATGGTAGAGCTCACCCTGTACTAAGCCCGACGGCGTGTGAATATTCACACATCAGGCTAGGGGGGTCAAAAAAAATCTATACATATATTTTTTTTATAAAATGTGTTCCTATCCCCCTTTCCTTATATCTATTTCCATCTGAATGAATGAATATATATATATATATATATATACATATATATATATATATATATATATATATATATATATATATATATATATATATATATATATTCGTAAAAACTCTGATACGGAGCGTAGCTATGTACGGCGCGGAAACGTGGTCACTGAAGCAGGAGGATAGACGTAGATTGGAGGCTTTTGAAATGTGGGTGTGGAGAAGAATGGAGAAGGTGAAATGGACCGAAAGGAAAACAAATAAGGAAGTACTAGAAATGGTGGGGGAGGAGAGGGGTTTGTTTAGAGAAATCCTATGGAGGCAGGAAAAATGGATGAAAGGCGTATTGAGCGGTAGTGGAATGTTGAAGAGGGTAATAGAGGGGAGAATGTTGGGCAAGCGAGGTAAGGGTAGGAACAGGATAGGGATGTTGGACGGGATGAAGGGAGGAAAGAAGTACACCGAGATGAAGAGAGACCTGATATAGATTAGTTTGCTGGGTTGGAAGTCACAAAATGTTTATTTGATAGTTGTGTCCATCCAAAAACCTACCTTAACCGGTAGATTACCTTAAAATAAAAAAAAAAAATATATATATATATTCCATTTCAAATATATGTGTGTGCATATATCTTTGAAATGAAACGCTCTCCGGCGACGCACAATTACATAAACATACAGACATAGAATTCCATATCTGTGTGTGTGTGTGTGTGTATATATATATATTTATATATATATATATGTATGTATATATATATATATATATATGTAAGTATGTATGTGTGTATCTGTGTGTATGTGTGCGTGCTTGTGTATGAATATCAACTACGTCCATACGACTCGCGCCGTTCTTTTTTCTTCAATTCACTGCTATGGAGACGGGGTGTAAAAAAAAGAAATGGCCGCAGAGGAGCCTCGCAAAAGGGGAAGAAGAAAAGGGGAAGCAATGAGACAATGAGTGGGCAGCTCTCTGTCAACGGGTCCGAGTGAGGAAGAGGGGGCAGAGAATGGGGGCGAAGGAGAAAGAATAGTGTCTGTCTGTCCGTCCGTGCCCGGCCCACGTTCCTCCCTTCCCTCTCTCTCTGTCCCACCCTCGCGCCACCCCACTGTGTGAAGGCGCAATGGAGGAAAAGAAAGCCACGGCCTCAAGACGTCTTTATATGGTGCTGTTAAGGAGGAGGAAGTCGGTCACTTGTCAGACGGTATTGTCGCCTTACCCCTTGCACGCACGTCCAGCCACATCTTCCCTCGTCCCCTCTCATCCCTTTCTCACCCTCCACCCTCTTCCCCAACCACCCTCTTTTTAAGGCCCTGGGAGTTTTGCATCCGACCAGCCTCTCTGGTTAACAGCCGCGGTGATGGACGATGGCCCGCTTGGATTCGCTCCATTCGATAATCGATCATTTTCGTCATCCGTTAATTGAGATCCGATTCAATCGTCCCTAACCAGAGAATATGGCATGCAGATTGGCAGCATCCGTAGAAGAAATTACCAATTTGCCCTATTTTCTCTCCCCTCGATGGAATCGATATGTTCGTCTACGTTCCCAACTTAAAATAGAGCACAGAACACATCTATCAAGGGTATTTTTTTTCTAATTCATTTTGATTCGATCGGCTACGATCTTGATTTGAATATACTTGATGCGCTCGTTTTTATGTCGCCTAGTTTTTTTCTAAGAGAACGCTCACTCCAGTAAGTTGAAACTTGTTTTATTTCCATATTTATTCTTCCTGCTGACCATGCAATTTTTTACAACGTCCACGTCATCTAAATATATGTCTACATAATACCTTGCAAGCCAGAGGGAAGGTGTACGGTGGGGAGTAAATCTACTCCAGTCATGCGCAGCACACGAGCAGACGCACCATGCCAAAGATACAACTAGAGGAAAACAATTTAGACACTCAATGAGCTATTAAACGCTCATCGAACTCAAGAAAAATGATAATTCATTCTCAGTGGCTATGGCATCATTGCCACCGTTTTCCTGTGAAAAGAGTACTTTTGTGTGCCTCGGAAACTTGGTATTTTAGGCACGAGGATAAGAGTAATGGAGGAGAGAGGCTAAGAAGACAAAATTCCTAGAAGGCAGGGTGGTTTGATGCAGGACATACTGAATGGCAATTTAATGTTACAAGGTGCAATAGATGAGAGAACCTTGGGCAAACGTGTCAGACGGAGAAAGAGAAAAGTCACGTCCGAAGGGACGAAGAGAGACAGGAATAAAGTTGAGCAGAATAAGTTTATTGCAAGATGAGGCTTTAAGGAGGTGGCATGCAAGAAGGTATCTTGACTAATAATAAAAGCATTTTTCAATAATTTATTTCATAAGATCTGATTCGAGTCGATTATTTTCTTCGCACCCTCTATCGATGCACCGGACTCGTCTTCTCTTTCCTGCCATTTTCCTCGCAACACGCCTCCCTTTCTAAGATCTGTGCAGGATCGCGGACGACATTAGGTCACCCAAATTCTCATCCACCCTTCGCACTCCTTTTTTACAGTTTTATAAAAAAAATAATCACGACCGCATTTCCCACGTCCTTGGAGTCCCGTATTCCTCTTCGTTTAATCAACATCTGTTGTGCGATGTTATTCCTCGCCAGGGGCTAGGGGACTAGGGAGAGAAAGATGGGAGGCGGAATGAAGCCTTTCTTCAAATCTTTCATCCCGGGGAGAGGAGAGTAGACCAGTAGCTTCGAAATATCCACCTCCATCCACCCCTACCCCCCGACGATCCCCATTTGTCCACTCCCAACACCTCCCTCCCTCTTCTCAACATCCCCTTCGCATTCGCTGCTCCCCGCCTTCGGTTCTGGTTGATCAAAGTCACTTGTTAAGGCCGTCGCGTCGGCCTGACCATCTCTTGGGACTCGCCAAGATTAAGATACGTACGTTACCAGCGCCAGCGTGGATGTCTGGAGGACGCTTCATGTTAGAGCTACCACCATTGGAATACTTTATTTTCACTCTTACCCGCTTGAAAATTACGTCACGGGGAAACAAGGTTCTGAATTCTGGGCATCCAAATCTGCTGGAAAATTCTTCCCTTGATGACAACTCGACCCTCGGATGATTTCAACTCATCTTTGTCAGCCAATTGTGAATTTCAAATATCGAAAAAAATGCATCCTTTGAACTGTTTTTTTAAGTATTACCGAATTAAGCGTGTTTTCATTGAAAACCAGACTTCTCCAGTTTCATCCACTACATTAACAGTTTCTAAATCTCCATGGTCCCAGAGTTTTTTTTATGTGAAAACATAATACTGCTCATGCACGGTTTTTAGAAATGTAACAGTCAGTTTTGGTGAGTTTAATTTTCCAAACAACCACAGTTGTTATTTTAGCGAGATACGATTTGTGAGCGTTTCAATAATCGATATCGGTATGCTAAAAATCTGACATTAAATATACATTCATGATTTTTATAACTTATTTTACTAGATTCTCCTTTTATCCAATATTTAAAGGATAACGTCCTTTAGAAAATGATCGAAAATAAGGGTTTGGACCGAAGGGCAGGGTAATAGGTAAATGTTATAGCTAATAGCTGTGAGTAGTCCCAATCGAAAAAATATAGTCGACTTTGAAGAATGCTTAAGTGCTCGTCCCTAAGCTAATAGGCCGCAGGCAAACCGATGCAAATCGTCGGATTTTCAATAACTCTTGCAATGTGGTTCTTGTGCACCCTCAAAAATGCCGTTGTTCCAATAGTTATGCCATGGGAAAGAAAATTATTTTTCTGAGATGGAAACGTTTTGATAGAGTTGATGAAACAAAATTTCTTCGTATAAATAATAGAAGACGTAGTGGATGGCTAGTTTGAAAATTATCTTCTGGAGACGACTTACATGTAACTCTGGGAAAACTTCGATGAAGATCACTATCTTAGCCGAACGATTTATGAAGTGCCATTACCTCACTCTAATCTTGTCTGAGATGAAACAAGAACTAAGGGATATTTCCCCTCGTTTCTTTGCTCTCCCCCTTCCTCCTTGCCCATGTAGCTAACTCGCGTGACACTTACGTTGATATAATCACTTGAGGTGATGCAGGTGGTGGTCGATAGATATCGAAGCATTTAAATAGATAAATGGTAGAAGGGGACGCTATAAATAAAGAACCTTTTCTATCCAGGGTATGATTATTACTATAGATTGCAAAATCCAATTTCTAAAAGGAAGTGGCTAGGAGCAAGCATATGAGGTAACTGGTTTTGGCAGCAGTTCGGCCTTCGCGTATTTCTCATTCCAAATTGCTCGTTTACATAGAATTTTGGTGCGGGGTTCAATACGTGCGGGTCAATTCCCCCCGAGGAGACGTGTCCATCTCTCTGGATAATGGACAATACCTTTTATTTACTTAAAAATGCCTATTTTACCCTGATATCGGGTATTCCTCTTATCTTTTAAGACTTGATAAACAGATTGTATCATATGCACCTAAAACGCGAAGTCCTTCTAGCTCGATACATTCTTTTCTTTCTAAGCGGTTCATTTTTGTGTGAAATAACCACTAATACATGCAATAATCTAGATTTTTCTCTTTCTCTCTTTCGATGCTAAAACAGACACTTTAAAATTTTCATAATTTCTCATTCCACGTTCAGATTAGCTGTTGACCATACGTTGAGTAAGGATGTTAAGAAAAGACTCGTTAAAACTTTGATATGAATCGTGGTTATGTAGGACGTGGGAATATGGTCATTGAAGCAGGACGATAGGTGTAAATTAGAGGTCAATAAAATGTGGGTGTGGAGAAGGATGGAGAAGGTGAAATGGACCGAAAGGAAAACAGGTCCTGTGTTCGTCTTTTATGTGTTTTCTTATCCCCTTTCCTTATACCTATTTCTGTTTGAATGAATATGTATAACATATATATATATACACGTATATATATATATATATATATATTCATTCAAACATAGACATAGGTATAAGGAAAGGGGATAGGAAAACACATAAAAGGCGAACACAGGACATGTGGGGAAGGCGGTTTTCGAGCAGATCACGAAAGTAAAAATATTTCCTTAACTGGGATTTGAACCTCGGACCATCCACTTGCCGGGCGGACGTGCTACCAGTTACACCACCAAGGAAACTGAGTCATATCGCTGTAGGTTTTAAATGATGAAGGGAAGAGACCGTCGTTGGACTCACCACAGCGCGCGTGATTTCTTGACTCATTGGGGGAGGGGAGTTAGTGGACGATGAGAGACCGCTTCTGGATAGCGCTGGGGGAGGCAGGTTAACTACAGCTCAGGGGAGCAGCGACGTAACACTTTCCACGAAAGGGAGAGAGTTGAGGCGGCGAAAGGGAAAACCTCTTGGGGGCTGCGGTGGAGGGGGGCGGGAGAGGGTAATGCGACGGTGAGAGAGAGGGAGAGATCGCGGAGCTGCGTTGGAGAACCTCGAGGGTGCGCTGCTAACGAAACGTCTGGGGCGTGTGAAGAGACACCCGGGTGTCCAGGGAGATGGGGTTGGTGGCGGGCAGTCTCTTCGGGTTCTCACATCCCCGCTTTCAAGTTACCCCACCACCGAATGGAAACGAGCAAACATTTTTTCTCCTGCGCCCGCTAGGATAAGACCAGAGTTTAAAAGCCAGGAGTGAAGGAGGTGATCATGCAATCAGCGCCGTACGGGACGAGACCTCCTTCCGTGTGATTGGAAGAGGTGGAGGCCATGAATTATGGAACCCACGTTCTCCACATCCGAGGTCTTATACATATGAAACGATAAGTTTTACAACGTGGTAAGGACGTCTGTGGATTTTTTTTTACTTCCAGAATAACAGGATAAATATTCATTGAACATCTCTTCCTCCAGAATGGCGACAAAATTCTTGAAGTTACGAAACCGCCGAATTTCCGAATAAATTTTCGACGTCAATGAATGAATGAGTTGTTATTTTGTGAGAAACAATACAATAAATAGGTGAATTTTAGATTTAAATTTACTATATTTGGTGTAATATGTGAAACTACTGCAAAACACCATAGTCTTGACACCATACTAATCGTAGGTAAAAATACATTTAACGAATTCTTTTGGAGCTATGAGCCTACATATTTGCATAGATAAAATTTAAGATTTATTTTCAAAATGAGTTCCGTACTTTTCTTGACCGTTAAAGAGCTTCAACGTTTTATGCTCTTTGTCAGTGAAAATTCGTTCAGCAATAGTTGAAAATATATAACTACTTTTTTTTTCAGAAACCTCCCCATTCATTCCCTTTTCATTCACATCCAAGGCTAAATGAATGTACGTAGTAGTTGATCATAAATTAAGAAATGAATACGTACCAATTATTAATTTAATTTTTGTTGTCCCGTCATCGTTGCATTATTAAATGGATAATTGTTAAAAAATACCTTCCTTTGTAAAAAATGAAGATTCACTCTTAATTATTTAAAAAAAGATGCTTTCATACCATGACTCCGGATTGTCTCAAGTGTATTTAAGTAACCCCAACCGAGTGATTTATATCATAGGAACTGACTCGGCAACATTACTTTCACTCTGTTAATCCTTGATACTAGTTAAGTAAATTTTTCATAAACGATTCATAGATCAGTTTGAAAACAATCTGGATTGGGTAAATTATACAGAGATTGATTGCATAAAAGGGTTTAAAAATATTGTTTTTGGTAGCATGATTCATATCATTATTATTAATAGTCTACCGGTTAAGATAAATTTTGAAAGGACATAGGCATTACAACGATGCCATGATAGATCTCTTGGCTTTTCCACTAAACAAAACCTGACATCCAGCATAACAGCAAAATACAAGCAATATGTTAGGATTCATATTTTTCTGTTTATTTTTTAAATTCAAAGTATTTCGAGTGTATTCATTAGGCAATATTTATTTGAAAGTTGCCAATTAAGAGGTTATATTCAAATTGTGCTGACGTTATAAATGTTTGGGCCACAGTCATCATGATACAAATTTTTATCATGACGTGCTGCAGATTAAGTCACGTGTATTCCGCATTTCCATCGAAGCGCCGCAATGCTCGGAGGTGTGGATTTCACGCGGGTTATCAAATTCACGTTATACCTCACCTCATAAATTTCAATTAACCGAAAAAATTACACACATCCGCCATGGGGATAAACTTAGACGAATGTGGTAGGCAATAAACGAAATACTCTTGCATTATTTTTTGTTTCCTCTCTCTCTCTCTTCTCAATGCGTGCCTCGGCGACCACTGCGATAGTTAAAGGCCTTAATGAGGGCCGCCGCCCTGCGCCGTATGTGATTGGCTTCTCAATGGAGAGATTACGTTTAGAAATAGCCGCCGGGTGTCGAGAGACGAGAACGCACACAGAGGCGTACCATCCAGGATGGCCTTGAATACGCAATGGCTCCGTGGAGGGAAGCACCCGCTCGCCGGGATGGAGAGACCAAAGGGGAGGGAGGGAGGCGCGCTTCAACCCTGCCCCTTCCTCCTCCCCACCCCCCTCTTGCTCGCGGCCCCTCATCCCTGCCCTCGCACGCCTTAGCGGCGGCGGTGCTGGATAAAAACATTACCTCGGGGGAGAGAGCAGGAGGTGGGGAAAAATTTGAAGGCGGGCGAGCAAACAAAAAAATAGAGCGCGCGCACAACGGCGGTGGAATTCGAGAGCGCAATTTGTAAGCGACGTGTGTGGACGATAGTGGAAGCTTTAAAAAAAAATAAATAAGAAACGAAAAAGGGTAACGAAACAAATACTGAAAAAATGTAATGCAGAAAACACGGAATTACCTCGTGTGAAATGGTACGTTTTTTTTCTGAAAATGTAAGGATCTCTCTTTCCCTCAAGCGAGGTTCTTTCTCTCACTCTCTCTCTCTCCATATATATATAGATATATATATATCTTCCCCTCTGCATGTGTATTTTTTCCTCTACAACGGCGGTCGAGGCGAGGGTTAGAGGATTAGGTGGGGCGAGTCCGAACTTGATGGGCGAATAGGGAAAGGGTAGGAAGGACGGAGGGCAGAGCGCGGCTACGGGTCACGCACTAGCTGGAAAAGGTCCTGTGTGCTTTCCCGGAGAGGTCGACTGTGTTTGCTGGGTCTTACTTGCTTTATAACCATGGCGACACGGAGTCCGCTGCGAAAAACATTCATCAAGACTGCGATGTCCTCGGTTCCCCTTTATATAGCCGAGGGATCCACTTCTCCCACCCTCCCTCCCCCTCCCTCTCGCCCCCTCACCCCCAAACACTTTTTTCCACTTCCACGCCCCAACCCCTCAACTTCTTGCTCCTTTATTTCACCCCATCACCACCTCCTAACTTTCCCACACCCACTCTCCCGATTTCGTATATTTTTTTTTCTTGACCCCTCCCCCTTCCCTTCGGTACCTCTTCTTCTCTCCGCACTCGAACTGTTTTTGAGGAAACAATTTTAAATCGCAAATTTTTATCTTAGGTGTGGGTACAGTTGCCTGATTTCTTTTCTCAAATCGTTTATTCTCCCCCCCCCCCTCTCTTTTCGGGTCGGCAGGCACACACGACTTCCTTCGCTCGAGAATTGGATTCCGCTTCCGCGATAACATATCCCTCTTCTATAGTTTAATGACAAGTAATCTTTTGGCGATCGGGAATCAGCTGAGGTTATGTTGCTCTATGCTTTTTTGTAGATATTTTGCGTCGGAAATGGGATATCTAGATGGCAACACATAAAAACTGCTACTTAAAATGCTCTCGGGAAATCAATTGGACACCAACAAAGTAATCAACCGATGTGATTACTGGTGACAGGTGATGGTGGAACTCACCTAGTGCTAAACCGTATACGAGTATAAAGCTTGTGATATTCGCACATCAGGGTAGGCGGGGCCAGATGCTTTCCCTGTGCCGGTTACGGTTTCTCTGGAAGTTTTGGTATCTGTATAATTACACAGCTCTGGTGAAGATCTGGGTACCCAGTAAGACTTGGCCGGGAACCGAACACAAGTACTCCGGTCAGTAGTTCAAAGTTCATCTGTTACACTACCGCGTCCCCTACTTAGAATAGACTATCAGGAATTCATAATTTTTTAATGATGCTTTTTGTAGTTTCTTATCGTTCTATCAATTTTGTAGGCTAATTATCAAGCCTGTGCTTCATTGTTATTTTTGTGCTTGTATAAAAATTTTAATGGGCTGGAAATGTACATTAAACCATCTAATGCACGAGGGAAATATCCGAATGTAATCTTAAGTTAGTTTTTCCTTGATTCGCGAGAAGAGTTTTCTGCTGTACGTATTATTTCATTATAAATATAAAATAAACATAGCTGAAGAATTTTATCCCACTATGAGACTATTTATGAAAGTTATACATAGTTTCTCCTCCTTGCTGTCATTGCAGCAGGTGAGAGCATACTTAAGAAATAAATAAGGAAAGCAATGATGGGGTCGTTTTTCACAATACTCATTGATTTACTATCTTCAAAACCACCATAGCCATCATGTAAACCTCCACGTTTCCTTACTGAAGGCAGAATTGTGGCGACACTTGTGGTTTTATAAATAGACAATCGCTAAGTAGATAATCTCCTGATTGCATACACGTATCATTCAATCTGAGTCGAAATGGTTCCCGTACGGAGTAGGTATCAAATTTAACTGTTTTACAAAATTATTTTGTATGATTAGTTAATCTTTCAGTGCACCAAAAACTACAATGTTCTTACTACAGTGTTACAGTGTTTCAAGTTTACTACCTGCAGTTTAGTTATAGCATTTACTTTTATCCAAATTTTTCAGGCGCTTAATTTGTCATAAAGTCGTTATATAAATATATATTGGAATGGTCCTAATATTTTGATGATGGGTTCTGCGCTAATTGTTGCCAAGACCAAGTTTTTTTATATTCTCAATACCAATTTCGTGATTAAGCACCGACTCTTGTCAGACATAGATTTCCTTCTTAGAACATCTGAGAAAGTTTGCCGGTTAAAGTTTATTCTAATACTTGAGTGGATCATTCATTCTAAGGCGTTGACAATATTTGATGTTTCGTATTTCTCTCAGATGGGCACATGAGTCGGTATAGCACGATTTATAGAAATGCATCGGTGGGCATTCCACTCGAAAGGGAGAATAGATGCTCTTAAAATAAATAAATTTCGGGGGAGAGGAGCGGGGTGAAGCCACCCTTCATAATTTTACAAGATTCGCCCTTTCATCGCTCGGACAAAATAAGTTCATGCGTATAACAAAACGAGCAAACCTGCAAGGCTCCGTTCAATCTCTACGGTATCGTAATTAAACCCGTTCCATCTCCACGCTTCCCTCTCCCTCCTCACGGAGAAATATATTCACATGAAAAAAATGTTTTCCTTCCCTCATCCTCCTACTTCACCCTCTTTCGCCTTCCGTATCACACCGATCCCATTCCCCCTATTTCACCCGCACGCAAAAAGAAGGACACGAAAAAGAACAACAACTTCGCGAACGGTCAAAAATGAAAAAAATAAAACAATGAAGAACCGCGAAAAACAAAAGAGTTACAGCGCGCGCTCGTCTCCGAGAGAGAGCCCATTGGAGGTCCCTATATGGTCGTGGGCATCGTGGTCCCGTGGAGTGTGAGCGAGGCTCGAAAGGGGCATATTTGCACATGCAAAACAGGAACCCAGTAGCTGGGGTGGCTAGATGGATGGATGGGGTGTGGTGGACGGACAGACACCCGCCCGCTTCTCCCCTCAATCCCTCCCCGCCGCTTTATCCTCTTTTTACTCCACGCATAAGCAGTCACGCCACTACACAAGAGCAGCACGAGGAAGTAGAATTTCCAACCTCCCCCTTCTCCTACCCTTTACCGCCAGACCCACGGGCCTCGCCCTCCGTCGATCCCCACGCTTCCTCCTACCACTTCTCAGCAGTACCAACCGGTCGTGATTTCCGTGAAACGCGCCGCTAAAGGACTGAAAACTCCAAAAAGCCGTCACCCCTATGAATAAACCCAAGAGTACAATCTTGTCGCCACATGGTGGGGAAGTACACTAAATGAGTAATTAAGAAGAAAAAAACACTCTTCTCTTCCTGTAGAAAATGAGCTGCGTTTCAAAAACTACTAAGAAGCCTAAAAATAATCTTAGGGATCGGAGTACCCACTTTAGGAATTACTAAGAAAAAATTCAGGAGTTCCATAAAGAGATTAAAAGCTTAAAATAACTCTACGATTTTTTTACTTGATTGTAACTTTCAATCAATTCTTTCCCTCTCTGTCTCTCATGTCATCATTTCATGGCACCAGCTTAGTCATTGGAATGCATCAACATTTTTTATGAAAGTTTTCATCAGTACATGTTCGATTTGTGGCGGAAATGAATCGTTTTGCATTGGAAGAAAACGAGCGATAGTTCAAAGCTGTTTAATGCACACAACTACGTACAACAAAACATTCCCCAACTAAAGCTTGTGCAATAAGTCAGGGAGTAAATGAAGCAAAGATATGACAAGTGTAGAGTTTAATAAAAATTCCATAAATTTAATTTCTATTTTTTTTTCTTTTACTTCATTCCCCTCCTTTACTCCTTCTTTCTTTCTCTGGAACCGCTACAGTGATTATTTAATGGAGATGACACAGATGGCATTTTAACCTTATACTCGGTCCTAGGGGCTTAAAGTGAGAGATAATACTTTGAAAAAATTCCCGAGGGATTAAACAAATTGACGGCAGGATTTTTTTCTCTTAAAGTAGTTTGCCGAAAGGTCATTCCTCAGTTTAAGGTTACTCCCGTCTGGTGGTCCACTTGCAGTATTTTCCAAGCTAAAAAGAACGCATCATCATTCTCCGGAATAATTATCTAGAATATAAACCAGTCGTTGGAGTGAGTGGACCATTAAAACATCTACTGGTCAATCGTAATTCACTCTTCTCGTTTACCTACCTCGTTTTCGGACTGTGAGTGTTAATGTATTCAGCGTGTACCTAGAGCGATCAGACATCAAAGGCCAAATCGCGCTGATACTCAGGATAGACTCCGCTGTAAATAAACATTTCGAGGTCTGCTCAATTCACATGACGTTCAGGACAAAATAGAACGCGTTCTGCTTACGGTTGGCTAATAGATTCCATTTCAGTATTTACGATGATACTAACCACCGTTTTAATTACAAGTCATTTCAGATCACAATAGCCTTCTATAAGTAATCACACTATGAAATGAACGGAATGTACTAGTTATAGTAAATTGACGAAGAGATTTTTGCTTAGTCTTCCGGAAATGTTTTTAAGCTAGAAGGAGTGGTGGTGTAGACTACATGAAATATACGTGAGTGACCGCCTGAAATAAAAGTCAATCTAACGTAGCGCACTCTATAGGATACTTTGCGAATTTACTCTCATACTGTTAGCAAAAATGTCTCGTGAGAGGTTGGCAGCGCTGCCTCCCCTTCCTTCCACCATCTCCCCTGGCCACTCCTCCCAATCCCCTCCACCCCCTCCTTCCCGCTTCCATCTCCCTCCCCACTATGCACGGTCTGCTTTCCAAAATGGCCAACCCAAGACTGGTTGTGGTTGGAGTTTTTAGGAAGGGATGAATTCAGGCTCTCCGGAGGAGGGGGAGTTTATATTCCTCCAGGGGGCGGTCCTTCTCGCCGCCCGCCTCCCCCCACACCCGCTCATGAGCCTCGCGGCCCACCTCCTCCCACGCCCCATTCCTCTCCTCCCCACCGCCTCTTTTCCATTATGTTCACACCCCCCTCTCCGTTCTAATCCACCTCGAAGCCAGGAAGGGTCCTCGGGCCCTACTTCACTTCGCCCGTGGCCCCACCGCACCGCCGCTCTTCCTCCCGCCGCCCGTCCGAGGAGAGCCCCGAAACGCGCGTTGCTTCCTCTTTCGCCGCCGAGCGCACTCCACACAGCAGAGGAGTGAGAGATTTGAACGCCCGAAGTGTCCCTCCGGGGAGGTCGGGCTCGTGCTATGACGGCTGCCCGGCTTCCCCCGTGCTCGCCCTCTCAACGTTCCGCGCTCAAAAGGCGTTCCTTGTCTTGGAGAGAGTAATGACACCAATCTCTAACCTCCGTCGAAGCTGAATTTACTTGACTCCGCAGTTGCAAGGATCGGGAAATGTAATCCCTCAGCCGGAAGCGGTGCGCAGGCCTCCAAGTGAGATTATTTGGGGCCATATTATAATATGTTGATTCTTTTCACTGCGCTTTACTTGTGTCTCAATTCATCGAAAAATGCAGTTAAAATTTACTACTAAATTTGACATGATATTCAAAACCTTCCTCGTTTTTGGCAAACTAAAAATTTAGAAGTCAAACCTACTAACCATTATTAGCATATTATGTTTGAAGTATGTTTTTCATCACGTCGACAAAGTAAAAATACTGTTCTCTCCTTCATCCCTTTACTGATTGTCGAATTGCTCTCCTTTAAGTTGTTTTGATTATCTTGAGAAAAATTTTTAAATTTTATTTTATTATTGCACATGATCATTTATAATCACAAAAGTAATTTCATCATCTCATTTTACTATCAAGTGCTAGAAATTTGAATTCATCATGATTAAATAAGTCCTTATGTAAATACCAAACTCTATTCACGGGAGAAATTATGCAATAATGATTTAATATTATGTAACGAATACATATTCCATAGTATATCAATTCTACCATGTACATTCATATACCCCTCTCAAATTACGTATTGCTAATGGTAAAGACAAATTTAACAGTCGTAGTTATTGTATTTGGAATTAAAATTTAATGTAGACTTTATATTTGTTTAAATACTGATAAATCTCTCACAGTTTCTTTTATAGATTTTTAATTTTCGGAATGCATCATCACTATTTAGTGCATACACTATTCCGAGTACCGTAAAAACCAAAAGTTGGCAGAATAACAATATTTGCATCCAGAAAAAGCTTTCCATCCCAGATGCCTACGTATAAGCAGTGGGGAAAGAAAATACTCGTGCCATAAGAAGTTGCAAAACAAACGTCTCGCTCTGAATGGCACCGAAAAATGTGGTGGTACCGATTTGTCCCAAGGTTTAAGAGTAATGGAGGAGATTCACGAAGCTACGTTGCACTGGGAACGCTGCGCAACACTCGTGAGAATTTCATTTACAGGATACCTGTATACAGCATTTATCGTTGGGACCACAAATGAAAAGTTGAATATTTTGATAGATAAGATGGGTGAATCAAACTTCCAAAACATTTTGCCGGAAATTTAGATTCACCTAATGCCAACCTCGATTGACGGTAACTACATAACCGAGAAGAAGTGTGTATAAATTGGAACGCTCCCCTTTTTTCACATGAATCGTTTAGAGCGTTTTTTTCCCTCCTCCTCGGGCAATTTTATCTTCTTCCCGACGCTCTCATCTCCTTTTCAAAAGGATCGACTCATCCAGAGAAGCGTTCACTCATTGGCTCCTCGGGGAACAGAAATTTATTCGCGTTGTTTCTCATCTCCTTTTGAATCCAAATTTTGAATATCCATCCCTTCAACCTTCCCCCCCTCTGCTTCCGCTCTCCCCCGTGGCATGACGTCTCGACGTCTTCATCCCCATAATCCAGAACCAGCCAGGAAACAAATTTTCCCCAAGAAGCCAGCTTGGGGGTGGGTAGAGTGGGGAGGGGTGAGTGGGAAGGGGAGATGGAGAAGGGAGCCGCGGGAGGTGAAGGAAATTCCGGCACTGCGGGTCGGAGTAACATCGGTCTCCTTCGTCCGATGCATTGTGGTCACGGGGAATGGGATCAAGTCGGCGAGATATAGCTCTCTTCCGTGCGTGCGTGCGAGGGAGGAGGAAGTCAGCGCTGGGAGTGAAACTGAAGGAAAGGGGATATTCGTGCGATGGATGGGGAGCGAGAGAGATGGATGTATACATATGAAGAAAGAGAGAGAGAGTATGAGAATGAACGACAGGCTCGTTCGGAAAGAGAGAGATCGAGACGTAGAAGGAAAGGGATGGGTTCAGGGGATGGCTAAAGGACTCGGGTGGGGGTAAAAAATGGACTTTGAGGGGTTGACTGGTGGAGGGGTGGGTGGGAAAATGGCGTCCGTGAGAGAGGTAGGGTGGTGGAGGTAGTAGGGGAAGGGGGCGGTGATGAGGAGGAAAGAAATACTTGAAGGGAGGAGAGGAACGGAAAGGATAAAAGAGGGGTTGAAATGTATAAGTCGGGAGGAGGGAGGGGTTTTTTTATATGTGATGAGGACCCCTTGGGGTGGGTGGAGTTAACTGAAAAGACGAGAAAAAAATATAGCGGAGGGGATTTTTTTTGACGACTGGGGCGGGGCTTGTTCTGGTTGTGCCCCGTACCTCTCGTTCCCCCTTTTGCCTAAGCACTCCTCATCCCTTACTCTTATCCGTGTCTTTGGCTTCTTATAGTCCAGCGAGTGAGTTTAACCATCCAGATGGACGATGGCGTTCTAGGACCCCAAGCGTTCCATCCAAACCATGGACATTCCTCCCCATGACCGTCATTCAAGTGATTGTCCTATTGAAATTTTATTTAAGCCTTGGCTCTAGGTAACCGTCCCAACTACCGACATCTTCTGCGTCTGCATCTACGCAATAACATGAAAGATTCCGCAACGGCGTGCGGCAGAGGGGGAAGGTGTTAGGAAGCCAGATATGAATGCTGATATATTAGTGCATTCATGCAATTGAATAGACATTAACTAATGCATAAAGGTATTCGTTTACGTGCATTTCTATATGCATCAAACAATAATTGGTTTGCTTGAATGAGTAATTAAATTCCAGCATTCAAATTAATTTGTTTCTGGAGAAATGGGGTCGATTCTCTAATGACTGCGAATCCTGCAACCCAAGGCTTGAATCTGTCAGTGATAGTGTCCATCTCTTTCCTCTTATCCTGGTCGCCGAATTCGCCAATATAATTCTGTCGCAAGACTATCCAGGTATTTTTCAAAAAAATTGAATTAAAAAAATGATTAATTGATTTTTGAAACAATATGGGCCGGGGTAGTCCAGGGGGTAGAGGGTTTCATTACTGACCAGAGGGCCTGGGTTCGATTCCCGGGCAAGAATTCACTGGGCACCTGCACCTCCACAAGCTATGTGATTTTTCGGGTACTAGATCTTCCTGGCGAAACCATAACAGGCACAGTGAAAGGAACTGGCCCCCCTACCCTGATGTGTGAATTTCACGAACCGTCGGGCTTTTTACTGGGTGAACTCTACAATCACCTACCGAACCGACCTTCGGGTTGATTACTGTGTATATGGTTTTTTTAGTATCAAACAATAGAAAATTTTAACCGTGTGTTTTTTTAGTCAAACTACTAAAGGGCATGTGACTACAAAAAATGGTGGTGTATGTATACTGAGTACATAATTGCTTTCATAACTTCAGTGTAAATATTTTCGAAAAAATTCTTCCACTATTACATATTAAAGTTTATCCCGCAATTCCTTGTAGTATAATTTCGCCTCACTCAGCCATCAAGTCAACAGAAAGTAGATTACATACATTATATTGTGGTAATGTACAAGTTGGTGCATGCTTGTATTCGGTTTTTCATTGCACTGGAAATTACTGGCGCGCAAGTATTTGATTGCTTCCTCAAATCTGATGAAGAAAATTCTTAATTGCACCTTTCCAGATCTTTCGTTCGGTGACTGCATGTTAAACTTCTTTGTGGAAGACAAGTGAGAAGTAATAAAAAACCCATAACTGGACAGGTCTGAGAAAAATTAAGTGAAAGTTAGTCATTATAATGAATAATCCACGCGAAGATACCGTCACTGGGAATGAAGTCTTCACCGTTCTACTGCTTGACGAGATAAATACGAGACTGCCGAGGGTATCGATCCACTGGACATGAAGTGCTAAACTGTTCCGTGTTCCTGCCGTAGTTTTTAGATATGTGGTGTCGTAAGCACCGCGCGTGTAGCGATCTCACGCTCCACCGACTGACTGCACGCGGATTACATCCAGAGCGCCTTGCACCCGTCACGACAAGTCGGACGTGATGGTGGGAGATCTTTGGGTTCCTTTTGCGCCTTTCACTCAGGCTGTCGAGTGGGGAGGCTGCGGTCAATCACTTGAGTCGTTCCAGTGACTGGGAAAAGCCACATCCGCACTTACACAACGCTTCCTAAATGTGTGCAAACGCAATGATGACCATTTCGTGCCAACGGATTCCAAAGCCATTTCCGTTCATGATCCACAGACATTTTATAACAATTACCACTCGTTTACGTAAATCCTCCGGTATTAATGTGTGAACGACACCATTTTTAGAAATTAACTGTGCAATTACTCCCATTGGACTCCCACATTTAACTTCCAGGTTACTTGTGGAATAAAATCCTGATTTCGGCAATATCTCTTCTTCTTATATTGCTATAAAATAATGATATATATATATATATATATATATATATATATATATATATATTATTATTATTATTAGGTAATCTACCGTTTAAGGTAGGTTTTTGGATGGACACAACTATCAAATAAACATTTTGTGACTCCCCACCTAGCAAACTAATCTATATCAGGTCCCTCTTCATCCCTGTGTACTTCTTTCCTCCCTTCATACCGTCCAACATCCCTATCCTGTTCCTGCCCTTACCTCGCTTGCCCAACATTCTCCCCTCTATTACCCTCTTCAACATTCCACTACCACTTAATACGCCTTTCATCCATTTTTCCTGCCTCCATAGGATTTCTCTCAACAAACCCCTCTGCTCACCCACCATCTCCAGCACTTCCTAATTTGTTTCCCTTTCGGTCCATTTCACCTTCTCCATTCTTCTCCACACCCACATTTCAAAAGCCTCCAATCTACGTCTATCCTCCTGCTTCAGCGACCACGTTTCCGCGCCGTACATAGCTACGTCCCATATCAGAGTTTTTACGAGTCTTGTCTTAACATCCCTACTCAACGTCCCCGTCATCAATTCCCTCCTCCTTGAGAAAGTCTCCTTGCCTAGCGCAATTCTTCTCCTTACGTCCCTACCACTTTGACCGTATTGGTCCAAAACACTTCCGAGATATGTAAACTGTTCTACCTGCTCTATTTTTTCCCCTCCTATTTTAACGTTCAGCTTAGCCTTTTTCTTTCTGGAAAATCGCATAACCTTTGTTTTATTAATATTGATTCTCATCCCATATGCACTGAACCTCCAATCCACTCAGCAATGCTTGCAACCCCTTGGCTGACTGAGCAACTAATGCTTGGTCATCAGCAAACCTAACCGATTTTACGAATTCCCCTCCGACTTTCATTCCTACCTCCAGTTCTCCCCATGCCTCCTTAATCATCATAGATACCACGAATCAGTATATATATATATATAAACTAATGCTAATTAAAATTATAATAATACGCATACGAAGATTTCTAGGGAATCAGGCATTAATGAAATGATACTGTCCGTAGAAGTTTGTTTTTATCAAGGAACTGTAGACAAATTAAATGTTATGAATATTTTAGAAATGGGTGAGACAAGTCCATCCAGCTAAGAAAGGTCTTAATCAAGATAAAGGTATTTATAAGGTGAATAAATGTTGTTGTATTTTAAGTCTTTAAATTTTTCTTGTACATGTATATTAACTTGAAAAGGGATAAATATTAAATGCATATGCCAAAAGAGGTAAAAATTGCATGGAAAAATAACAATGGTATTGAACCAAATTAGTGCTTATCAATGGATTTTCATCTTCAATTAATCTAGCAAGCTACTTTTATTTTCATGTGTAGAGTTGAAATATTACTTTGAAGTATCCCGCTTTTCGATTTAGCTCTCTGTAGCCCTTTACGTGTTTGGCCTCCGTTGTACACGATTAAGAGGGAGTGCTTATTCATATTTTTCACACAAAGTCACCTCATCAATATTTAATTCCATATCGGGCTTCGGTAAGTAATGTACCAGAATAAATGGTAATAACGCTAATCAAACGGAGGAGTAACTACTTCAGTTAGAATAGTGTTATCCTACGTACTATTATTGCTATGTAGGGTAATATTCGGCGATGCTATAATATTTCTGACTTTTATTTTATTGATTTTCTTGAAATATGCAAAAACTGAAATTAACGTGACGACCTACACAAGGAGAACTCTATCAAAACTATATAATACCTGAGAGAAAAAAATATGAATAACGGTTCGTTTTATCGCCTGTCAACCGGAATGTGGTGGAAACGTGTCTCACCTCTACTTTGCTAAATGAGTAATAATAACGCGACTAAGCTGTTTCTGGTTTCGTTCCTCGCCCAAATTTAATGATACTTGAACGGAGAAGTTGTGACAAACGTTCATGAATATATTGATATTTCTTCTTAATTTTTTGCTACAATGCTATATTTCAAACTCATTTGTGTGTAATAATTCACTTCTTTGACGTACCGCTTTCTCCCCCATTCTGGTAAACAACGATCGTAATGAAAACGTCCAGACGTAAAGAGAAATTTAAATTGGAAAACATTCGCAATAATTCATTTAATTACGCTCACGGTAATATGCCAAATTATATAACATAAAATACTTATATCGACACGAACACGTTTTATCAATGTGCAAATTTATGAAGAATAAAATGCTTGTTAAATAATCTCCTCAATTAAGTATAAAGTAAATGATGCCGTATTTAGGAGTCTGTATTTTAATGATGAAACTATGCAAGTGAATAATACAAATAAAAGATGTGAATCAAGTTGTGTTCGTTCGACGTCGGAAGAAAATCTGAGCCAATGAATGTGTTGACCTTGATGCTGAACAAGTTGATATGATCCATTGTGCCAATTAATCTAAATATTGCAGAGCCACTTCCATGATATTAAACGGGTAATCCTCATCCTTAAATTGGGTATGCCGAATAGGAGAGCAACAGGAGGTTTACGATTCCGAAAAGATTGCCGGTGTTTGACAAGAGACGATTAGCAAGTTGACTTTGATAACCGATATGGTTACCGATCCTGCGCTTTACTTTTTGGCGAGGCTTTCACGTGAGCCGAGATTATTGCCCTTGCAGAGAATTTCTATCCCCTTCTCCAATCCATCTCCCACCTCCTTCTTCTATTGCTCTCACCCCCCCTCTCTTCATCCCGTTCCTTCGTCCCTCCCGCGCACACACACACACCGCTCCCCACCTCCTCAAAACACTCAAAGTGGCTGGAACTTTCATCGCATAATGAAGAGGCTAGGGTTTTTGAGGTCTACCCCTTAAGAATATCCAATCTCCAGGCTACAACGCAAGCTCCCAAGGACGAGATGTGGTTCTGTGTACAGCAAGAGAACCCGCCCTTCCCTCACCCCACTACTCACCCACACACACGCACGCCTGCTTCTTCCCTGCTAAGTTTCCTCATCCCAAAGGCCCAGCTCCCCTCTCCCCGAAACCTCCATCTCCACCCCAACTCACCCCCGATCCCCTCGACTCTCCTTCCACCTCCCTTATCGCGGACTAGACCGCTCTCTAGATGCGGGCTGCGGTTCATGCGGCTGGGTATAGATCTTCCCCACTATTCAAATTGCTCTCAAAGTTTTCGAATAAATATGGGTTACTTCGCGAAGACTTTTGTCCAGATAGCCGTGGAAGCGTTTCCTCTTACCCCTTCTCTCTCCCTCCCCCACTCTTGGTTCCTCTTCTCCCGCGGCATATTAATGTTTCGGTGGGGCCTTTCTTTCCGGGCCCTCAAACTTGCTTTTCCCTGAGCGTCGGTCGGTAGGGAAGGACTCCAGACACGCCATTGTTCTCATAATCACCTCGTCGAGAAAATTCGGGATGATAAAAAAAAATACTTTTTCTCTTTCTTGCCGCATTGGGAAAACTGTTGTGTAAACTTATCGCCGTGCTTGACTTCATGGACTTCTCCATTATCTCCCAATTTATCTAGTTGTGAGAACTGTGAGCTGAATTCAGTAGCCATTATGTAATATTATATAGGTGGGCACTGATTTGATTCAACCAGCAACCGGTTCCAATCAGTACTCTTCTTTGTGGGTGTGTTACAATGAAATTAAAATGCCTCTTAAAATTTTAAATTGCGATCGGTATAGAGAGCCATCAAGAATTAACAGGGAATGTGATTTTAATAATTTTAATTTTTCGAAAATGATTGAAAAGTATATATTCCCATTATTTGGTCTCGTATTTCTAATGCCGATGGGATTTGAGCTGGCGATGTACCGGCAGCGAACAATACGCGATAAATATGCAAGCGTCCCATTTTATCTACCGCCCCAGAGCATTTTCAAGTACATCCGAGAACGACGCTATCTCACATCTTGAGGTAGGTACTCCACATTTTATGAGCTTAGCTGAGTTATCGAACTTCCCGATGTTTTTCAATTTGATTTATCGTGTGACCTGCGAATCAAAATTAAATGTGATATCACAACTCCTTGAAAACTTCACGTGCACTAACCTACATCTTGCTCATTATATTCTTGTCTCGATAAATTTATCATTCACGAAACACTCTAATGTGCTTTGCAGACCTTCAGTCTTTCGATAAATTTTTAATTGTCCTAATTTATCAATCCTACCCGTTTCAAATGAATAAATAAATAAAAGCTTCTCATGTCGTTACGGAAGGGAAAAATAAGATTCCCTAAAGTCGGCTCATGGAGTAAATGTCTGTTCAATTAATTCATAATCGCATTTTTGTTTTGACTTAAACAATTACGCATTTCAGACCTGGGCAGCGTTGAAGCTTAAATACCGGCTTCCTATTCCACGAGGCCGGGCTTTGAATCCCGGTGGTGATTGATTATTCATTTTTTCCCGATCGCCACGTAAGTGATAGTTGGTGGGCACTCTTTAGGGTAATATAGAGTCCGTTTGATGGAATATTAAATTGAGGACATCAATTAATAGTGAGCTTACACGGAAGCTAAGTTTCTCTCCACCTTCCCATATTCCATGAAAATCCTATCTCTACAGGTATATAAATCACGCGTATATCCCTTTTAGACTCAAGTGGACTCAGCTGTCTGTTGCATGTCTTAATTGCTAATATTACGCTACTGTGGGGATTAGTATTCCAGTGAGTAGTGCGTTGTTGGTTACCGACCGAAGGGTCAGGGTTCAGCTGTGTGATTTTTTGGTTAACAGAACTGCCTAGGAAACGATAAGCGGCACAGGAAAAGAAACTGCCCCATACCCTGACGTATGAATTTCACTTTCGAGTTTTCGGCCCTTTAAAGTTTTTTTATTCTATAATGCCGTCCAAATGAAAGTCTCACGGATGGGAATAATAACGTATATCATATTAGCACACCCATGCATTAGTCATCGTAAATATTTAGGTGTTTACTTAACTAAGGTGGGGAATTTACTTATCTTGGGCGGGGGATCCAAGTAGATAATGTTATACGGAAGACATTCAAAGTACTTCATTGGGTAATAAGAAATTTAAAAGGAAGTATCATAGCCACAAACATAAAGCATATAATATACTGGTTAGCCCTATTCTAGAATACTCGTCCATAGTATGGAAGCCATATGAGGAGGGACATATTAAAAAGATAGAGAAAGTTCAAAGAAAGGCAGCAAGATATGTACTCGGAAAGTAAAAAAGAACAGATAGTTTCATGTATATGTTGGATGAACTGAAATGGGAGAGTTTGAAAAATGTAAGAAAAAGGAATAGGTTAGGCACGTTGCATAGAATTGTTAAAAATGACGAAGCTTGGGAATATTTATGGAAAGAGATAGCAAAACCAAACTTGAGGGAAAAAATGACCACTGTTTAAAAATAAAAATAAGAGCGCATAAAACAAATGGGAAATATACTATTTTTTAAAAAAAGCTATTGTTGAATAGAATCAGCGGTCTGGAGGTTTGTTTGTGCCCTTTCCATCCAATTTTAGCAGTTTTAAGAAGTGTAGAGCAGCCACTGGGTGACAAACTTCATTGGTCAGTGTTTTTAATACTATTTTCCTTATTCAAATATTGTTTTTATGCGATGTGGACGGCATTACAATTTGTATTGCAAGAGTAATTGATGTGTTAACAGTGCGTGATTTTAAAAGGCATATAAAATTAAAGATTAGGCTTCCTATTTGATTGAAATAATTGGGAATGTGGAATCCTTCGTTGTCACCCCCTCAAATCCATCCCTCGGCGAGGAAAATAGCTACGCGTGGAATTCGCACCGTCATTCTTCTCCTGGCATTGGAAAAGGGTTGGTGCCCCATGCTTTTCATTCACACCTAGTTTGACACGTCAACCCTCCTCCCCGCCTCTAGCGTTCTATAGCTCGTGTGTATGTGCGCAGGATTGTATGCATGCGAATGTCGCCGCGGTGGGCACTCAACACTTCCTCCTTTCCTATTCATCTTAGTCACCGAGGGAGAGCTGTAATTTTCGCTCCCCGCACGCCCTGGCCTGCCCTCCACTTTATTCCCTTTTCTCCGCCACCCTTCCCTTCCGTTGCGCAACCCCTTAATCGTAGCCTCCCCAACCCACCTCTAGCCTCTCCCCTTTACCGTGCTCACTTCCCTTCCCCCATTCATCCCTTAGTCTTAGCCCTTCGCCCACTTTTCCCACAGGTCCTTATTATTCACGCCGCGAGCCTATCTCTCCTCGTTACTGCCAAAGTGACTCGTATCCTCCGTCTTCTTCCGAGCCGACCCTACCCTCCCCATTTCTCGAAAATCCTACCTCTATCTACACCCCCCTCCTCCCTCCGTGCGTGCCTGCCCCCTCGGAACCTTCCCCTACCAAAATGTATCTCCTCCCCGCTCTCCATCCCCTAACATCTCTCGTTTCCATATCCCCCCCACACCACAGAGCCCTTTTAAGCCTGACAGATGGCTGCTCTCCATTCGATACCCGGTTACCGCCTATTCCGTTCCTCTCCGGACTCCCGTTTCCATCTCGCGGTAAGGTTCATCTTTGACCTCTCCATCCCTCCATGGCGAATTCTCCTCAGATTTTTCCTCATTTAAGAGACTGCCGCCTTACAATTATCAATTATTGCATTTCCGAATCAGTTCTATTGGCGTGGGATGAGGAACGAAGCAAAAGAAAAAGAATAAAATGGGATTATCAAGAGATAAGAAGATTTAGACAAGTATTAAAGGTGTAGAAAATAAACTAGAAAAGGGAACCCTTTTGGAAATTGTTTTAAAAGGTGGTAGTAAAAGTAGTGATGGCGTTTAAAGAAGAACTGAGTTGAGTGAACAGGCCTATGCAAAGAGCCAGTAGAGTTGATGATGGGTGTCTCAAGACATCAGGAAAAGACTAGAGAAAACTTCAATATTGAGCTTGAGTTTTGTGTGGTCCAGAATCATGATCGTTAATGGAAGAGGATAAGTGTAGAGGGAGGGCTTTTGAGATGCACCTTATTGTGGAGATTGACAAACGATGAAGTTTTATACATGGTGGGATAAGAGAGAGGGCAGCTTAAATGAAGTCAAAGTCAAGGAAAGTTGTTGCAGGAGATACTGAGAGGCCACGGGTCGCTGACAGAGGCGATAGAGGGGAGAAATCTGGGAAGGCGAGGGAAAAAGGAGGAAAATTATGGTATTTTGGATCAAATAATGGAAGAGAGAAAGTATACTCGGGAATTAATTGCTGTAATGTATAGGATAGAGTATGAGGGCTTTTTATCTTATATTAGTTAGGTCTTAGAGAAACGTGTAGCCCTATTGTTCATGAAAAACCTACTCTTACTGGGTAGACTATTGTCAACAATGAGGATTCGATTTGGAGGAATTTCGTTTTTTATTTCGAATTCTACAAGAAAACAAGCATGTGTAGTTACATGGTGTGTTCTAAGTATTTTAAGTATCGAACGCTAGGCCAACGCATTTTTACGTTATAAAAGGTGAAAATAACCGATCTCTGTAAATAATTTACCTGCCCCTTTTTTCTATATCATTTTCTATAAGGGAGGAGAAGTTTTTCCGGATAAGTCATTATCGATCATTTCTGCCATTGAATATTAAAACTTTGACCTTGATTTCGCTTGACAGTAATAAGCGATGATCATTAACCACCTGTGATACTCTCGTCACACGTATTAGTAAATTAATGCTTTCCAATTAAAAGAAATAGTGTAAATTACGATAAATACTCGCATATTACTGCCTCTAGATTCCATCTCGCACTTTTTCTACTACAGGTATGTGGTGACCAATAATTGGTGAAATTATTTTGGTCAAAACGATGGCATTATAAATTAATAACCTCGAAGCATCACACAAACTTTAGTATCAATATAAACACTTTTCTGCAAAATTGAGGTTAAGTTTAGACATCTTAGTTGTGATTGAAGTTATTGGCGGTAAAGGGAATATCCAATTTGAAGGAGCCCACAAATTTCGTTGTTTTGCACAAATATCTCGGTGATCTCTGAGTGCGAAAAACTTGTGTTACGTGTGGCCTCAACTTTCCTCACTTATTATTCACTCACAGGCTGCAACGACTGATATTTCAGAGTACTTAGTCTGTCGTCTTCTCTTAATTGGACGTTGTCTTCCTCGAAAAATACTTAACTCTGTGGTGGTTCATGAAAGTAATATATTTTTGTTCGGCTTTCAAAATAGTTAGAATAATTTTCAACCCTCTCTGCTACATAAAGTTCTTTGTTTGCATGAGTTCTTTGTTTGTTGCCTTCAAGAAGCCAAGTATTTGCCTCAATCTTTCCTGCTGAACAAAATTTCATTCTTATCGTAGACGTCAGTATCGTATTCCAATACAACTA
Source organism: Hetaerina titia (assembly GCA_037158775.1). NCBI lineage: Eukaryota > Metazoa > Arthropoda > Insecta > Odonata > Calopterygidae > Hetaerina > Hetaerina titia. The sequence goes on from CM073778.1 coordinate 88,637,338, forward strand.
AATTTATTCTTCAACCATTTTTCTGCGTCGTTATAATTTCGTTCAAAGCTTCCATTTCCTCTATTATACACTCAGCTTATATTTTTTTGTTGATCTAATTTTCAGTTAACTATCCTCTTGTTGAATCCTCAAACATTTTAAATCTGCGTTGGTATTTTTTTCTTAACGAACGAATCCACGCACTTTTTGTCAATATTTGCTAATTACTTAATTAAATATCCCGGTTTTCATTTCATCCTTATTTTTCCCACCCAAAAAAGATTTGGCTTTAAATTTTTGGGGTGGGAGGAGTTTTCTAATTGATCCTCATCATTCCCATTTTTGAGACCTATGGAAAATCTCAATTTACGAGATTATGTCATGTTACCCTCTAACATACAGATGCAAGGCCAATGATAAAGCTTCGTCAACTCAGTTTGTGTGTTGTAATTATTGTAAGTTTGCATGGCCCTACAGAATTAATGAATAACCAGGTTACTCCATAATTTTGCCGTGTTTTTTCTTCCGTTTTCTAGCCTTTCATACTATTTCCTCTCCATTCTTTGTTTTCTTCCTTCTTTCAATCCTTATCCCTTATCTTTTCAATTGATTTAATTCCTTTTCACTTCATTGCTTCGGTTAACGCGACCCGCCCCTCCCCCGCCATAATCCGTTGCTGCGCCACTCCCGCCCTCCATGTGCCATTTTTCCAAGTGTCCGTCCCGCTTCGGAGACGTGGGAGGCAGGCGTATGACGTGATCTCGGATCAGCGGCTGCTGTAAGTTCCCGATGGCGTGCGCGAGACGGGGTCGCCAAAGGCTGCTTTCCTGGATGTCTTTTATTTTTTATTCTTTGACGAAGAGGAGTGGGGAGTGCGCCGTGCATTTTTCCTCGTCTCCATGCTCATTTCAACAGATACATTATATTTATGTTCCCCGTACTTTTTCGTGCGTCAACAACGCATCTAATCCATCCAAGGATCGTTTCGCGGATAGCGCTCAGTTGCGAGTGAATGACGTTTATTTTAAGAACACAGGGCATTATTATATTTCGTTAAAAGATTAAAGAAATGACCAAAGTTTATCTCCACCAATGAAGTTTTTCATTATGCTGACTAGAAAGCGAAAGACTTAATTAAACGTTGAAAATGGAGGAAAAAACGGAAGAAGTTTGAGAAAATGATTTTAGTAGTGTGCTGGACGAAAGTGGTCAAAGTGATATGAGAAGAAGAATTATGTTACGCAAGGAAACTTTTACAAGAAGGATAAAATCGATGACAGGGATGTTGGATGACAAGGATAATTAAGAAAGGCTCGTTGAAAACTTTAATACGGAGCCTGATTTTGCACAATGCGGAAACTTGGTCATTGATAAAAGTCGATAGTCGTAGATTGGAGGATTTTGAGTTATGTGGGTGGAAAAGGTGAAATGGCGAGAAAGGTAAACCATTGAATGAAGGAAGCATGATAAGAGAAGAAACAATCTAAAGGAGGCGGGAAATATTAATACGCACATCAGAACATTTAATCGGTGATTGAGTGTTGAAGACTCTGACATGTAGAATAATGATGAGATGATAGGTGGAGGTAGAGAAATAGTAGGTACATGTCACCAAAAACAACTGCATTCAAACTCCCTAGCTAGCATACTGCAAAATATTCTTAAAAACATTATTAAACAAAACAACAATACGTTTTTTTGCACTTGAGAGCTGAATGACTATTATTTTTCTCGAAAACATGATGAGTCGGATAGACAGTGTTGGGGAGAAGCGTAAGATTTTTCTTCAAGGATTTCGCAGTTTTTCTACTTGCCTACTAATCTTGTGCTTGTCCATTGTATGTGCTTCTATCTCTTTTCCTTACATTTTACTTTATACATAAAAATGTACGCAGTAAATTATATATACATAGATGATTTCTTCAAAGTAACACGGAATTTGTTAATAAAAAACTTAGACAGCAACACACAGCACGAGAACACATAAAAGGAACACTCACACGTAATATCTTGATAATTTCGACGGATTCGAACTTATCACATATTACGTGTGATTGTTCCTTTTATGTGTTCTCGTGCTGTGTGTTGCTGTCTATATATATATATATATATATATATATATATATATATATATATATATATATATATTTATTTATTTGTTAGTTGTGTCCATCCATAAACCTAACTTAACCGATATATTACCTTGTAATAATGTATGTATGCATACATATATACATATGCACACACACGTCTCTTTTTTATAATCTCGAGCGGATGTAGAAGCACTCACGAGGGCAATATAATATCTGTACGGCGTAAAAGGACACATTTCTAAACAGCTTAAGCTTACGGCTCTCTTTGAGGCCACCTTCAGGCCAGACTGGAAGGCTTCGCCACGAGAGAATGCGAGGGCTTGGGCGGGGAAGGCGCAGAGTATGCTGGGAAGAGCCAGTGGTGACGGTTGAGCCCAGGAATTCCAAAAGATCAGAAAGCTAATATGTACGTGGAGTCGCGAGTTCTCACCTCTATATTGGTGGCTTTATCGAGGAAGAATTCTAGGATAGTTAGGGAAAAACACTGGTCGAAGGTAAGGTTGTGGGGATTTGCGTGTGACGGAATAGGAAAAGAATGGAGGGAGGCAAAATGGCAATAATAGCGGCGATTGTTCATTCGAATGAATAAGGGGGTAATGCATTCGCTTTTGTAAAATGAAGGGTATTATTTGCATGACAAAAGATAGATAATGTTTTGCGAGAGGCAATTAGCGAGGGAACGAGGTGAAGGGGCAATAAGGGGATGTGGGGAGAGGGGAGCAGATGTGATAAGCAGACATGTTTTACATCGGGGGCGGTTGGCGGTTGAAAGTATGGGAAAGATGAGGATATTTGTCAGGGGGGAACGGCCAAAGGTTTGGCAAATCTGATAATATTTCTGAGATTGGCCAGTCGTTTATATGCGAGAGAGGGGCATTGGGGTATTAGAGATGAGGTAGCATCGTATATAATAGGAAACAGCTCTTTGAGAAAGGTCTTCAAATTTTGGGGTTCTGAGAAATATGTGTTGCAAAGGTTGAGTCCTACTTCAGATGTGTGGTTGTTTTTCTGTGGTGTGTAAGATCGGATGGAACGGTGAACTTTATTCTGTAGGAGCTCTTCTGGGTCACCGCTTTTGTGAAGTTTGATTGTTTAGGTTGTGAAGTTATTTGTTGAGGGAGGCTGGTTAGTAGGTTTAATATGTACTGAGGTAGTGATTTTATTGTTATGAAGTGAGATGTGCGTATTTGCCAAGAAAGGGGATTGTAGAGTCTGAAATAGAAGAAGAGAATCTAACAGTGAAAGGAGAATTTAAGGCCGATAAGAAATTTTTGATGGACTCAGAATCGTATATCCGGAGAATAAATATGTAGTCTATGTAGCGGACCCAAAAGAGAGGTTGGAGGTGTTTTTGTGTAAAGAAAGTCTCTTCTAGGTGGTCCATGAAGAGATTGGTGCATGATGGCGTCTTTCTCGTTCCCATCGCATTGCCCTTGGTCTGTAAGTAGAGATAGTTTCGGAACGAAAATGCATTTTTCGTGAGGACAGAAGTGACAAGATTGAGGAAGAATTCCTTCCAAAGACGCTGGGGTGTAGGGCGTAGAGAGAGATAATATCGGAGAGAGGATAATCCGCCTGCATGTGGAATGGAGATGTTGGGGGAAGTAATGTCGATGACTACGAGTAGGTTGGAGGTGGGGGAAATGGAGGCAGAACTTAAACGGTGGAGGAAGAGGTATTTGTTAATGAGAGCAAGGAGAGGAGCAACTACAAGAGGTTGCAGGCGGAGGTCAAGGAATCCAAGCGTTCCAAGCGTTCATTGTCGGCCCATACGGGCACACATACACCGTCCCGGTGAGCGAAAACCCACCCTAACCGGTCATTTAACAAACAAGATAAAGCCATGACATTCCAAAAAAACCTCTCATTCGTGTGCGTGTTGTTTGTGAGAGACGAGAAACTTATGATTTAAAGTAAGCTATGCTAGCGGAGATTCTTTCAGTGGGAGAGTTGAAGCTGGAAACTATAGAGCGACCACGGCTGTTGGATTTGCGTATTTTTGGGAGGAGATAAAACTGGAGTGTTCTGATTGGGGATGGCAGTAGAAGGATATTTCTTGGAAGGTGAGGCCTATCTCTGATCTAAATTGGAGGAAGAAAGATCGAATTTCGGTTTGAAAAGTGGATCTCGGGTCATTGGTGAGAGTGGTGTTGGCAGAAGTATCACTGAAATGACCGAGGGCTTTGGAAATTGTGATATTTGGTAAATATATATGTATATATATACATATATATACATGTATGCAAACATCTGTGTGTGTAATAATATATCCTAATACACACACAGCCGTATCTAAATAAATATTTATACACACACATATACATAGCTATGAGTGTATTTATATGTAGAACTAAATTAATTTCCCAACCAACGTAATAAGAAAGAGCAGCCTGATCGGATAAAAATAAATACAGATTAGTTTTAATCTGTTATAAAGTAAATCTTAATAGAAAATCAAGGGCAGCTAATAATCTGGAAGTCTTAAGACTTCTAAATATTCATTTGGCACACAGAAGGAAACGAGCACCGAAATCGCGAGAAGCGTAGGCACATGGCAGTCTACTCGCAGACAGGCGTCAAAACTGCTCACATGAATAATCAGCTGAGGGAAGGAAGGAAAAGTTGTTGACAGCCTTTCGAAAAAGCAATTCGGGTTCTAGAAGATCTGAGGAGCGAGAGCGGACATGTTCACTGCCTCCATAAGGAAACCGGTGGAAAAAAACAGATGCGTCTGCAAGCTATTATTCCGTGGACTTGGAGACGGCCTTTGACAACACTGGGTGGAACCGGATGTTCCAGTTACTGGAAACACTTGAAACGGATTGCAAACGACGGAAGAATAATTTATAAACTCGCCCAAGAACCAAGCTGGACCAACGCGAACGACATACGGAAAGAATATGGAAAATAATGTAAGTACTTTTTTAGGCATTAATACAACCTGTGGTGCTTTGTGAAGTACACTTCAAGTGAAGTAAGCTATTTGTCGAATGAGACGTCCATTTTGTTACCACATGACACCCTAATTAAAAGAATAGGCTAATGAGACGCCGGGTTTATCTCTTCACCCATTCTGTAGCCATCCTTTCCATCCATTACCCACCTATCCCTATTCGCATTTTCAGTCGTTTCCCTCTATAAACAGCATTATACTACTCTCCACATAAAAACTAATAGGAACAAATAAAATAGTTTCGCGCAGAAGACAGAAATATGAAGGTACCTACTTTGCACCAGCAGGAGGTGCATTTTAGGTCCTGGAATATTTCAACTGCTTCGGAAAACTACTGGAGGAAAGCATTTGACTGAAATCATATCTATAATATCAAGGAGACGCTCACAATAAGGAGGCAAGGAGTGTACATAGTCTATGACGATACGCGTCCAAAGAAGGAAGTAATTAGTTACAATATGAGCTCGTAGTGTGTTGCTCCATGCACCAGACCAGTGTAACACAAAACATCCTTTGCTTCGGGCGTAAGGAAAAAGTTCGCAAAATACGTTGAAACTTGTTTTTGGAGTAGTATTCTAAATATAACATGGAAAATCGAAGGTAAAACAAGGAAGTTTACTCGCGAGGAAAAGAAACTGCATGGCTCTCTATTAAGCAGCGAAGATGAACCAGATTGATTTGCCACAATCAGCTGCGAAATGCCTTATTTATTTAGCCATAAGAAGTGTTAAGAAAAACAGGCTAACTGAATCTATTGAGTTTTCAGAGAATCAGAGATCACGTGTTTTTCTTCCTGTAAGAGATTGTCGAAAATCTCTACATTTTTTAACAGTTTGTTAGAAATAAGGTATGTCTTGAATGCGAAGTAATTATGAAGAAATTTTACTTTGAAATCTACTTTTCCGATGTTGATTCTTCATTCCATCATTATTAAATATTTGTCATATTTTGAGAGGTGTGTTTTTTTCTGTTCGTATCTAAGATAGAATCTTTCGTAACTATTCAAGTAACCTTAGGATATTTTGTGTTCGTTTAAAGACTCTGGATTGATACTAGCTTTACATAGAACTATATTTACTACATAAAACATATTTTCTTGAAATTATTAATGCACTTAAAATTTCGTAAATATTTAGAAGATTCATGGTATCAATCATTTATAAATGTAATGGTTTTTGTTCTTTATCATTGGTTCTCACCCAAAATTACACTGATTTTTTTCAAGCGGTGAACAATGATTGAAAACCTTTAGTTGATTGCCTAAATAAAGCCTGTTTCCATATTTAACGGATTTAATAATATTTCAAATATAAATCCATGATAAATAAATGAATTTGATTGATATTATATATTAATTTTTAATATTTCAAGTTGACATGTTCTTTGGGGATTCGGTAATTTGATATTTAATTGAAACTTTAACGTGTAATGATCTCCGAAGTGTCAATCGTCGAATAGATTTATAACTCATGGTGAGGTTCTCTTACTGGCAAGTATAGGACGAATTCTCCGTACTTCGAATACTGTGTAATATTTGCCTATTTTAACCCAGTTTTAGTAGCATTGGATGCATGCAGTTATTGCATTCTGGCCTGAGAGAATACAACTCCTGTGAGTGACTCCGTGGTATATTGAGCTTCTGTTTCCCTAAGCTTCACCAAATAACATCTCAGTAGTTTCCAACTTCAGAGTACTGTCTCTATATTTGACATCGGAGAAGATATCTGATAATTCGCCAAAGGCACATGGATTAACTGTTATTTGTTAGACGAAGCCCTTGATTTTTCTCCAAATAACGGTTTTAGAGTTCCAAAACGTCTTTTTCTACTAAGCTAAATGATAAATTGTTCATACCGCATCCGCACAAAATGCATTTTCTGCGATCCAACACTTTGTACGAGGGCTGCTCATAAAGAAACCTTCGTTCCATAAAAACTATACTGGAATTACTACAGAATATGAATAATTTATATCTAAAAACTACATATATCCACTAGTTTTGAACATATTCGCCAAAATTATTTAAAAATGTCTCAAATCTCTAAACTAGTCTTCAAATTTCTTTGGCATAAAATTCTGCCGCATGAAATCAAAGCCATTTGATGACGGCATTTTGATGCTCCTCGTCGAGACGAGCACAAAACATGCAGTAGCCTAACTTTTCGATCGTGTCTCCATGCAACGAAGTCGTATATACGAATCTGAGGAAAAATTTCTAAAGATATCGTTAAACGTCGGTTTTCACGAACTTTTTCATCAAAATTCAGGTGTGGTTTACTATTCACCACAGACGGGCGGCCCTTTCTCTTCTTAAACGAACGACAACACTGACGCAAAACTCTTGTCCCTCATCACATTTGGTCCGTACGGAACACACATTTCCTGATCAGTAGCTTCGAAGTTTTTTTTGACATTAAATGTGGCCGAAATTTAAATTATATCGTTCATTTTTCTTGCTAATGTACAAAAACGACAGGCGACGCGAACTTCCAACCACTGCAGTTCGAGGCGCACTGGCCTATACTGTGTGCGTCAATACAGCGACGACCATTCGGGTCCCTCTCCCACTACTACTCCCGCTACACGAAAGCGGAGGTTACTCTCTGGACGGCTCTCGCCTGATTGAAAGTGCTTGTATCCGAACCCTTACCAACATACCTTAAAGAATCTGTGGATTTTGTTTGAAGTTTTCGTAAAGTACCGGTGAATTGTACTTCAGGGTTTTAGTGAAGAAAACTTTTAGATACTTAGCAAAATGTTTCTTCCAAACGTGAACTGATGGAGAAAAAACAATCACCAGTCAGTTATTTCCACTTGCATGGTCTTCTTATTTTGCTAAAGAGGGTAAATAATGAGTTAGTGGTTTAGGAAAAGATGAAGGAAAGTAGGACACCCTTGGGGGAAAATAAAAAGAAAGAAGCTATCTGGATAGGACATGTTTTGAGAAGTGAGGGTTTGCTTGAAATAATGATAATTTGGGTATGGTAGACGATGAGAGAAAAGGGGGAACGAGAAGTAATAAGAAGCTGGAGGACTACGCGGAGAAGAGGAATACGCTACGGTTAATGGCTGGGAATGATAGCGAGAGGAAAGACGTCAGTGGAGGAGAAAGTAATGAATGAAACTGCTCAAAAAGCAGATGGATCATGAGGATGCTATTAGAATATCATTTAGTTGCCTGGTAATTACTCCTTTAAATGGCAGAATTAAAGTTTTAATCTTCACCTTTCGACAACCTTAATTTTGATACTCCCTTTGCAGTGCTCTCTCCCAGCCTCTTTCCATTACACTCGTGAGGATAAATTAAGTGAAATCCTTCAATGTTCACAAAAATTCAAAATGTTGTCTCAGTATCCTGTTAGTGGGCAATAGTGATAGCCGTGCTTTAAGGACATGAATTTTTAACATGCACTGCAGAGAAACAGCATTTTCTCTTTTGTATAATGGACAAGAGGAGAAACAATGAAATTCGTCAATGAATGAAAGTTGATGATTCATCTTTGACACATGTAAACTAGGCCTTTCCTAAACAGCATCACTATTCTCAGAGGCTCCACTTGACCATTAGGCACAACTATTGACCCCAGTGACCTTTGCAATAGTTAGCAGCTTATCTAAAGACATAATCAACTTTCAAAGTACTGGCTATTTCTATTGCACACATTAGAGTACGTTTGTGTGAAAATAATGCATCTGAGAGTCTTTTGTATTCGAGAAATTACGAGGATAAAAATAGATTTATGTTTCAACGTTTTCATTTGAATCTCCATACTCGCTAGTATGCTAGTAGCATTGAAAAATATAGCAAAATTGCTTTATACGTCTAATATATTTCTAATTTTAAATACTATGTGACTCCTTTATTAAATTTCCTTTACTTATTACAGTTATTTAGTTATTTTTAAATGTAATTTTCGTTTTTTATGGGTTTTTACTATCAACGAATGGTATATTTTACGAAGAAAGACTTTGCTTCTCGTCATTAATAATGAAGTACAGGGTTTGTCCGGAAAATAAGTGCACTGATTTTTTCCCGCCGCTCCAGGCGCGCCCAGCACCGCTCTGACGGGCTGCGATTGGAGGGGGTACGTTGGCAAGCGACGCTGAAAAAGGCTGTCGGCTCTGAGATGTGGTGTAGTGAGGAGCTCTGTTAACGCGAACCTCCACGCTCGACCCACGTCACGGAACGCGATGGCGAAGTTTTTGGAGCAGCGTTATTCTATTAAATTTGCGGTAAAGCTTGGGAAATCGTCTACCGAAACTGTCGGTATGATTAACCAGGTTTACGGGGAGTCAGCCATGTCCAGAAACATGATCTTTCGGTGGCACAAGATGTTCGTGGAGGGCAGAGAAGAGGTCGACGACGAACCACGGCCTGGACACCCATCAACGACACTCACCGACGAAAATGTGCGAAAAGTTCGCGATGTACTGATCTCTGATCGTCGTCTTAGTGTTTGGATGATAGCAGAGCAGTGTAATGTGCCAAAAACAATAGTGCACGAGATTATTAGGGACCAATTACAGATGCGAAAAATTTGTGCAAAGTTGGTGCCGAAAGTGCTCAGTGATGATCAAAGACTCAATCGTTTGGAAATGGCGACACAACTTGCGGATCACTGCAAAAATGATCCACATTTTTAGAGTACGTTGTTTCGGGTGACGAGACGTGGGTCTTTGAGTACGACCCGGAGTCGAAGAGACAAAGTGCGGAGTGGCACACCCCATCATCACCCCGTCAAAAGAAAGCTCGCATGAGCAAATCTCGGATCAAGGCGATGCTCATTGTCTTTTTTGACAAAAGGGGAGTCGTCCACTACAAATTTGTACCTGAACGACAAACTGTAAATGCTGCATTTTGCGTCCAAGTGCTCGACAGGCTTCGAAAACGAGTCGCCCGCGTCCGGCCAGCGATCAACCGTATGACTGACAACCTGAGCGACAATGCGCCGTCTCACACCGCGCTTGTCGTGTCGGACTTCTTGGCCAAGCACGGCGTGGCAACGCTGCCGCACCCACCCTAAAGCCTTAGCACCACCGGACTTCTTTCTGTTCCCGAAGATAAAGAGGAGTTTGAAAGGAACGCGATACGGGACTTTGGACGCCGTCAAAGAGGCCGTGACGACGTGTCTTCGAGAGGTTCCCGATGATGCCTTCGCGGGAGCGTTCCAGGAATGGGAATGCCGCTGGAACAAGTGTATCGACTCACAAGGGTCCTATTTCGAGGAATATTAGCTTAAGATATGTGAAAGTGTAATAATTTTTTTTTCCTGAGCTCAGTACACTTATTTTCCGGACGAACCCTGTATATGATGGATGCGAAATGGTAAAAGAGGAGCTATATTTGCGAGTCATAGAGAATTTCTGCATTGGAATTTTGCTTGCAACTAATTACTACACTAAATTTTCAGGCTAATGGCAGTTGAACTAATTTCAGAGAAATTAATTCAACTGGCATGCAATTAAATCATTTTGACATCTGATATATTGATGTATTTTGTCACTGTTCCGTCGCGTTGTTGTTGATGTGATCAATTTGTAACAAAAGGAATAATACTACGCTTTATTGCATACACCAAAGAAATTGTGTTTGACAAGACAAGAAACAATTGAAGACAAAAAGCCTCAATATTTTTGTTCATTCAAACGTAAAAAAAGTCGAAACGTTCAGAGTGGTATTAAAATGTCCATCATTGGATTCATCACTCGCAAATCTCATAAGAGGATCATAAAATACGTATGCTGCTCCCAGATCAGAATGATACTGCAGAGTTGATATTAAAAGAACTTTCATCGATTCCTGCGATTAATTACCAGCATACTGTTGTGTTCTTTGTGATATTTCCCTTTCTTCGTAGGGGTTGATTTAGTAAAAATCAGAATTTGTAATTATATATTCTGGTCCGTTTAAATTAGGACATCATTTCTTAATTTACATAAATATTGAATTACCATGTTCTTTGTTCACCCTCTACTCCCAACATTTATAATAAAGTATACATTATACCTTTTCATTCAGTAGTTTTGATGCGTTTGCATCTTTAACAATATGTAGTTTTGATGAACAACTAATTGCAACAGATGAATTTAAGATTGTGTGGAAAAATGGTGGTCCTACCCATTATCATAATAATATCATTACCGCGGAGCACTTTTCGAACCCTCAGACCGTAGACAAAACGGTGGAAATTTGCTTTTCATGGAGCGCATGTCTCAAATCATCTGACGGCGCAAAGGGAGGCTCTCTCTAAGCATCAGATATTTTTCTCTCCTTTATTCCATCACCCAAGTTTGGTGGGGAACGACGACGCTTCGTCACCTTCTCTTGTTTTGGAGGCCTTTGTATGGAGATTCACTTTGGCTCCCTCCCTTCCGTCACACGAAATCTCCTTCCCGACAAACTGTCCTTCCTTCCTTCCGCGCCAAGGAACGCCGAAATTTCATATCCTGCCAAACGAGGAAGGAACTGTTTGGAATATCTTGAGCCCTCGCCCTCCCCCCCTCCCTATCCCTAGACCCTGCACCTCCCCACCGGTCGCTCCCTCTTCCTTCCGCATAAATATATTATTCATTCCGGACCCTTTAATGCATGAGGTTGGAATTTAAATCATCCCAGTGGGTTGCGCAGTCCACAACTCACACCTAATTTGGGTTTGTCAATTTATTCGTGAGATTATGGTCCCCAAATGTACCCCACACGCCCTTGGTCCGAATATAGAGCCGCGTTGGTAGATCCAATCCGCAGTAGCTTTTCCGAGGGCCTCACGTAACCGAGATGGGCCCGTGATTTTTGTTTCATTTTTTTAGTCGTTGTTGTGGTGCTAGCAACCGCATCCCTACGTGAAGTAATAAATTCATTCTCCAGACTGTTTTTGTGATTCAAGCCTTAATGGTATGAAAATCCTAAAATGTGATTTTCATAATTTTGCACTTTTTTATTCTCCAGTCTTAAAGATGGTAATTCCTTAAACGAATTATCAATCATGGTAGTCTAACTATAAAGGGTGGGATGTGGTAGGTTTTTAGATGGTCCCCGACGTCTGTTCACTTCTTCGTGTCACGAGAACAGAAGTAGTTGTAATATCTGAACTTTTAGGAAATCGTATTACTTATTTTAATTTCATTGAGAAATACTCCGCAACAAATCGTATTAAAACTTGTTGAAAAATCTTAAATCTAGTTATAATAATGCATGATACAGTTTGTACTAGTTACTGCACCAAAATTATGAAAATTAAATATTGAAAGAATTGCCGCATTGAGACATAAAGCTAATTGTTCTCGTTGTGACTTTCGAGATTTGAAAAAGAACTTCTAGAATGGTTTAAACTACCATTTGTTCAGAACTAAGTTTTCTACTTGCATGTGTATGGATTTGGACGTTTTTTAAGTTTTTTAGTGAATGATTTCATCCCATCATTCTATTTTTACCCCCTCTTCTTCCCTATCGCTTATCATCACACATGATTCTCACACACCCTGCCACACATATTTTAGTGGATCGAAGAGTATATACGTTGATGCAGGTTGTCGTAGGTTTAATCTAAATAGTGTAATAGCCCATTCACAACCAAATTTTTAACTTGTCTGCTCCTTAAACCGTATTGAACCAAATGTATCGCAATGAGAGGTGGTTATTGTTTTTGTGTTCAGGAACTTTTTATCTCAGATTAGGCTTGCATTCAAAGGCTCTAGAACCTTTTCTTAGTCAGTTATACATTTTTATTTTATAATCGCCAATATTAAGTACAAACTCATTTTGTGGTTTCTCTTTGTTATTTAACACTAATTATTCCATTTTTTATGCACATTAAAAGATCACCAATTCAACGAGTTAGCAAAGATATACTACAACTATGGTAATTATTTGGAGAGAAATGAGTACATGTACACCATGGTTTAACAAAGTATTCCCTCAGTGACTGACAAAATAGAAATTAATTTGTCATTTTTCAATTAGTATTTTGCTTTATAGGCGTTAATAAAATACCAAGAACACTTCATTTAGCACCCGACAATATACCTTTATGGATTTATCTTTGAAACTGACTGAGTCAGAAAGATCATTTTATTCAAATCTTTCCCGTTCGGGGTCAATTATAAATTTTAATCTTCACTCAAGTATTTCTTCAGCCACGTTTGATTTTGAACCGTTTTTTTCCAAAATAAATATTTTCAGAATGTTTTACTTGACAGTTCGTCAAATTATTTAGAATTGATCAATAATTATTAAAGGCGTTACATTGAGAGTCTCGAAGAATCCATCTGCTTTCCTTGCAATGAAGGAGAATTGAAATTTCTCTCAAGACCCATGAAACATTCTACTGCGTAAAAATTATATCTTGAATTTTCCTGGCAAACTAGTATTAGAAAACTAGACCAGCTAATTAACATTTTTTTAACTCATGAATGTTGAAAATATTAGGAATATGGTAAAATTGTGTTCTTTCCTTCATTATTTGGGACTTGATATCAATCGAAAATCACACCAGAGCTCAGTCTTTGGACTTATATCCATTTCCTAGTGAAATTAAAATTTAACCCATTAAGGGGCTGCAGTGAAGGAACCAGGAAATCTCGAAGCAAGGGACTGTTTCGTGCCGGAAATTTGTGAACATAACAAGGCGATTTCAGTTGAAACACGGGTGAATAATGGAAGGAAGAATATGCACCTGTGATTGCCTCCGCTCGCCTACTCTTTCCCCTCGAAAGAGCTGTATAACATCCAACCTCTTCCATGTTTATTATTTATCTTGCCTTACCAGCCCTCCCTCTCTCTCCGTCCTCTCCTTATCCCTCCCCCTTTCCCTCCATCATCCCAGCAGCTACCGAACGTAACCCGCATCGCATAGCTTGGCGAGGACGTTGTGGGGTGTGGTGGGGGCGAGAGGCAGGGGACGGGATCGAAAAGGAAAAACCCTTCCTCTCGGGGCTACAGCGGGAGAGGGAGTTCACCTGAGGAAAGAAGTGCTACCGAAAAGAATTGGGTTTACGCCCCGATGAAGTCGCGAAAGTGATTTATGCCCGCTTGCGTCCAATTAAGCTCCCGGGACGAGATAAATAATCCCGCCGCCGCCGCCGCCGCCGCCGCGGAGCGAGTGTGTGTGTGTGTATGTGTTTTCCGTGCGAAAGGCGTAATCCAGCCTTTTCTGGAGATTGGAGGTTTTCGGAGGAAATATGTGGAGGATGGGAGAGCGCTCACCAAGGGTTGAAATATGAAGGGAGGGGAGACGGCTAGAACTGCGGATAGAAGTGGAGGAGCGAAGGGAGGGAGGATGGAAAAATTCGAGGCGATGAGGGTGTGAGGTTTGTTTTTTTTAGCGGACAAACGGGAAAGCAGCGCTCCTCTTCCGGATATCCTCTGCTCGGGAGGCCGAAAGAGGCTGGAGGGAGAGAGCACCGCTCAAATTGTGCTTCGGGATGCATTACTCCGGGACCTAAATTGGTGTAATTTGCTTTTTTATCCCCTTTTTATGCTTTGCATTTGTCTTTAGCATTTTATTTTTCTCTTGAAAGAAAGAGATGTTGAGGACTACAAATGTATGTGTGCCGTGAGGCTATTGCATTTTGATTTTTGTTCAATTAAAAAAGAGTAGTAAATGCGAGAAACCTTAGTTTATCTTCAGGTTGAGTACTGTCCAAGTAACACCTCTTAGTATGTCTCGGCACTTGTTATTAAGGCACGATTTGTTTATGAAATTTAAATTTCATCATCAACCGAAATGGATTCCATCAGTTTGGGTTTGTTTTCAATTCACACTAATCGTTTTCATCAAAATTCTTCTTCCGAACGTTGGCCGTCATTTTAAGACTTTTCTGACGAATATGAATATTTATGAAAATGTATTTCTTATGGAAAAAACCCTGCCCAACTGATTAAAATAAATATATTATCAATTAGCAAAGAGGATTGGCACAAAATCTCAATGAAGATTTTGACGAAAATATCTTTAAAAATATTGGCTTCTTAGCGCAGCACGCTTGGGTAGATGAAGTGTGCATTAATGTTACTTGCATTTGCAAAATGCATTTGGAAGTGCGTGGAGCAACGCGACATAAATAATTGACACCAAAATGTTCGCAACTGTTGAAATTCGCCAAATGTGCCTGAGGATCTGATGTTAATGTTCTGACGGGTGATCTTTGTTCACTTAACTTCTTCGTGCACGGATGAATGCTGAATGGAATTCATGCTACGGCGGAAATTTCCCCAAAGGAATGCCTTAAACCATTCTAGAAATGTCCAGCATTACGCGGCGTGGCCTTCGCCGAAGAACAAATCAACCATGATCTTTTTAGAACCCGCTCACTCCCTGATTTAGAACGAGCGGAAAAGCATTTACTGTGGCACCGAATTACCTGAAGGCTACTTTTTTTTAAGTATTTTTTTAATATTTTTCTTTCAATACGCCTTCGAAGACCAACATTTCCCTGCTCTCCTTGACGCGTTGAAAATAATAAATAAGAAATTTGACGAGATCCCCGAAAACTTGTCGTAATTCTTTCCAGCAATTACATTTATTTCTGATAATTAAATCGATCACATTAAAAACAAGTACCTTACTTATAATCACATAGAAATTACAAAGGATCGTTTGTGGCAATCGCTGTTTAGAGCGGCCTCCCTCTCTCTCGCCTCCGAAATGAGAGAGGGAGGGATGACCCCAATCCCCCTCCCCGCGCATCAATGCCGAGAGATCAAAGAGAATGAAGCACTCGAAGTATCAAGGGATGCGGAGTATCATTATTCTTTTTTATAATTATTATCTTCAAGAATGTTTTACAAATCTACTCCAATGAAAACTGCTCTGGATTGAAGTGTTAAAAAAGAAATCGTAATCCGCGAGCGATCCTTTTCAATTTTTCGAACAAACCTGAACGCGCACTACGTTCGTTTTCTTTCTTCTTACCCTTGAAGGAATTTAGCTCTCGAAAATGCTCGGGCCAGAGAGGATCAACGAGAAGGGATGGGTGTAAGGGGGTTGGGAGGAGGGCTAGGACGTAAATAAAAAGGGTTAGCCGCGAGCTAGCAAAACTCTCAAAAAATCTTACATTTTCCTTCCTCATTCTCCATCCTTCTCTCACTCGGCCTTCCAATCCTCATCCCTCTTTCCACGGCCACATGCCTTCTACATCATCTCTTGCTCCATCCGCTGAATTCAAACAAGCGGAAATATATTGACCCAAGTGAGGCGGGGAGGAAAGAGCGCGTAGGGGATTGAGCGAGAAATGTGGAAAAGGAAGAGAGCCAGGTATGGCGGATTGGCGAAGGAGGATGCGGGAGGGTATAGGGGAGGAGAATTTCTGGTTGTGTTAGATATATATCTTATATATATGCATAAGACATATATTATATATGTTAGAAATATAACGGTAAGATATATATATATATATATATATATATATATATATATATATATATATATATTAAAAAGATAGAGGGAGGCAGGAAACGGTTAGTGAGTTCGTGAAATCTGCAGAAAAATAAAAGGCAAGGACTGTGGAAAACTACTATTACAGGACCCACGAGATCATATGAGAATGTACGAGTACTAGTCACTGAGGTCGTGCGCATTAAGAAAGGCATTAAATACTTAATATATTTAAAAATAATTTTCCCGCATGGGTTAGTTTATTTGGTTAATGATTCAAATAAAACCAGAGAGATTCCTCCAACTCACTTCCTCATTCCTATCGAGGAAAAGTATGAAGCCACCAAAATAATTTTAAAATTAAAGTTGGTGTTGCAACATTTGGTATTAGTGTTTGAAAATGATTTTTTAAATTATCCTTTCCGGTGCGTTGTTCGTGGTCTACCAATGGCATCAAGTGCAGTAAGTTCTCCAATAATTGCGTACTCTTTTTCTCGATCCCAAAATGATATTTAGTGTTTACTTATGAAATATCTCTATTTAAATTTCTTATTCTTTTACCTTGTGTTTGCATATATATATATATATATATATATATATAAATTCACTGATAGTCATAACAAACACAGAAACCGAAACACACAAAAGAGGGAAAACTCACTGGTTCTCGAATTTTCGGTGGTCCAACCACCTTTCTCAAGAGGAATTAGGAACAGAACCTTTCTCTTCCTAATTCCTCTTGAGAAAGGTGGTTGGACCACCGAAAATTCGAGAACCAGTGAGTTTTCCCTCTTTTGTGTGTTTCGGTTTCTGTGTTTGTTATGACTATCAGTGAATTTACATTACACGTTTGTGGGTTTTCCAAAAAGTGTATATATATATATATATATATATATAAATTCACTGATGGTCCTCAGCATTCCTTCCCTGTTGGATCTTGTGTAGGTAAATTGGGGCGTATAAAATGTGGCTGTGGCAAAAGTGTTCAAGGCTCAAGGAGTGGAAATGTAGGGATTTTTAGGGAAAAGGGTGAAGTTTGGAGTAGGAAGAAAATACGGATTTTGACTGTATCGAATGCAAACACTATTCTGCGAGTTTTAATATGAAGGGAGAACTTAAGATACACATAAATGATATGAAACATGTTCATGGCGCATGAAGGATGCAGAGAATATCCGATAGTGGAAGATTTTTTCCATGATAATATAAATATTTTAATGTGAATAACTACGATTTGGAAATCTTTTCTCGCAATTCCATCGTATATCATTAATGTGAGAGCAAAGTGAATTCTCCGTACTGCTCACTTAGTAATCGGTACCTCAAAAGGTTTGCGCAAATACCAGCGTTAATGATTCGGAGTGTACGCGTACAAGATTTGATACGACTTTTCAAGCGCGATTTGTGTCAAAGTCATCTTATTTCTCTATTTTGAACTTACCATCAAACCTGGTGAATATAATTAAAGTTTTAAATTGAATTTTCAACCTAAATTTTCTAGTTTTATGAATTAAATTTTCGAATAAAAATCAACCTTAAACTTGTTCAGTATCTCAGCCGTAAGGGCACGCTCTAATCGAATAGCGATAATGGATCCAGGGAAACTTTCCCATACTATTACACCTGGAGAACACTTTTGGAGTCAAGCAAAACGTCGGCCGGATGAAAAAATAGGAACTGTGCAATGAGTGTGCCATTTTCAGAGACATCCCCGGCAAAGACAACTCCGGCAAAACACATCGTGGAGACAGGGGGGGGGATGACACGGATGAGGCGGCGTGCAGTCACGATGCTCAACTTTTCTTCCGACCGGTCACATTCGGGGGTTCATTTTATCTTGCTCACTCCTCTCACACGCAAAAGGCTGTGGAGTGGGAGAAGAGGGAGGGAGGGGGCAGGTTGTCCAATCCGGAGGAATCCCCTGTCCTTCCTCCTCCCCCTAACCACCCCCTTCCACCTAAGGTAGGATTCGAATCCTGGGGCACCGACGCGGATACCATTACACATTCCAGACGCTCCCCGAGAAATTTATGAGACACTAGGGGTAAGATGAGCTAAAAGGAGGAGAAAGGACGGAGAATTGCGATAATAGGAGAGAGAAATGGGAAGGGATGGAGGAGAGTGAAAAGGTAGAATGGGAGTCAGGATCAGGGTAGGGGGTGATATATTTTGGGGTGTACATTTGGTGCATGGTTTTTGTGTGTGCGTAAATATATGTATGTTTATATATATATATATATATATATATATTTCTATATTTATTTAATTATTTACTTCCTATGGCCTTTCTATTTGTGCATCTGGGTTTATATTATTACGTCCAAAGGTGTTTCTCCATCCACTGAACTTGAAAAATGCTTTTGTGAGGGTTACATTTATTTTTTGTGTGTTTAAACTGAATATTTCATTTATTAGCTCATATATGGGTGGGTGGGTCCAACGTAATAACTTGCACGGGACACGTAGCAAAACGTACTCTGATTCATGTCCTATTCTCAAGACATCATTTGTAACGCAGAAGGTTTTTTTTTTCCTGATTATATTAATTTAATGAATAAATATACCATAAAAGGGTGGTCGGAAAAGTTTCCGACCTCAAAAATTTCAGAGAAAATGTCTTGTATCTTTGTTAGGTCGGGAAATTGTCAGACCACCCACGTTTGTGTGTGTGTGTGTGTATATATATCTTCTTATGACCGTATTGGTCGAAAGCACTTCCGAGATACGCTAACTGTTTTCCTGCTCTATTTTTTCCCCTCCTATTTTAATGTTTAGCTTAGCCTTTACTTTCTGGAAAATCGCATAACCTTTGTTTTATTAATATTGATTCTCATCCCATATGTATCGCACTAAACCTCCAATTCACTCAGCAACACTTGCAACCCCTTGGCTGACTGAGCAACTAATGCTTGGTCATCAGCAAACCTAATCGATTTTACGAATTCCCTCCGACTTTCATTCCTACCTCCAGTTATTCCCATTCCTCTTTAATCATTTCCTCCACATATACGTTGAACAGCATCGGTGACAATGGGCAACCCTGCATTACCCCTCTTCCTAACACTGCCCATCCGGACTCTCCGTTCCCCACTCGCACCTGAGCAGTCTGTGACAACATGTACAGGTTGGGGATCAGTCTCCTGTCCCTCCAATTCATTCCTATTTTCTGCAATACACGCATTAATTTTTCCCAATTTACTCTATCAAACGCTTTTTCGAAATCTACAAAACAGGCAAAAACGTCCTGATTGTATTGTATATTCCTCTCGATTAGTGATCTCATTACTGCAATGGCGTCACGCGTACCTCTTCCTTTCCTAAACCCAAACTGATCTTCCCCTAAGTAATCATTTGCCTTACTCTCTATCCTTTTGTTGATGATCCTGAGAATAACGTTAGCTGCGTGGGATATCAAACTTATTGTTCTGTAATCATCACATGACGAAGCCTTTGCCTTTTTTGGAATAGGAACTAACACCGATCTCACAAAATCTTCCGGCCAGATTCCTTCCTCATAGATACTACGAATCAGCCCATATAGAGTCTTCTTCCCACATTTTCCTAAACATTTCAACAGTTCTACAGGAATATTGTCCACCTCCACGGCCTTACTTGCTTTAATCTCCTTTAATGACCTTTCTATTTCATCGTCGAGTATGCCTGGACCTATGCTATTTTTTTCTACGTCATGTTCCTTTTCTATGTCTCACCTTGTCGGCCTAAGTTCTTTACCATACAGTGTTTCTATATATTCCTTCCATCTCTGTTTGATTTTCCTGGTTCAACTATTATCTTACCCCATTTTTCTTTAACTGTTAGCACAGATCTTGCCTTCTTACTTCCCGATAACAACTTAACCTTGCTGTATAGAGCACCAATTTCACCCTTCTTCTGTAAACTTTCCATATCCTCGCATTGCGTTTTCCACCATTCTTCTTTTGCTTTATTTGTGGCCCTTCTCAATTTATTTTTTACCTCTTCGTACTTCACTTTGCCTGACTCTGTGCTTACATTCTTCCATCTTCTTCTCTCATCCATCTTTGCAATCTCTCATCATCTCATCCGTTACCCATGGTTTCCTTATCCTTTTCCCGTTAACGATTCCTATGGTATCTTTTGCTAATTATATATATATATGGTGTTTTTTGTGTTAGTGTTTGTGTGTTTATATATATATATATATATATATATATATATATATATGTATGTGTGTGTGTGTGTGTAAATGGGGTCGTGGTAGTCCTGGGGTAGTAGAGGGTTCGTCTAATGATCGGAGAGGTAGGTTTTTCGGGCTTCCTCAGATGTGTGATCTTTTGGCCGCCAGATCTTCCTGGAAAAATTAAAGGCGCGCAAGGAAAAGATCTGAGGTGTGACTTCGACACGCAGTTGAGCTTAGTATTGGGTCAACTCTTCCATCACCTACCGAACCTTTGTTTTGATTACTGTGTTTTTCAAATGCCACGAAACACACTGTTCTTATCCTTTATGAATTATATGTTTGCCTTTCCTACTGTCCCTTTCTTTTGTAGCCTCGTCACTTTATATTTTGGCGGGAAAATATCTCCCCAACGCCAACTTCTAGCCAAAAAATCAGGGCAAGTGTTTGCCCTGAAAGCCCCCGCAGATTTCAAAGTAATTTACGTTTCCTCGAAAGCTCAATGGTTAGAGCACCATGTCGAAGATCCGTGGTTAGAGTTTGGTCAATGAAACATTTTACGCTCGTATTCTGCTCGATTCCGCCTTCCCTATCAGTCCTGTTTTCGTCTGTTATATGAGTTCCAATCCCTTTTCCTTACATCTGTATTCATGTGAGTGAATATATGTTCGCCATGTGACAGGTTTTCGTGTTTGAATATATACAATATGTAATATATACTCTACATATATGTATATGTATACATACATATATAGTTTGAATGCATGTATGTACATATATATATATATATATACATACATACATTCAGACACGAAAACCCGCCGCATGGCGAACACATATTCATACACACAGTATAGTCACAATATATTTTTATACACACACACACCACACACGCTCACGGAGATGTATGTAATTACGTAAATGAGATACAATACATGTGCAACATAAGTAGACTAATAAATAAATAATTAGATACATGTATACGAGTATATATTTGTTTTTATTGTGTAATTTTTGTGCTCTTCCTACTATAAAACCCGGTCACGTCCGTTGAAATACGTATAGGGGCTTAACTTAGTCACTAGCGAGTCAGTCTCAACGTCCAGGATGAGAGCAAAGAGGGGGTTGGGGTTGAATAGTAGTGCGGGGAGGGGGATCGAGGGAGGAAGAGTCAACAGGAAGAAAAGGAAGTTATAGAGGATAGGTGCAGGGCTCGGATGGAACGAGAAACCGATGGGAGATCAAAGAGATAAATGGGGAAGAGAATCCTGGATGGAAGGAGAGGAGATGGTTGGGGACTGGGAAAGTGAAGGAAAGAGAGATGGAGGGTCATGAGAAGAAAAGGACCGCGTGTGAGGAGAGGGAGGAATAGCGAGAGTGAATGGCACCCAGGGTGATAAATGTGTTATACGTTCAGAAGGATCGGGTGGGTGAGGGTGTGAGGAGAGAAGGAAGTGGCACGTTGAGGTTAAGGATTGTCGTCACGAAACGGAGGAGAGTTAAGATCGTTTGCTCTTTATTTCAAGTTTTCTTGGATTGAAGCGCACCTTACGTCGCTGAGGAAACATGAGGGTCTCCATAAAAATGACAGTCATTGCTCTTCTGGGCTTACTTCCTGTGTCTTTATGGACATTACAGAATCTGTGAACCTATTTCAGATTCCCTTGTGATTGAGGTCACGTTGCTTCTTAATTTAAGTTGGCACAAATAATCTCAAGGCATAACAACGTTCTTAAAACTTGAATGCAAATCCGGTGGCCTACCTCCTCGGCGGTGATCTTTATTTCTAAGGAACAGATATTTAAAAATAATCACGAGGAAAATAAGAATAATAATTTGTTTTAAGTCCAAACTGTTTTAAAACCCTAGAAGTTTTCAAACATCAAAGGCCTTACTTTCCTCCATGTGACGTTTCGCTAGGGTTTTATCAGGTTTATCCAGGTGAAATAACATTGGAGTGTTCTGGGGACTAGGTTTTGCTATTCTAGCAGTGTGGTCAGACTCTCTTCATCTCCTTCTTCTCTTTGGGAGCGTCCCTTTTTCCTCTTAGGTTCGTATATATTAGGACTGCCCGCAATTGAGACACTAATCATTAGTATTCAATTTAAGTGTTCTCATAATACTTATTTTTATGCTTTTCATCTTATCATTTAAGGATTAAATATCACTTTTATGATGTCTTAATTTCTTACAAAGTGGCGCAAAAATATTAAGTCTGAGTTGAGGAGTCCATTTCTTGACGTGATAAATGACTTATGTCAGACCAACATCGCAATCATTTTTTTTAATGTTTCATTTAAAGGTCTAAAATAATTTACTAGTTGTTTCATTAAAAAGAGAGGAGTTTAAAATAAGATAGAATTTGTTTTTATCAATTGAGTGGAGAAGATTTGGGTGTAGGAAGCCTTGATCAACTAGTCGAAAGGTTAAATATTAGGATAAAGAAACATGGTCTCTTTTTAATTAATGAGGGTACGTCATTTTACTAATCACTTCTATTTTTTATTATTTTAGCTATTTTAACACGTTCTTACACGTTGTGTTGAGAGGGCGCATAAAGTAGACTTTTTCACGCTGTTTGAGGATTTAAATAGCCCAGATAATGATAATTTTAACAATAATGTTACGTTTATCACTCAATCACCTCTTAACCTGAGTTCGCCCCATGTCCTGCCAATATCATGATACGGACAGTGGACCTGCAACCATCTGCGTATCCTCCTCCCACTTGAACCCCCTTTCCTTCCATTACCTAGTTGAATTGGAACTTCACTCATATGGGTACACGCCAATTACAGGAAACATTTTCCTATTTATATTGGATGTCAATGATGAATTGAGTCTTTATAATGAACTTCCATGTTGGAAAAATTATCGATATGTTACAAAAGTAAGTGTAAAATTTTTCCCCTGCATTTCCTCTAAAAAATTTCACTGAAATAGCAAATATAGCATATGTTATATAATTTCCTTAAGCTTCCAACCCTAAATCCTTAAATAAGCACTGGTAAGCAAATGACGATCACCTTGTCTTGTAGCATCCTTCTATTACAATGCGAGCCTTACATTCTCCATTGGTGTGTATTAATTTCATTATATTTGTCAAAGGGTTGGTTATGGTGAGAATCAGTAGTTTTGTTACGGGTGCACACTTTAATACTCCCCACCTCCAATCCCACACCACTCGGGAAGACGTCACAGTCTTGCTTCCGTCGCCTTGAATCGGAAATCGGAGAATATAATTTTCCACTTCGCGTGGGAGGGCATGGGAAATCGAACGTACACGTGGTGATAGGGGAGAACAGGTGACGGATGTGTGAGAGCGTCGTTATTGGTGCAAGATTTGAACCCAGATCCATCCCCCAACCAGGTCAGCTCTCCTCCTTTCGGTATTCTAGAGAGAGAGAGAGAGCAGAGGCAATGATTGGGTCGGGGAAGGTGGTGCTAAGGGTTAAAAGGGAGGACAGGAGATTGGAGATAAAAAAAGGCATCGGGGCGGATGGGATGGAGATAAAGAGATTGCGGCTAAGGGGTGATTAAATGAGAAGGGAGGCGTTGCAAAAGAATTCGTACGGTTGAGAAGGTGATGTGGGGGTGAGAGTTGCGGGTGAGTGGGAGGGGAGGTGAGGGAATGAGCTAGGACTGATGTGTAGTGCAGATAGAGGACGTAAATTGAGATGAGGCTGCGAAGGAGGTGATCCTGAGATGGATGAGATAGTGTGGGGTAAATAGGGGGCGCGGCGAAGGGAGCGGAAAATTGGGAGAGAGGAAAGGTGAAATTATGCCGCGAGACAAAGAGGGTTTTCCCGACAGAATGGCGAGCGTGGGTGTTCCTATCACGCCACGCCAGCACGTCTCACGCCACGGCGTGAAATGGATTGGCGTCATGGCACCAGGGATCGAAAAAACGAAGTATCGGGTACAGCTGCGGCTGATGCGCCGATTCAGGTCACCATGCGCGAAAACGAAATCCAGAAAAATTGCATCCCGAGGGTAAATAACAGAATGTGCACCAAGAACGTGCACCCTGCGTGGAATTCTTTTTTTCCAAATTCGCAAGCTTTCGAGCGTGGCTCTGAAGAAAGATGTCTACCATTAAATGTTTGAAAATATGCATGAATGTGTTAATGTATGTGTAAATAAATAGATAAGCACTAATATAAACTGAGACGGACGGCAAAACACATTATATATGATGCGGATACAACTATTGCTAAACTAAAAGCCCTTAAAAAAGACACTTGCAGAGAGATGTAAACGCGGAGGCGATCCGTACGCCTGCGTCAGTTACGTCAGTCAGTCGAATGATTTCTCTTCTCTTGGCGAGGGGTGGAGTGCCACAAGGGATTTGGGGCAAGGCGTTTGAGGGGGTTGAGTGGGGAGGGAAGGGAGCTGGGAGTGGCAGGTGAGGGTGAGAACAAGGCGTGTGGGAGGCAATTTTTAATTTTATTTTATTTAAATATACCCTGCAATCCCAGAAAAAAATTTGAAGCCCAGTTAAAATGTTTGGTCAGAATTAAAATAGCATGTACATGAGAGAACAATCCCAGAAAATCATAAAATGAATGTTATTTTGGAGGTGAGATAAAATCGAGCTGGAGGTTTAATTCGAAGACTATTAGTTGTTTTCAAAGTGGAACATTATTCTTTTCGGCTTTCGTATCCATGTTGAAATAGTGAAAACAATTGGTTTGAGGGTAATATTTTTGATTGATTTCAATTTTATTTTAATATAAAAAATTACAGAGAGAGTAGGGATTAATATGGAAACATTCGCGCAAAATTCAAGTTTCCCAGAAATGTTAGTTTTATAATTACGTCTTTACTTTTACTGTATTCTTTAAAGTTCAGTGAATTTTTGCAACAGCGTCTCCTTATCTTATGTTGGATAACGATGGCTCTAAATCCATCGAAACTATTCTTTTGGGCGCTTAAAGTCATCGATTTCCACTTTACTTTTAAAGATTTTAAAATACATATCAAATAAGAAATTGCAATCTTATATTTAATTGAATCGAAACATTTTCTCTAGTAAGAGAATTCATTCATTTATCTGAAAATAAGCAATTCAACTGTTGAATCACATCATATTGTATAAATATTTCCAGTCACATACCTTTGATTGTTCTTCACCAACCCACTAACACGAAAGTCTGAGGCGCTTTATTATTACATTTTATAACAATTTTTTTAGATAGTACCTTGCTAGCCACCGCTAGGGTGGTTGGTAGGGGGTCATTGTACGCCAGACTTCTTTTGACCCAAAATATTTCTCCCTCTATCGCGGCCTCGCAATGTTATTCTGATCCCTCATCGTTCGTGATAATTTTAATATGATGTACATTGAATCTCTCTTAATTTAATTGACGTGATCTCTTCTACCGTAATGAGATGGGGACATTGATAAATTTTTAACATAATCACTGCTAAAAATAAATCCTTCCAGTTTATGCATGAGATTTGATCTGTAATTCAACCTTCGCTCTATGAATGAGTCCAACGTAGACCGTCCAATAATTTTGATACACTACTTAGTTTATCAATATTTATTTTTAAAAATTTGACTCCTCTGCGATTTGTGCGATCCAATACGGAAATATTATCTTCATGGGGAACCCATTTTCCAGCAGCATATTTTAACTGAGACCTTACCAAATAAAGATAACCTTTCTCTTTAACCTTTTCATCACATCTACTGAACGCTCTATTAATAAATTCTAATTTTTGTGTTGCCTTGTCCACATATTCCCCGTGGATGTTGCACCCAGAAGAGTGCAACGCCTAAGTATGAAACCGAGTCTACAGTTTTTATTTCGGTATTCCTGATGCAGTAGAAGTTCGGGTTCACGCCAAAATTGGACAGCCAGCATTTTGGTCTTCTGCTAAAACTACTTATCCTCGTATCACGGATATCTCTGTAAACCAATGCATCGTAGGAAAGCAGAGGTATCTTACTATTGACCATGGAGTTGCTGCCAATAAAGATAATGTATAAAAGACGTCAGAAAACACTTCCCTGGAGAACACCTGAAGTGACTACTACTGCATAAAAGCTAACATCACTATTTCTAATTTTTGTACCTGACCATTCAAAAGTTATCCTAGCGTTGGCTTACATGGTACTATGTAAGTAAAAGGAAATAAAATACTATAATTTCCATTCTAAATTTGAACCCAAAACATGTACAGAAATAACGCTTCTATCGCTTATGCATTGAAGAGATTCAACACCACACGTTTGAACTTGTGGATATCGTGAATGTCAATATAAATCATACTCTCCACAAAAGTAAGTGATCATGATGACACGTTATCATTTGCTCCTAATGATCAATAGCCCTCAATGTCGTCATCCTACACTTAAATAGGCAACTAAACGAGGGAATCGTCCTGCTATGAAATGACTCTACTCAGTGTGGGTCAAATGTTTTCGAACATATAATGGAAATGGGCGGACTTCGTTTTACGTGACCATGTACATGTTATCATTTGAAAATATTCGCCAAAGTAACAAGTCGTTTGCTAACGTAGGGATTACTAGTATTTCACTCCGCAACAACCGAGGCATACCGTCCCATTCGTTAAGCTCATGATAGTCACAGAGGCCATGATATACTATGATCACCTCTTTCGTCGTAGGACATTAAATTTACCAGAGACTAGGCTATTTCTCCATAATGCCACCATCCTCCTCCCATTCGCTAGCGGATTAATGGAATACCACTTCAACTATTTTAAACCGACCATCATAAGATCATTGTTCAGTTCAGGGTCATGCTATACTTGAGTTTGAAGTGAAGGGTTGTTTATCGCCTAGATCCACCGAAATCCTATCCTAACCGGTACTAGATAAAACTAGAATTTTAATGTCAGTCACCACTTGGTTAGCATCTCTTCCTTTTCGTTCGTGGAAATTGGCAGGTAACAATTAATCTGATCAGAGGTGTATTTTAGACAGAAGTGAACGATATATCAGCGACGAAAGGATTTGATTGTTTTAAAATATTTAATGAATTTAAATTTAAAGGATAGCAAGAATGCAGTATTAAGTGGAAAAAATGAACTTTGACACTTCAGAAGTGTTTAAGAAGTCCCTGTAACCTCCGTCGAATGCCCATAAGAGGGAGGATTATCCTGAAAGGATTTATCTGGTGTTATGAATTAGTTTATTTTTATCAATCAGTAATTGATTTCCTTATGAATGAAATAATTTCCTCAATAAGTTTTTATAAACCTATCTTTCGTTGGAAAAACCTCATTATACAAGTGTTATTTTATTACTAATTTGCGTGCCAAGTTTTAACATTAGAAAAGTGAATACACAAACCATCGTTTACTAAGTCTCAAGTGGAATTAAATAGTTCCGCAAGTTGAGGAATCAGCCGACGCAAGCCAGTTGGAGCCACTTTCTCATTTAGATCAGGCACAAAAGCCAAAATTTTCAGACCTCTAAAGCGATTCCGTTCACAGGAATTAGTTGGGGCTTCTGAAAGAGGCGTTTATTCTGCAGAAGAGGCGTTAATTGCTGTGGCGGATCGCAGGGACAGAGACAAGTGTGCTCCTTTTTTTATAAAAAACTTAATTGCCTCGTTTGAGCCGAGATGAACCGATGAACTTTTTCATCGGACCACGTCTGATACCGAAGTATCGAAAATCTGTAGTATTTACGGAAAAAATTGTTTGATGACAGGCACTATTATATTCCCAAAATAATCTTGCAAAGTGAAAACAATTCCCTTTACACTTATAAAGAGATCTCTTTCTTATGCCATTGGCATGCTTATAAATGCTAAGATTTCCCCTTTAAAACCAGAGAGGTAACTATATTGCCAATTTAATAAATCTCAGACTTTAAACCCAGCGTAAAAATCTCTTCACACTACCGCGAGTAAAATTGCACGTTAAGAGTTCTTCAGCCGTGTGCTCCAGAAGTTGTGGGGAGTTGCTAGGTCCATCATCTAAATTTGCCATGGATATCATTAAGGTGCCGATAGGTGCAAATAATGCAACGCTGAGTGGAATAGAAATGGCTTCAGACCAAGAGTTTTGTCATCCTCACACCGCATGGCAGATTACAGTCTGTGATCTTTCGAAGAAAACCGATAAAATGTGTTTGAGGATTTTTCAATAAAATTGAGGTCACTCAATGTGAATTTCCCTCGTGAATAAACTTAAGTACGACGGTTTATAAGCAATAAAACTTCCGCCCAAAAGCAGCATAATTAAAGCTGTTGGCTTAAGTATTACAGCGAAGGCCTTTGCTGTGTTATCTTATCACATGCTTATAACACCGTTGTTCTTTGTGTGGCAAGTGGTCATAAAATTGGATCGACATACACAATAAACACTGACAAAAATGCTATTCTATGCCGATTACGAAAAATAAATTGTCAGTGGAGAAAAAAAATGATTTCATTAAACTACAGGGTGATGCAAAAATAAGTACGAGGGTCATCCGGAAAGTAGTACCCGTTCGTGCCGCATGAAGTGCTGACGACGCGAGTAGCCGCTGGACGAGGTCAGATAGCTTCAGTGGCTTGTCTGCCTTCTCTGAGCCAAGTTGCGTGACGCTAGCATTGCCTGTGTTGTTTCTGTGATTGTTTACAATGTTTAAAAAAATTGAGAACGCCGCCAGTTGTGAAGTGAGGGCAGTGATTAAATTCCTCAATGCAAGAAACGTTCGCCCATGTGATATTCATCGCCAATTAAAGGAGGTGTATGGAGACAATGTAATGGACGAGTCGTCTGTTCGGTGGTGGTGTCGCAACTTCAACATGGGGAGGGGGAACACACACGACGATGAGCGTTCGGGGAGACCGTCTGTCATTACAGACCAACTGGTGAGCTCAGTTGACGAATTCGTGAGGAACGATCGGCGCGTCACACTTGATGACATCTGTGAGCATTTTCCCAATGTTTCTCGAACAATTGTTCATGAAATTGTTAACCACCATTTGCATTATGCAAAAATTTGTGCAAGATGGGTCCCTCGCATGCTTACAGATGAGCACAAAACCAAGCGTATGGCTGCAGCACTGACGTTTTTGGGACGTTATTCTGATGAAGGAGACTCTTTCTTGACTCGCATAATTACTGGTGACGAAACATGGGTTTGTTATGCATCACCTGAGAGTAAACGACAGTCAATGGAGTGGCATCATGCTCATTCACCAAACAAACCAAAAAAATTCAAGACAGTTCTGTCCACCAGGAAACTCATGGCAACCATTTTCTGGGATCGACGAGGTGTATTGCTTATTGATTTTATGGCCCGTGGAGACACTATTAATGCCAATGCGTATTGTGAAACATTAAAGAAATTACGGCGGGCAATACAAAATCGGCGGCGAGGTCTATTGTCTACTGGTGTCATTCTCGTTCATGACAATGCCAGGCCTCATGCAGCTGGGATAACACAAAAACTTTGGCAGCAATTCAAATGGGAAACTTTCGACCATCCACCGTATAGCCCGGACTTGGCCCCTTCAGATTTTCATCTCTTTACAAAGCTTAAAGACTTTTTGGCAGGAAAAAGATTTGACAGCGATGAAGAACTTAAAGAAGGAGTGACCCTGTATCTCAATGAGCTGGCGGCGAAGGACTATGCAGCAGGAATACAGAAACTTGTCACACGTTATGACAAATGCCTTAATTTGCTTGGAGATTATGTTGAGAAGTAGTTTAAAGTATCCTCTTTCAAATAAAATTTTTTATGTTTGTTAATATTTACTTTTGTGTCTTTATTTCACGAACGGGTACTACTTTCCGGATGACCCTCGTAGAATAAATCTGGGGAAAAGAGAAATTACTAAAATTCTTCTAAATAACACACTGGATCATCGCAATGCTAGAGCCTCTGGTAATCAGGGTACGAATCCTGGAAGGCGTCAAGAAGCACCCCGTGTTCAGGTAGCCCCTCACGGCCTCTTTGACTTTTATGCAGCGTTCCAAAATGGTTTCCTTCGAAATTCCTTTTTATTCATGGGAACCGAAATAAGTCCAGCGGTGACACATCTTAACTTTAGGCCCGCTTGAGCAACGTTACCACCTTGTAGTTGGCCAGGTCGCGAGTTCTGATCTTGAGACAGCACCTTGGGGACCATCTTGGCACACATCTTTCTCATTGCTGAATCTTACGTAATAATAAGATGCGCTGTGATTTTTGGAATACTGCACTCTTCTGCTAACATTCTCACACTCGTGCGTCTTTCGATACCCCACTTTTTGCCTATATATGTATTCATCTTAAGTTTTCGTTGAGGAATGCCCAATGCATTTGTCGTCATCAACCTCCACTCTTTTCTCCCGGAACATCTTGTGCCAGCGGAAAAACATTCCTTGGGACATTGGTTCATATCGCGAACCCGATTTTCGAGCTATCCACAAAATATGTTGCCCCCTAATTTCCTCAATGGAACGTGGCATCTTAAATTATAAACGCAACCCTCAAAGAGAGGTCAAGTTAAGGCAGCGACCCGCTCACTGAAACGACCCGCAGACAACTGACGCGGGTCGTGCTGCTTTTCTAAAACCTTCCTCCACTACTTACCCCGCCACAAATCGCCCCACTCCTGCTGTTCGAGTGGACGGGAAAAATCATTCGACTTTTTTTTAGGCTGACCCTGTAATAAGGCATTATGATATTCGAACATCAGTAGGATGGAAGAATACCAGAAGAAAAATATTTTGTACGTGCATGATATTAAGGAGAATTGGATATTTAATCACATCGATCTGGACTTATGAAATGAACATTACCTTTCCTTTATGGGTTAAAAGTGCTAGCTAATAGATCGATAATAAAAATATTAGAGTGCACAATTTTCTTTCACAGTAAATGCATCATTGATGCAAATAATTATTTTTTATTATTTTTTTATAAATTGGTTTTGCAAATATTTCGTGTATTCATCTGGTTTATGTTAGAATGCCAGAGTGTCCTAAGGTTGACCTTCTGTCATGCGAACGAAGTGATCTCCACCAGAGAAACAAGAAGAAATCGACGTTTCACTTGAAAATTTACTAACTTCCCTATTCAAATCCGAAGTAGGTATTGAGAATCCAATGACAACTGATCTTTCCAATGTCTAAATAAAATGGAGAATTTCGTTAAATTCTCTTCCGTCATTAGTCTAGGGTGGAAAATTCATGGATTACTAGCGATTATATCGGCTACGCCGGACCATTTTAGCAGTATTCCTGTAACCAAATTTAATTATAGGCCTTTTTATGCGCGTGGGCAGTTTCTTCATGACGTGGTCTTCTGTGGGCACGAGATTTTGCAATTTGTACTTCAAACAAATGCGACTTTATTCTGCTACGGAATTTAACACTGACTTAAAAAGAAAACCTATCTATTCTAAAAGTTAACGCGTAAATAAATAATTCGAGAGTGTCGAAATTGAACTAGCAGTTTACCAACAACATTCATGGTGCGTTCCAAAAGTAATAAAATTTAATTTCCCGCGCCTTTCCAATTGGTCAGAGTGGTATCAAATTACTTAGAGTGGGTAGAGGGAGACGCTCAGCTTTGCCACGAAACCGGTCTCAGTGCTCTCCATGCTGTGGAAGTGGCAGGACGTCAGTAATTGTATACCTCTGCGCGCCAACTGTTTCACGAAAGAGCAACCGAGCGAAAAAAATGTGTATTGGCCCATGGACAGTACTTTGAAGAACTTTAAGTCTTTGTGCAAATCTGTTCAATAAATTACTTCTGAAAAATAATTACATTTCCGTTGGAACGCATCCTGTATAGTATTTTTAAAGAAATGATCTGAGACTACGGATTTTTGCAACAGCTGTTTACAATGTACGAAGCGTGTGCTCAGCTGTCGGGATAAACGCATGACGTAAATAATACGCATAGTATCTAGAAAGAAATGCCACAGTTTAATCATCACCCCTAATTGAAGTTAACAAATTGAAATCTTAATTCTTGGTCAAAAATATGTTGCTTCTAGGTGTGAAAAAGAATTTTTTTCAAATCGATTTTTTCGTTCTTAAAACATTTCGGGAAAGCATTTGCAAATCAGACCTAGCCGATGTTAATTTGTGTATTTTTACTCTATTTATGTAAAAATTAAGAAGTCCTTAGTTCTAAGGTCTCTTATTTTACATATTTAACATTTATTTAATGTTTTTAATATTATTAAGATTACAAATTTAATATTTATTTTACAGATTTAATATTTCACAGATATTCAGATGTATCTGTAATTTCATTAAGGAGCGTTCATTCTCCTTGTTTTGTCTACTATAGTGGTGCTGGTAAGA
The DNA here is from genome assembly GCA_037158775.1 of Hetaerina titia. Classification (NCBI taxonomy): domain Eukaryota; kingdom Metazoa; phylum Arthropoda; class Insecta; order Odonata; family Calopterygidae; genus Hetaerina; species Hetaerina titia. Next base: position 88,670,164 of record CM073778.1, read on the forward strand.
CGCCATTCCAACACTCTGAGCTAAACTGCGGATCCCAAATTTCCTGAACGAACGAACCCGAAATAATAGCAGTGTAGTTTACCCCATAATCCTTTTGCTAGACGATCGACCGAAAAGAAAAATAAAACAAAACACTAGCAAGGCCGCGAAATTACTCCAACCACGACCCTTAAAGGATTACGTTCAGCTTTTCTGCAAGCATGCATGTTATTTTCCGCTTGAAAACCCCCGCGGATTCTTCTGGCACCTTTAATCACTAAGCGAGAGGTTTGATGCGGATTTTAATGCCTCAGTGGGCCGCTTAGTGGAGTTCGCTATAGGTAAGGTTACGTTACATCCTCAGGCGGAATTTATCCAACAGCGTTTATCACTTAAAACACTCATCCGCCATCCCCTCTCCTTCTCTCAACTCACGGTGCCCAAATCTGACCCCACCACCACCCTTCCCTCTGTAACTACTTTCCTCGTTCTGCGCCTCAGTTTCGCCAACACGTCACCGCCCTCTCGGTCTAATTCTTATCTTTCCACCGCTTCGCGCGACATTTCCGCGAGTTTCTTATCTCTTACACACGTTATCTCCTTCGCTCTCTCTCTCTATCTCCTTCCCTTTGCAAACGAATCTTCTCCCAACCTCTCTTCCTCACATCTACTGCGCATCATTAAGATTTCTCACCCGTTACTTCACCCTCAGGCAGTCTTTCTTAGGTACTCTCTTAACTATTCCCATGCAATGTTCTTGCTATCAATGCCCCGCGCTAAGTCACAATCGTTAGACCAATTCAGCGCTACAGTTCTTCAAAAAGTTTAATACAACTATAGAATGAACTTTAAAAATGGTTAGGAATGAGTTAAATTTAAAATAGACGGCAGGAAACAAGGAACTGAAATAATTTATCCCTCATCAGGAATTTTGTGTATTCATCAGGCCATGATATTTTTGCTCCAGATTACTATTATAGGTTTTCGGAAAAATTCTACTTTAGCTGAGCTACATAGGTTTTGACGTCCATGCAGTCAAAATATGGAAATTTTAAGACATCGTGTCCAATTAACCAAAAGTAATTCCATGTACATGATACATGATAAGTTTGAGTAACTACAAGTGAGTTCCCAAATGCGCCATTTTTTTCGCATTTTGGCTTGGCCGGTTGGGCCAAGTCTTGGACGAAAATATTTAACGCAAAACGTTCAATGAAATTTTAAAAGTTTGTTAAATTAAAAAAAATTAATTATTGTGATACCATGAAGGCGCATCTGAAATTTGAAGTGTGACATTCGGCGAGTGAGGTTTCTTTGCAAAAATTAAAGCTTAAAAATTTGCAATTGTAAATTGAGAAAATCGGTTGAAAAGACATCCAGCTAAGCCATTAATAAAGATCAATGAGAGACGAGGCTTGATTAGTAATTCTGATTTAAAATCGATCAGGGTTACGTGCAGCAACAACCCTGACTCGAAAAGAATTGGATATGTCGAAAAAGAATATTCAGAACAAGTAATGTGCCAGCACACCACCCTCACATAAACGTATCGTGGAGAGGAGGCGCTAGCAAGAGTTTTGGAGCCACCTTGAAAAATCTTTAATTAATTTGACGTGTTGCAGAAAAATATGACGAGATGGTAAAAAAATTATGTTATTTTGCTCTAATGAGACCACAACTGTAATACGTGGCAAGTGTTTAGGACAAGTGGTGTAAGGATTTGATTAAGGATATTGAAAAGATATATAATAGTTAATAATAATAATATATACATATATATAAATTCACTTATAGTCATAACAAACACAGAAACCAAAACACACAAAAGAGGGACTCACTGGTTCTCGAATTTTCGGTGGTCCAACCACCTTTCTCCTTGGTGGTGGATGGTGGTTGGACCACCGAAAATTCGAGAACCAGTGAGTCCCTCTTTTGTGTGTTTTGGTTTCTGTGTTTGTTAAGACTATCAGTGAATTTACATTACACGTTTTTGGGTTTTCCAAAAAAGTGTGTATATATATATATATATATATATATATATATATATATATATATATATATATATATATATATATATATATATAGATTCTCATCCCATATTTATCATACTGAACCTCCAATTCACTCAGCAGTGCTTGCAACCCCTTGGCTGACTGAGCAACTAACGCTTATATATATATATATATATATAAGCGTTAGTTGCTCAGTCAGCCAAGGGGTTGCAAGCACTGCTGAGTGAATTGGAGGTTCAGTATGATAAATATGGGATGAGAATCAATATTAATAAAACAAAGGTCATGCGATTTTCCAAAAAGAAAAAGGCTAAGCTAAACATTAAAATAGGAGGGGAAAAAATAGAGCAGGTAGAACAGTTTACATATCTCGGAAGTGTTTTGGACGAATACGGTCAAAGTGGTAGGGACGTAAGGAGAAGAATTGCGCTAGGCAAGGAGGCTTTCTCAAGGAGGAGGGAGTTGATGACGGGGACGTTGAGTAGGGATGTCAAGACAAGACTCGAAAAAACACTGTTATGGAGCGTAGCTATGTACGGCGCGGAAACGTGGTCGCTGAAGCAGGAGGATAGACGTAGATTGGAGGCTTTTGAAATGTGAGTGTGGAGAAGAATGGAGACGGTGAAATGGACCGAAAGGAAAACAAATGAGGAAGTACTGGAGATGGTGGGTGAGGAGAGGGATTTGTTGAGAGAAATCCTATGGAGGCAGGAAAAATGGATTAAAGGCATATTGAGTGGCAGTGGAATGTTGAAGAAGGTAATAGAGGGGAGAATGTTAGGCAAGCGAGGAAAGGGCAGGAACAGGATAGGGATGTTGGACGGGATGAAGGGAGGAAAGATCGAAAAATAATAGCTTTATATTTAGTTTGGAAGATTCCAAATCGAAATCCATGTCTTTTAGGCTACGTACACAGCCAGTACGTCAAGATAAAAATCATTTTGCGCTCTCTTTCCTCTAAAAAAACGTTGAAGGAATTAAGAATAAAACGAAATGACTGACTTCATTCGTGATCAGACATATTCTCCATATGGTACTCTAAATTGAAAAAATTTGCCAACTGACGATGGCGTGGAAATTATGAGCAGCAAGCTCCTGAATGTGTGAGCCACTGGTCACCTAAGGCCCACCAAATTCTTTCTAGTAATTTACTTGCGCCCAATCCGCCAAATGTAGTATTTTCGTGAACTGTCATCAAGATGCCATTGTGTCCTCAGTTTGATTTATCTTACATATTTAGCATGGTATTATAAATAAATCGAGAATTTCGATTTTCAGTGGAAAAATATGACGAAAATATTTCAGTAAAGTTTCTCTATCAATCAAGTAGACTGAAATGTTAAAAGTGGACACATGCAGAGGTTGGTTCAAAATGTTAATGTGAGTTGAATTAATTAAACAATGTCTCATAATGCTTGCATAAAAATAGTTAATCTTTGGTGTTCACTCTTGAATGTATAGTATATCTAGCACATCTTTGAAATATGTTGCCTTTGAAGGTCCTTAATATCTTATTTCCAAATTTGATTCCATCAAATCATTATTTAACCTCTATTTCCATCCATTTAGTTGTAAATTACAACCATATAGTTCCAGTTTTAACTATAGTTTATCTATTTTTCCTCGAGAATATGATTTTCTCTTTCCAGCAAAGTTTTAGTAAATATTGCTGGTTTACTGACAGGATTTCTATTCCGGGTTATACTTACCTGTATGTGGCACCCTCAGATTTACCCAAGCCAGATGAGTGTTTGGGAATACCAGAACTACTTAGGAAACCATAGCCGACACAGGGAAAGGAACTGCACGTCCTTATTACCCTGATATACGAGACTCGTACACATTCCACATGCCGTCGGGCACAGTATAGGGTGAACTTTACCCGTGAAGGTTCTTTGATAAAACATGCGCTTCATCCAATTCTATTTCATTTTGGCATCTCAAATTTCTTTTGATAACAAAAATCGCAAAATATCATTATATATCTGCCTTACCGGATTATTTGAACTAAAATTCGCACCATTATTACAATCCCAATCGTATGTCCTAATTAATTTGATTTTCATACGTATGTGAGACCTTTAACAATATTTCTGATTATCCCTAATTGGATGATTATGTTCATCATTTTATACTCAACGTCTTAACACTGACCATTAGCACGAGAGGAAGAGATCCCAGGTCATTGCGGCCGAAAGTGTTGATGTATTCCGGAGTTCTTTCCGGGGGAATCAACCGAACGTGCCCTGTCGAAAGTAAGGGTTTTGGGAAAGGAAGAAGGTTGGACGTTCTCGGCGAAGGAGATATGGCCAAGTGAAGAGAAATGGGAGCGAGGTTGGATGGATTTGCTGAGAACAGGGGGTGTGGGGGGGGGAGGAGGGGGAGGAGGAGGGAATTGGGGGACGGGGCAGTAAGCGTGGAGGCAGGGAAGAGGCTATCTTGTTAGAAGAGGGCCGGCAGGTAGTTTTACTTTCCTGGGTTATAAGGGTTGAGGAGAAGTGAAGACGAAAGAGGTTGGATGGAATCAGGAGAGTGAAGTCGAAATAGAATGGAGTTAAAATGCCGCTTGGCACCGTTACCAAAGCTTTGATACATCTACTTCCATATATATCTTAATATGTCACCGCTTAACAACTTCTTGTAAGTGGATATATTGAACCTGTACGGTTTCACAATTTTCCTGAGATAAAATATCTTCACATGCTGGGAAAAGTTCGATTTATAGATTTCAGTGAAAATGAAGGTCTACAGAACTCTTTTTTCAGTTTTAGTGAGTATCGCATTAGCACCGCCTAAAATGGATGATTGGGATTACTCGAAAATAATGTAAGCATATATTAGTAATTTAAGAAAGGCAGGAGAGGACAGAGAAAAAGTGGGGATGTTGAGGAATAATAATAGTCATTTGTGTTTCTTTGCAATTGAATTTAATCTGGTGTATGGCTTTTACGGAGTGAAGAAAGTTAATGATATGGACCATAAGTAATGATTTAAGGAGGAAAAGTCTACTGAAAACCTTACTATCGTGCGTAGTATTATGTTGTGCAGATACTTGGTCTTTGAAGAAAAAGGATAAAAGTTTATAGATTGGTGACTTTTGAGATATGAGTTCGGAGGAGGAAGGCGAATGTGAAATGAACGGTGAGAAAATCAAACGAAGAAGTTCTCCGCATAGTAGGTGAGGAGGGAAGAAATTCAAAGAACGCAGGGAAATTAGATTCGAAGCATATGGAGTGGCAATGAACTGTTGAAGACTGTGGTAGTGTTTAGAATCCTGGATTGACGAGGAACAGGCAAGAAACGAAGAAGGATATTGGGCGAAAAGAAGTATGGTAGGAAATGGAAAGTTAATTTGAAGGATATCTTAAAGTATTACAGGCTTTAGTACATTTATTTTATGTTTTGTTAGGTGGAGCTTAGAAATGTATCAGAGATTTTGTAATGGATACTGTTTTGATCGGATTAATAATAATCAGAAGTATTATCTTGGCGCCTGGACGACTGCATCGCATCAGACGGAATGACGCTGCAATTAAATGATTGCGCTCTCTCCCCCAGGACGAACGAGCGTGCTTGGGATAAGGGGATGGGGGTCTGCATCGCACTGCCCAGATGAAAGGACAGCCGCCGCCGGGAATGGAACCGGAGACATTGACGAGGGGAACTCCACTTCCAAAAATGTTGATCCCCTGGGCGGTCGGTAGCGGCGGTTCCGGGCGTGTGTGGGAAGGGGGTTGGGGTGACATGGAGGCGGCGTGGCCAAGGGGAGTGGGGGAGGCCAAGGGGAGTAAAGAGGGAGGAGAGTGGAGGTAGGATGGCAATGGAAGCGGAAAGAATAAGAAAGAGAGGAGGAATATGAGAGTGGCCATAGAAACGGTTTACTTGTTAGCGAGTGAGAGAAGGTGGGGTGGAGGGAGAAGGGGGAGGCGAAGTGGGGGATGTTGTAAGGTGTTCGCGGGGGGGAGGGAGGAGAGGGGATCGGTTGGAATGGGCGGGTGGGGGAGGGGCGGGAAGGATAAGAGGGAAAGGAAGGGTATCTGGGGAGATGGTGGCGTGAGGAGGGAGAGGGCGGTTTTATTGATTTTTCCACAAAGGCAGGAGAGCAGACTAGGGAATGTGGGGAAGGGGATTTTGGGTAGTGTAAGGAAGAAGAAGGGGGTTTTTCGCCAGGAAAGGAAGGAGTTGGAGACGGAGGGGGTAAGTGGGGAGGTGGGGCAAGAGGAGGGTAGAGGCGTGCCCAAAGGGGGAGGGGGGCAAGAGGAGAAAGACAATGGCTGTGGTGTGAGACTGGGACTCTTTCGCCACGGCGGAATAAAGCGCGAAAGGCAGAATGAGAAGGTTTCAGGAGGGCGGGACTAGGGTCTCGGAGAAAATAGGAATAGAAAAATAGGATGGGTAGGAAGGATAGAGTAGGGGCGAGGGGACATTTTTTAAGTGGGGGATGTGGGGACGGCAACCGAAGGAGGACCGTATTTACAAAACACCCTTTCTCCGCAAAGTGAGAATAGATCTTCATTTTATTCAAAGTGGCACTCTGCCGGAGAGAGCATAGAATTTGGAAGGGATTAAGATTTCTTTAAATTATCTTTTTAACGGTATAGTTTTACGTGTGGAAAGAATTCATCAATACGTTTCTCTCTCACATTTTTTCTGTCGCTAATCCATCATCTCTATTTGTCAGGAACTAGGAAAATCTGGGCTGACAATTTCTTCTTTGTCTTAATGCACCAAATAAGGGAGTAAGATAATGATGAAAAGTTTACTTTTTATTCATTTTGGTTCACTGTCGCACCTTGAGGGCACCGCAGGCTTCTTACCTGTTTCTTGGCGCACAGTTTGGGCTCGTTCTCATCCTAATTAATTGAGGAAATAGTGAATGCTACAAGGAGTTTCAGCATCAAAAGTTCACTGTGGCAATTCCTGAAGTTGTTCAGCATGACTACATTCGAAACATTTCTTTCCACATTTTAAGGTGTTACTTTATATGAGTCCATCTCAATTACTTTCATGTGTAGTGCTATAATAATTTTCAAAGTGGCTTGGTTTTTTATGTAATTTAGTAATTTCCTTGCTGGTTGATGATTACTTGTAAAATAAAATAAATCCATTGCTCCGGGTTCGGCATTTAATCATCGCACTCGTTAATCATAAATTGATCATATTTTTAAAGTGAAAAACCGATATTCTCACTAATCCTATTACGTTAATTGTCGTGATGAAATTCAATTTTTGGATTAAAAAGTGAATGATGCCTCTTCTGATGTCTTTCATGTGTGGCACAATATTTATTTATAAGGATGATGATTTTCGTTAATAAAATATTTCAGATGAAAAAATATTGGGTGATATGATAAAACCATTTGATTATTTATAGTTGTCATATTATAAATTTCAGTTCACTCTTTGCCTTTATTAATTATCAAAATTCGACAAGATTATGTAATGATTAACACTAAGCTCCCAATCATATTTGGAATTATATGCGATTATACCTTTTTATGTTTCTGTAGGCTTAGCTCATTTACGCCTGCATGTTCATCATTATTGCAGTTCAGTTTTAAAATCGTTATCGTGTACTTCTTGATCTATCATCTCAGGTATTCCTTACCTAGTGACAATTAACTAAAGTCATTTACCATTATTATTTACTTTTTTATCCATTATAAATAAATATAAAAAAACCATAAACACAGTAATCATCCCGAAGGTCGGTTTTAGTAGGTGATGGTAGAGCCCACCCATGTACCAAGCCCAACGGCGTGTGAATATTCACACATCAGGGTAGGGGGGCCAGTTCCTTTCCCTGTGCCGGTTATGGTTTCCCAGGAAGACCTGGTACCCGAAAAATCAACTAGCTTGGGTGGAGCTGCAGGTGCCCAAAGTGCCTTGCCCGGGAATCGAACCCGGGACCCTCCGGTCAGTAGTCCAACGCTCTACCCGCTAGACCACCGCGACCCGCATAAACAAATATATTTACTAAAAATAAATTTAAAAAACTATTTATTATAAATAAATATATGGGTCGTCTTAGTTCCGTTGGACGGACTCGCTTAAGCCTTCTGTAGATTGGTGATATTTTACATTTCATGTGGATTTATATGGAATAAAGACGGTTTTTACATGCCCGAGGATGTGATGATCATAGTAGCACGTTTCTCCATGCGCTGGTTTGGGAAAACCGACTTCATCCGTATATTGGCTATCGCTTCCACATCAATAGCAATTGAGAGCCAAATCTAATTAGGCATAATAATTTTTAATCGCCAAACAAAACATTCACCTTTTAAGTAATTTCTCTTTCCCTAGTACATTAGTGTATTGCTAAATACATCTAAGTGCTTTGATGGAATAAAGTCCAATATCCGCCGATAAAAGCATAGTTTTTCATTGTATAAAATAGTATATTTTGTTGATATTTAGCATTAAAAATAATTTTTGTGGTTGCATTAGTAAGAAAAGAAACATATCTCGTCATTTAGACGCTTCGAATGAAAATGACATAAGCCCGTCTTACATCAAATAAGAAGGATCTATTCCTTTATATTCATTTTGTCATGAAGAGATATTTAGTTAGGACTATACAATGGTTCTATTCTCGCGAAGACGTGCCCGAAATCGTAGTCTCTCAGCTGAAAGTGCTCTTTTCCACAATGCCTAATGCTCTATTGACACAGAAACTGTAAAATAATATGAGGTATATCTTATGCAAAGTTAATGTAGTCTAGGAAAGATGAAATGTGATTGGGGGGTCACGGAGTAATTTCATGACTCGACCGCATTTGTCTATAATTTATGCGGAGCCATTAAACCAGCACATTTTTCAATTCCATCTGGATAAAATATTAACAAAGATTAAGCCAGTTTGCTTAACTTCTAGGTTTAAGCGACTTTGGTAGACAGGTTGGATGCATTTATCTGAGTGCATAGCGCCCAGAATCCGCGTAGGAACCGGGGAGAGTGGGGTAGCTCCTCCGCACGCCTATCTGTCTCTCCAGAGAATGCTTTTCTGCACCTCTGTCTTTCTCACCGCTCTAGTTGCTCCAGTCTTTCAGAAGTGTTGCCTCGAACAAAGATGTTGGAAACAAGAAAAATTAAGCTTAATTAACACCCTAGTTCTTTGCGAGGATATTCCCCGAGCCTTGTTCCACTTGGAGGCGGCTTTTTGTATCGTCTGAGAACGGAGATGTTTTTGAAAGGAGTTGCACTCTTTTTTTGCTTTCGTATCTTAAACTCACTTTAGATATCATTTTCCGACTTTTTTATTTCTTCCGTGAGATTTCTTGAGCATCCTATTAATTGCATTCTTCGTACAACATTCCTAGAGTGGCCGCAATCATTTTTATATCTTTTTATGTGCCTAGTCTTGAGTGGAAACTATGTACGAGTTATTTATTTGCTCCTATGGCTAAAGAAAATTTGCACCATTATCTGCACTTCAGGCGAATCTTTTGCACGACAGCCAGTGGCTTCGGCAAGAGGAGGCAGGAATCTCCCCCCAACTGCCTATTTTTAAAGTGCAACCTGCACATTTATCGTCGAAAAATTTTTATATTAAAACTTAATTTCTGGGTGAAGGGAGGTAAGTTGTAGGCCTTGGCATAGGTTATAGTGTAAAGGATACCTAAAATATCTCTTTAACGTCACCGATTCATACAGAACTCGAAGATTCCAAGCAAGACAAACTAGAAAGTGGATGTGGTCTCAGGAAAATTCTCTTCTCGGCCCTTACCGCTTCCAATTTCTCATCGTATTTCTCTTCATAGATTTCAACCCCTACCAATGCAGCCTACCCTCCTCTCACTTCCCTTTGACTCTCCCTATTTACAAAACACCTTTTTTAAATGAGAGTCACCTTATGCTTCCTTTCACCGTTCAATATGTGTACTTAATTCTGTCACACGTTAACAGCTTTAATTTCATGCCGATCTAATGCTTTCGTCGACCGAGAGTTGGGCGTGAAACTATATAATTGTAGTTGCAGCAATTATCATTATTTATTTGGGTAGGCGATGAATAACGTAAGTAATTTGCTCCATTATAGGATAGGTGAATAATAAGACAGGGGTAGGATTTTCAGAGAATGGGGGAAGGGTAGTGAGAGGAACTCGGTGTCGGTATTCGCCTAATCTTAAACCAAAATCGCAAATTAGTCCACAGTTTGACACCCCATCCGACTAACGGCGTACTGCTTTTGAAACGATCTCCACATACTCGTAGTACCACAAGTAGGGATCGGGATACCACTAAAATTATGCCAATTTCGGGATTCGCAAATGGGTCATTCGGGGAGGGAAACCAAGCTTAGCCACCGCACCGTGCCCCCTCATGCATCGACTATAAAAAATAGTAACTAATACTATCCTATTTACATAAAATGTTAAAAATTTATAATTATATAAAAAGGATACTAAATAATGGACTTTTGAATATCTTTTAGTTTGCAGAAATTCTTGATCATGTGTTGCCTTGCAGAAAAAAGTGTGAATTATAATAGAAATGTGAAGGGATTCCAAACACAATTATTATTATTATTAGGTAATCTACCGGTTAATGTAGGTTTTTGGATGGACAAAACTATCAAATAAACATTTTGTAACTCCAAAATAAACCAAATCCAGCAACCTAATCTACATCAGGTCCCTCTTCATCTTTTTGTACTTCCTTCCTCCCTTCATCCCCTCCAACATCCCTATCCTGTTCCTGCCCTTACCTCGCTTACCCAACATTCTCCCCTCTATTACCTTCCTCAACATTCCACTACCGCTCAATACGCCTTTCATCCATTTTTCCTGCCTCCATAGGATTTCTCTCAACAAACCCCTCTCCTCACCCACCATCTCTAGTACTTCCTCATTTGTTTTCCTTTCGGTCTATTTCACCTTCATTCTTCTCCACACCCACATTTCAAAAGCCTCCAATCTACCTTTATCCTCCTGCTTCAGCGACCACGTTTCCGCGCCGTACATAGTTACGCTCCAGAACAGAGTTTTTACGAGTCTTGTCTTAACATCCCTACTCAACGTCCCCGTCATCAACTCCCTCCTCCTTGAGAAAGCCTCCTTGCCTAGCGTAATTCTTCTCCTTACGTCCCTACCACTTTGACCGTATTGGTCCAAAACACTTCCCAGATATGTAAACTGTTCTACCTGCTCTATTTTTTCCCCGCCTATTTTAATATTTAGCTTTAATATTGCCTTTTTTGGAATAGGAACTAACACCGATCTCACAAAATCTTCCGGCCAGATTCCTTCCTCATAGATACTACGAATCAGTCCATATAGGGTCTTCTTCCCACCTTTCCCTAACCATTTCAACATTTCTACAGAAATATTGTCCACCCTCACAACCTTATTTGCTTTCATCTCCTTTAATGCCCTTTCTATTTCATCGTCGAGTATGCCTGGACCTAAGCTATCTTCTTCTACGTCATATTCCTTTTCTATGTCTAACCTTGTCGGCCTAAGTTCTTTACCATACGGTGTTTCTATGTATTCCTTCCATCGCTCTTGGATTTTTCCTGGTTCAACTATTATCTTACCCCACTTATGTGTAACTGTTAGCACAGATCTCGAAAAACAATATGGAATAAAATATTGTTATGTTAAAAATGCTCATAGTTAAGACAATATAAACTTTTTAATTTTGCTCGTTTGGACGGCCTCTCGTTCTCCCCGAGCATCCATTACCCAGGCTTCGTCTCCAGCGTTGGCACAACATGCGGATTCGAGCCAATGCTCTGCGGTTTGTCGACGTGCAAGATGCCTATCGTGCGGGGTCGGCACCTTGCCTTTTATCAAAATAAAACTTCAAATGAGGGTTTAAGTGTTTTTCTTCAGGAAAAGGTCATCGCTTCATTATTTATTAAGGCTACGGAGCGACCTGAAACAAGCGGCATCTCTCATGTAGGGGAGGCGTGCATGTATGTCTTGCTGACTCGTCCGCGTGATCCGTCATCATTATCGCCCCCCGGAACGTCAGAGCCGGATGCGGCGGGGCTCGGATACCTCTAGGAGGATTCCGCAGCCATTCCTCACACAACGCCTCCTCCGGCGACATTTCACCGGTCAACTTCTCTTCCCCCTCCCCCCGCCACATCTTCCTTTGGCTACTCGAAGTTTAAACTCACCTTTCCCAACCTTGTCTCATTCCCGTCTTACTGAATCCGCTCTGATTTCTCTATAAATTGGTTTATTGCCTACAAATTTTTAATAACCCTCTTGCCTTCTCCCATGTAATGTCAAAACCGTTTCATTGCTGGATTTGCATTACTTTCACACTACCTCATGCGAAAGGGTGAAATGAGGCAAGCTTCTAAGTTTCTTTCCGTCCGTTCAGCATGTTGTCGTAGACAATTTGCGCGGTCGTTCAATTGAATTTGTGACTTTTCGTCAATGAATAGTTTCGTGAATTGGAATTTCAATGAACGGGACTAATATATATGGTCTACGGTTTTAGGCTTCACTTTTTATAAGTATTTAGTATCAGTGTTAAAACAATTTGTACTTTTCGGCAGTATTGAAATAAATTTAAATTATTTGGAAAGTCACAAAATGCTTTAACATTATTCAATGGCCGCCCCACTTGGGTCAGACGCCTTTGCAGCCGCCTCACTGAGGAACAGACGATGCGTGTACTACCTTTTTTCTGGCTCCTAACCTTCGACCTATCTGGCATGGGTGACCCTATGAGCAATTATCATTGCTCCCGCTAGCACAACTCTAGGGGTCATCAGAACGTACATGGTCTTCTATCACGTCAAGATGGAAGATTATGCTTATTTTGTTTTGAATACAGGTAAATACTGAGCTCGATGGACTCAGAAAAACGATTTTACCAATAATATAGTATTTTAGTAATTTTCCATTTTGAATGAAAGTCTTTAGTTTCACAGTTTTATTAATGATTTAATTTTATTGTTTAGAATCATTTATTATCTCAGTAATGAGCCCGAAGGCTGGTTTAATAGGTGATGGTAGTTCTCAATGAATACTTATTCCAACGATGCGTGAAATTAACAGAACAGGGTTGAGGGGGAGGTAATTATTATACGTTTCTTCGTGTTAATTCCCAGGGAGATATGGTATCCGAAAAAAATAGGTGCAGCTTAGGATCAATCAAAAAAAGTAGACAAATGATCTATCCACTAGACTACCGCGCTCTTTTCCAATTTTTTTTCTTTACCGTGTAAATTCAGGCAATCAGGATTACAGCGGATATGAAATCAGTGCGATTCAGAAAATTTCACGACATTTTGTACTTTAGAATAAAAACTAATCGGTATTTCCTTCCAAAAAAGAAATAGAAAGTTAGGTGCAACTAATGTTAAGACTATGTGTGATGCTTATCTCTCCCACATTCCTCTTCTAGGAGTTCACATTATGCATACAAATTTTTCCATGGTAAACCCATGACTATTCCTCTCTGAACTCTCTGGAACATAATGAAATTCAAAGATTTATTACATCTTCGTTTCATTTATTACATTTGGTTGGAGATAGGATTACAATTGTCGATAAAGAAAAATTACATTGGATAATCAAAGTGTTAGAAATCTCATGAGTAGGATTAGTCAGGCCAAGCTTCCCTTCGTCAAAAATGAAAGGCTCTTTATGTGTAACAACATCCACATTATTTCAAGAAAATAGTTCCTCAAGACCTTCGCGTGCCGCGTGCTACTTATTATACGGAAGTGAGACATGGACTCTTGCTTTGTCTGGGAGAAAGAGAATAGAAGTCTCCGAGATGAGGTGCTAGCGGAGAATCTTAATGATATCGTGAGTGGATGTGATAACCAACGAAAGCACATTGCTGAGAACTGAAGAGGTACCGCAAGGTTCATGGAAAGCAATGGGAAAGAGCCGAGACACCTGGATAGGTCACATGTTATGAGGCGAGGAACTCTCGGCAACATTAATGGAGGGTGCAAATTAAGGGTACCAACTCGAGAGGCAGAAATGGAAAGGGATAAATTGAAGGGATTTTTAGGGGATGAGGTTAGTCATTTCTTCTTGGAGTTAAAGAGACTAGCGCAAAATCAGGAGGAGTGGAGAAGGAAAACAACTCCTGCAAACCAATGCATGGAATCTCGATTGAAAGAACACCACCGGTGCTGGCTTGCAGGACAACTAGAAAAGGGTTCGGGAATATATTCTTTTAATTGAGCCACGTATGTTCGCAATCGACCCCAAAATGAGAGTAAAGCGCGTACATTAATGAATTTGTACGCACCTGGTTGTGAAGATGTGGTAACGAATGGTTGCGTGGGCGTTGCAAACATCCTGTGGAAGGAGGACGCGGGGGGTGCTCTGGTGCAAAAGAGGGAGAGAGTGATGCATTGTCACCAACACCACACCCTAACCAACCCTTTTCAGCGACACCACTCCCCTCCTTCCTTTCCTCCTGGACACCTTCCCGCCTCCCCTTCCATCCACGCTCGGCCTCAAACCCCCTCTCCCCGAGTCGCTCACCTTACCTCCCCACCCACCCTCTGCTATTCCGGCGGACCAACCTCTCCTGAATAATGTACACTCTCCAGCCTTTGCGCCTACGACAAACTTTTGACTCCTTATTCCCTCCCAACCTCCCCTCCCCCCATTCCGCCCTTTCCCTCTTTCCCCACCCCCTCCTCCCTACAAGCCGATATTCTTTCCATCACCTCTCCCTTTTCTGCAACCTCGCTCTCCTTTGCCCTCAACTCTACGCCTCGACCCTCACACCTCTCCATCCCCCCATGCTCCTCGTTTCCCTCCACCCCGGTTCGTCTTCCCCATCCTGAAGAAGTACCCACTCTTGTCTCACCCCATACTCCCCATCTTATTCTCTTCCCCGCCCTCCCAATAAAAAACATTTCTCTCGTTTTCTCCTTTTTTTAAAGATATTCTCTAATACGAAACTTCCTTCTCCTCTTTCGCTTTTCCTATCCTCTCCCTTTTTTGGAATAAGAACTTTTTTCGATGTCGGCTGTTGTTGCTTATGCCGCTACTTGCGCCGCCGCCTCGTTGGGGGAAGAACTTTTTTTCACCCCGCAAATTTGCATTAAGACCGAACGTTCGAGTACTACGGGTTGGGAGTATTGGACGTAGTCAGATATTTTTCATACTCTGCTTTATATTCCGGATCCTCTTCAGTCCCTCTCTCGAGTCGACGATTTCATGGAGGAAAAAGAGATGTCCGAGGATGCAGTTATGCAATGTTCGCCGGTTCTAGAGCGTTGAAAATTTCGATTGTAATCACGACGAACAGGAAATTCAAATTCAACCCCCTGAGAAGTCGTCCTTAAGAAGACGTCTCAGGAATGGTTGAATCGTAAGCAACTGCATGTTATGAAGGACTTAAAGATGGCAGAAGCATTGTATTCATTAAGTATATAACGAGGAGTAGTATTCACCATCGACTCGCAGTAAAACTTATAATCCTCTTGACTATTTCACCAAGCAACATTTTAACCTCATTGACTTTGGACTAGCTGTACGAAGTTAATATTTGGTCTATCTGCATTGTCTAATCTGCTATCTAACTTCGCCTCAATATCAAAATGCATATCCTGTTGCTAAAAATTATAGATGATTGCTCATAATGAGGGTTTGGTGGTGAATCTTATGATTAAAACTTTCTCAGCAGGATGAATATTATTAAGTATTACTTAAACCTAAATATTACAGAAATTATTTTTCCTGTTATCTCTAGTGTTTATATTTTATCTCACCCTTACAATTTCTTCAATTCCTATGTTCAGAAATAAACTGCCCAATGGTGTGACAACCTCTTGACAACGACAATGAGGCGGCTTCTAAGTCATGGCGAATTTTTTGGTGACAGTATAAAACTAATTAAACAGTTCTTTGAATGATGATACACTTAAGTATGATAAAAGCTGTAGGACGGTAGATTTAAAGATCAGATCGGTTATTCGTTTATCAGAGTATGTGAATTTTGTTTTTCCTTTGAAAGACGACTGTTTTGATATGCATTTTTCATTTTACTTAAGTGAAAATGTTTATCCTTAGCGCTTTGGAAGATTTCCTCTATTTGGTGAGGCATTCCTCTCTTAAAGTGAGCAAGTTTCCTTCTGAACTTTGACCTCTGCGAAAAATCATCCTGTATCATATTTCTAGTCTTCCCAGAAACATTCTTTCACGTAACGCTTTGTTTCTCCTGCAGAAATATACGTTTCCATATCTGACGGGCTAGAGATTTCAACTTGACTCGGATGTTATGATAAAGAGATTTACGATACAGGGGTACCGTTATCCGCAAGTATACCCGGCTGTGCGAGCTATTGTGTTCTGCAACGCTTTGTTCAAAATCTGTTTACCCAGTGTGGGAAGGAGGTAGCCATTCACAGCATCTGTAAGTTTTGTTGATAAGCTCCTTATCTGAACTGGTTTGCCAGAAAATGGTTTATGCACCAGAAACGTTCTTCTCCGCATTAATATGTCAAGTAGTTCTACACTAGTTATTAGGACAAAAACACTCGCGCTCAAATGGAAGGTGGGCACTTGGTGAAATATTACCTTTCTTCATTAAGCTGATAATGTTTCATGGGGAATTTAATGCCCAGCAAAAGATTTAGACTAATAGATTTTCTATGAAATTCGTCGCAAATTAATCATTTCACTCTTTTTAAATATGTTTCTAAACGTTTTAGCTTAGAGATTGGTTGAAATTGTTTATTGCAAAAAAGTATGTAAGAAGGACAAAGTGGAGTTTGCCATGCTTCCTTGCAAAGAATTCAGATTAAATTCTAGGATTAAATTGGCCATGCCATTAAACACACTCATATCATAACAGCATTACATATGAAATCGAGGCTTTGTATACATCTACTGTTATCAAATTATGCAGACACACATAGACAACAATAATACAGTAATGTATCTTAATAAGCAGAAAAGAGTATATATGGTTGTAGTATGTATTCATACATGAAATGCTTCCAAAGGATATACCATTACATATAACCAAAGTTGGTGAAGAAAGTGGTAGAATGCTTATTTCAACCAGAAAACGTTGCCAATGTGCATATATGTGTATGTACGAAGAATTATGTATGTATTTTTTTGCTACAATAATTAGAAGTTAGACATATCAAGCCCATTACTGTTTGGTTGAAGTTACACTGAATTTAACGTTTTAAATATATGCAAGTATGAATATTATTTGCATTAATATATAAATATATGAATATTGAATAATATATATTCCTTTACCATATGAAAGTAAACTTGGTGGAGCATTTTAACCTCCCGCCCACCCCCACAGTCACAACCCTATTCCCTTCGACCCTCCCACCCTATTCCTTCCGCATAGCTTTCATGGTGTCCCTCCGTGCCTCTGTGACTCCAAACCATCCACAGAGACCTCTTTCCCTCCTCCCCCTTTTTATCCCACCCCCTCTCCTTCACCTTCCCCATTTCTCTGCCCACTCTCACCAACCCTCTCCCACCCCCTCACTGTTTCGCGTTCGTGTGTGCTTAAGACAGACTGTCTGCCTCCAGTCGTTTTCCGACGCGCCGCGGCGCCTCTGTGGCGCCACTATCACCGCAGTAAAGTTCTCTCTCCACTCTCCTTTTTCTTTATTTTTTTCCATGGTCCTCCTCCCCCCCTTTCTCCCTCTCTCTTTCCCTCCTTTCTCCCCGCCTCCGCCTTTCTCTCGTGCCCTCAAAACTCTCTACCCATCCCACCTTCTCTTTCACTCCCTTTCCTCTTCCCTCTCTTTCTCTTCCTTCCTTTCGGGACTTCCTTTTCAGCAATTCTTTTCATTTCCCTCTTTCCCCCGTTGTCTATCTACTCTCTTTAAAAAGTACTTTCACCCCCTAACTGCCTTTCTTCTCCCCTTTCTCCCCCCCTCTTCGTCTTCCCCTTTTGAAGTGGTTCATTTTTTCCAATTCCTTCTCCCTTGCCTAGGGAATTATCCTCCTCCCTTATCCCGTCGTCATTTCGACGGCCAGCTTCGGACTTTATTGCTCGGAGTGACATTTGGTTAGCAATGGTCGTTCGTCAGTGCCAACAGAGGACTCTTCTCGTTTCACGTCCCAAATTGGTGTCTTATATGCGATTCTGACGATAAAGTGAGATTTTATCCTTCTTGGGGAACATATTTATACAATTCATCTCGCAAACTTTAAGACTCCTCCTATAATTCTTCCCGACCCGGTTTTCTAACCAGTTTAGTTAGACACTCAATGTTACGAACAGGCGAATTATAAACTTTAATTTTAGAGGAATTACGAATAACTCTATTCACATAGTATCCTCGCACATCTTTATTTACAGGCGCAGGCATTAGAGAACGAATTCAAAATTTACCCAATACTTCATCATCTTTACTAGTAATTCCAAAGCAACGAGTAGAGCACCTATTCCCATGTTAAGTAGGATAATAACCCTATCACTGAACTTAAAAAATAACATCTATACTATTTCGTCCTCCGTCCTACGGTCAACAACACCAGTCCGACGTGGTATTTCTCCCTTGAACGCATGGTCCCACAAAAACAAGCAACGTCGTAACGTGCTTGGTATTTTCGGACATTTTTATTCGCCTCCTCATTGAAGACCGAAGTTTTTAATCAAAACTAAAGTCAAATACTAACCCCCTCGTCAATTTCTCATGTACACTTGAAATAGATCACAAGTCCAATCCAAAATAGCTAAGAAATTCAGTCCTATAACCAGTTTCCTCTTTTGAAGGGTAATGTTGCAGCCCATCCGTATTTGATACATTTAGCTGCAGTATTCAACCCGTTTATTCGTTTTATTTCTGCCAATTACACCATTAATAACAAACTCCCTCAATTTTTTCTGACCCTCCATGCAAAGTTGGATTAATATGGAGAATTCATCAACGGAGAACCATGACGACCAGAGTACTTTAATATACGATGGTACTTCACAGGCCCGAAATAAAGGTCTACAACATAACGCGAAAAGGCCAGCTAGACAACATGCAATACGCTACTTGAGTACCTAAATTAAAAGTAAGTACCCTTAAGTACCCATCTGTTAAGGAATGCTGAAGAGATTGAACAAAGAGAAGTCGAACGGCACACTGAAGCTAAGAAGATGAAGATGATGACCGCTTTAAGTCTGTTAACCAATTTTTATTATGATTACTTGTAACTTGCCATCGCAGTTTTCTAAATGATATAAATGAATGACCAAATAATTCGAATTGATTTCTAATGGAAACGTTTTGATGTTTTCATAGATTGATATTTTTCTCGATTATAAAATTTGTCGCATGTGAACCGATTTTCTACCTAATGGACAAACATTGGATGGATGATTTTTTAAATGAGACCAACACAAAAATCTCCCTGATGCTTTCGAGTATAAGTTGAAAATATGCAACCTCTAAAAAGGCAAGCACACTTTCCCAACGTGAAATCATACTCACGAAGGATATATTCAATATGGAAAATTGGTTACGATTTATGAAGCATGTAAATTTAAAGCTGATTTTTTGCCTGATCTTCGAACAGGTAAGACTGATTCCAATAGAGTAGCGCGCTTGGTTTATTAAGTGTAGCTAGGAACCATCTGTATACAATCCTTGAATAAAAAAAAGGATTAACCGAGATTAATCTATAGTTGTTCTATTACGAATAATATATCCAATGCATGAGCATTTTCCGGTGGAGACGAAAATAAATATTAGCCGCATAGAAATACATCGTTGGTGCCATCAACTTCACACGTACGACTTACTGCGTCATCGTGTCTTAATGGACACGGACACGAGTTTTCCACCCTTCTATGCCAGTTTATTATTTTTAATCAAAATATTTTCAACCTCGGTCTCAAATTGGGAAACTCCATTTATCTCCAACCGTTTCCGAGTTTGGTGTGCACATGGTAAGTCGCTGTCGCCCTCACAGAATTAATTATACCCGTCAAGATGCAAAATTATCGCAACTCCCCCCTCCAGAAGGCATGCAACCCATCAAGTACTATGCATAACTCTCCTACCGGGGTTTTATTTCGGGGCACCATCACCAAACGTGAAAAGGTCACTCAGTGATTTACGGCGTGGTAAAAACTTTGCACCATATAAGGGCGTGTGTTCAGCTTCTCGCCGCGGGCCTCTCCCTCTGGCTTAACAACTCGCTCTTCGAAATGCGAGGTTCGATTTCTTCTGCCTTTGCATACCATCTTCCATTACTCTTGCTGAGCTCTAAGTACATTGGTCATATCAGTATATTCTCTTCATACTGAATTTATTATTGTTTGGTTTTACATTGTATTCTTCTGAGAATACGAAGCTCTAATATCATAATCTACCTAATGTATGAATTTCTCAAACATTGATTCGTTTATTTTTGCGTCGTAAGACTTTCTGAAGGATTTTAACTGAAAATGTGCATTAAAAATTAAAATTATGAAGTGTTTGCTAAATAAGTGGTTTGACATTTTAATTGGGCATAAAACATAACAGGTATGGCATAAAATACAGTAGGTAAAAGAGTTTTAACCTGCCTAGAAGGTAATTTGGACAAAGATGGTCAAATTTATGGAAGAAAAAAATCTTACGTTAGGCAAAGAAGCCTTTACAATGGGGAAAGAGATGATGACAGGGAAGTTGCGTAAGGATTTTAAGAAAATATTAGTGAAAACGTGAATTTGGATCATAGTTTTAAAATCTTGATGGTTAACATAATTTACTTGTAATATGCGTAGGTTGGAGGAATTTGAAAATAGGAGTATGGAAAGTTATGGGAAAAGTAAAATGTTCGGAAAGGTAAACAAACAAATAAGTGCTGATCATGGTCGGGTAGAAGTATTATCGGGAGAAATTCATTAGAGGTAAGAAAAGTTGATACAGAGCGATTGAAGTAGCGATAGAATCTTGAAAACTGTGATGAAGGGGTGAACGTAGAGAGGACGGTTAAGTGGAGCAGAGTTTTTATTTAAATGTAGTAATAAATGAAAAGATCTACCAAAGGAAAGACAGTAAAACAAAAGAAAAACAACATCGTTCTATGTAGGCTAGTTTTCTCAATGTATTGCACGGCCGGATCCTTTGCGGGGAAACCTCGTATGTGTGTGTGTATACATTATATATTTACATTGATATGTACATGAATGTATGCATACATATGTCTGTAAGCACATGCATACATGTACATGGATGTAGGAGTGTCTGCAAGCACGCAGGAGGATGATCGCAGAAACATTGAAATAAATATTTATTTCTTATTTATTTTTATGCTATAATTGTGTCAATCCCTCCCATGGACTACAACCTTGTCGTGGTGGAAGGGCTTGTGTGTTCCCATGACCCTTAGAGCTGTGCTGGCGGGAGTAATAATAATTACTCCTGGAAGGGTCACCCATGCCAGATAGGTCGAAGGTTAGGAGCCAGACGAAAAATAGTCCACGCAGCGTCTGTTCCTCAGTGAGGCGGCTGCAATGGCGTCTGACCCCAGTGGGGCGGCCATGAAGTGATGGTGTCACGTTAACAACATTATTGAGGAAGACAACGGGAAACCACCTCAATTATGATTCCCATAAATATAATGATGGGCACTATAGATATTAAAGATAAATGGGGTAAGATAATAGTTGAACCAGGAAAAATCCAAGAGAGATGGAAGGAATAGATAGAAACACTGTATGGTAAAGAACTTAGGCCGACAAGGTTAGACATAGAAAAGGAACATGACGTAGAAGAAGATAGCTTAGGTCCAGGCATACTCGACGATGAAATAGAAAGGGCATTAAAGGAGATGAAAGCAAATAAGGCTGTGGGGGTGGACAATATTTCTGTAGAAATGTTGAAATGGTTAGGGAAAGGTGGGAAGAAGGCCATATATGGACTGATTCGTAGTATCTATGAGGAAGGAATCTGGCCAGAAGATTTTGTGAGATCGGTGTTAGTTCCTATTCCAAAAAAGGCAAAGTCTATATCATGTGAGGATTACAGAACAATAAGTTTGATATCCCACGCAGCTAAAGTTATTCTCAGGATCATCAACAAAAGAATAGAGAGTAAGGCAAATGATTACTTAGGGGATGATCAGTTTGGGTTCAGGAAAGGAAGAGGTACGCGTGATGCCATTGCAGTAATGAGATCACTAATCGAGAGGAATATAGAATACAACCAAGACGTTTTTGCCTGTTTTGTAGATTTCGAAAAAGCGTTTGATAGAGTGAATTGGGAAAAATTAATGCGTGTATTGCAGAAAATAGGAATGGATTGGAGGGACAGGAGACTGATCCGCAACCTGTACATGTCTCAGACTGCTCAGGTGCGAGTGGGGAACGGAGAGTCCTGATGGGCAGTGTTAGGAAGAGGTGTAAGGCAGGGTTGTCCATTGTCACCGGTGCTGTTCAACGTATATGTAGAGGAAATGATTAAAGAGGCATGGGAAGAACTGGAGGTAGGAATGAAAGTCGGAGGGGAATTCGTAAAATCGGTTAGGTTTGCTGATGACCAAGCATTAGTTGCTCAGTCAGCCAAGGGGTTTCAAGTATTGCTGAGTGAATTGGAGTTTCAGTGCGATAAATATGGGATGAGAATCAATATTAATAAAACAAAGGTCATGCGATTTTCCAAAAAGAAAAAGGCTAAGCTAAATATTAAAATAGGCGGGGAAAAAATAGAGCAGGTAGAACAGTTTACATATCTGGGAAGTGTTTTGGACCAATACGGTCAAAGTGGTAGGGACGTAAGGAGAAGAATTACGCTAGGCAAGGAGGCTTTCTCAAGGAGGAGGGAGTTGATGACGGGGACGTTGAGTAGGGATGTTAAGACAAGACTCGTAAAAACTCTGATATGGAGCGTAGCTATGTACGGCGCGGAAACGTGGTCGCTGAAGCAGGAGGATAGACGTAGATTGGAGGTTTTTGAAATGTGGGTGTGGAGAAGAATGGAAAAGGTGAAATGGACCGAAAGGAAAACAAATGAGGAAGTACTAGAGATGGTGGGTGAGGAGAGGGGTTTGTTGAGAGAAATCCTATGGAGGCAGGAAAAATGGATGAAAGGCGTATTGAGCGGTAGTGGAATGTTGAAGAGGGTAATAGAGGGGAGAATGTTGGGCAAGCGAGGTAAGGGTAGAAACAGGATAGGGATGTTGGACGGGATGAAGGGAGATAAGAAGTACACCGAGATGAAGAGGGACCTGATATAGATTAGTTTGCTAGGTGGGGCGTCACAAAATGTTTATTTGATAGTTGTGTCCATCCAAAAACCTACCTTAACCGGTAGATTACCTAAAAAAAAAATTGTGTCAATATGCGTGTCGTGTATACAGAATTTTGTCTCCACGTTATGTTTCATCTATATCTCCATAAATACCCCTGAGATTCATCAAAAGGGTGTGTAGTAGGGGGTCCAAGCAATAATATAAAGGTATTCGGAATAGATGAAACTTTTATTTAATGCCGGGTGTCAGGTTTTGTCTTTTTACAAATTCAAAGAAATTCGTGAAATTCTCCTGCTGTTACGTTGAATGATTTTTACGTTCTGAAATTCACACGTTTTTATATACAATGACTATCAATCAGTAATATAACGATTTTCAGTCTTTGTCTATGCAAAGCTACTTTACGTTATCCTACGAATAAGTTCATCACTTACCTCTTTTCCTGTGGACAATATGGAATAATAATAACATCGACTTTAAAGAAACAAAGTCTACTTTTATATGTAATCAAGTAACTGATAAATAATTGTCAACGATGGGATGCACTCTAAGTGTGTAGTCTCGCAATCAGCAGCTCTCCGTTCGTTGACGTTTTATTGGTATTTTATCTCTTAGGAATCGAGTCCCTTTCAGATTGGCGAAATTATGCAGCCAAAATTCGGCATAATTTCTTTCTAGGGACTAAAAGCATTGATTTTATCTCTTTACTTGTCGCAAACATATTGAGGACAAATAATCGCAATTAAAAATAATTAATTGTTTGGTGATTTTTTCCAGCATTCATTGCCCAATCTTCGATCTCATTACCTTGGACCGCACTCGTGACACTTTTAAATTCATTTTGTTTAATTAAACCTTGATATTTATTCACAAATTTCAATTAAAAAAGTAAAAATGCATAGATTCTAAACGAATAACTTTCAAATCTAATTAAATAATACTACGCAAGTTGCGCATAAGTAGAGGAATACGACAAGGCCGGATAGAGGGGAATTGCGGTACCCTTGGAAAAAAAACTCAAGACGTCCCGTTGAAGCCAATCCCCTTCCAATACAGAAATCTTAAGGCTTTAAATACTTTCTGGAGGCAGAAAAAGTCTTAATTAAAAGACCGTCCAGGAGACAAGAAATTTCCTCCGTCCTCTATATGATCCTTGTGGATGTGATAATGTTAACAAACATGCCATACTTATGGCATGCACATCTTTGCGCCTACGGCAGGGCTATCTTTGAGAATAATGCTGATATACGCGTGATATTGCCGATTTTCTTCTCTCGTCTTCCCCCACTTTTTGCTTTGCTCCTTTAGCCGAATCGTACCAACATTTTGTGGACGCTCGGCAACTAGGCCCACTTTCACCACTCCCACACTACATTCGTAACGGTGATTTTAAAATGCGACTTTCTGGTAGGGAGGGGGGGTTCAAGAAGGTCACCGGATGCCATTTACCCCCTTGATTTAGATTTTTTATGCAATAGGATAGGATTAATGCCTGATGCTCCCTGAGCTATAAATTACTTTCTGGATTCTCTTTGTAAGTGCGTTTCTTTCAAATTGAAATTGGTTTTAGGTTTTCTTAGTGGATTAAACTTCTATCATTACTGCATTCTCATATAAAAACGATCTTTCATGTAGCATCTTTCTAGTTTCGCCACAACTTTCAGTCCGCTTTTCCTGGACATTACCAGGCAGACTTCCTTGAACGACGTTTGTAATGCGAACGGATGTGCTCCAACTTTTCCATTGTTTTCAATAAGTGTTCAAAAATGAAAAGATATTTGCATATTTTGGTTGAATGATTCTTTCCTTTGATTTCTGTTTGAGTTGGCTTTCAGCAAAGGACATGTTCTAGGAGGTTAGGTTCTGTAGCGGGAATATGTTGTTGGTAATTGTAGAATTTTGTATTGTTTTGTTAAGAAATTTGTAGAATTCTTTTTTCAACTTGGACTTGCATTTAATCTTCGCACATTCAGTGGCTCGCACTCTGTATTACATGGATATACTTACAAAATTATGAAATTCTAGAATTCTAAAAATGTACCTAAAAAGCTTTTCTTTTTGCCGTATCCAGTGCTATGAATGATATCTACCCAGGATGGTTTCAAAATTTCAGATTGGATTCGGGACGAGTATTGACTGTTGTGAAATGAGAGCTCTATGATTTCTTCAAATCGTGTCTTCATATTGATATGCAGAGGTATGTTAAACATCGTTATAGAAGGTACAATGATAGTGGACAGGGCTGGGAGGAGTAGAATCGACCTGTTTGATAGCATAAAATCCTACAGCATGAAAAAATGGGAAGGGAATAATTTAGAGCCAGCAAAAGAGGAACCTCGTGATTTTGTGAATGTTAACAGTGGTAGATGGCCATCCAAAACCTACCCTAAATAGAAAGGATTCCCTTGAATGCATATATATATATATATATGTATAGATGATTTCTTCGAAATAACACGGAAGTGTTGAATAAAAAACTTAGACAGTAACACACAGCACGAGAACACATAAAAAGAACACAATATTGTCTTGATAATTTCGACGGACTTGAGCTCCGTCTTCTTCGGAGGATAAGATATGACTAAGGAAAAGGGTACGCGGTGCAGAGAGAGTATGGGACGAGGGAGAGGGGAAAAAACAGGCAGTGGGGGAGGGGTGAAGGAGGGGTATATGGAGGGGGAGAAAGCGGAGTGGGGAACAGGTGGTGGGAGAGGGGTGAAGGAGGAGGTTATGGAGGGGGAAAGGGAGGCCAGAGGGGAGCGGAGATAGAATAAGGAGGATGCGGAAATAGTAACAAGCGACACAGAAAACCAGCAATGGCTCCGGTACATTGATGACATCTTTCTACTCTGGCCACATAACATAGACTCCCTCAATTCCTTCATCTCCCAACTTAATGATTCCTCATCTCTTTCTTTCACTTCCAACATCTCATCATCACAGATCACTTTCCTCGATGTAAATATTTCCCTAACTAACAACAAATTTCTAACCTCCGTGCATACTAAACCTACTAACAAACAACAATACCTTCATTTTAACAGCTGCCACCCCTACCACACCAAACGCTCCCTCCCTTACTCCCTCTCTATCTGCGGGCACCGCATTTGCAACCATCCCGAATCCCTCAACAAATACCTCAACAACCTTCACCATTCCCTCCTCCAACGGGATACCCAGATTCTCTCCTTCACAAAAAAATCCTAAAACAATCCTAACCCCCCAATCCTCCCTCAACCACAGACTCCCACCCTCTCTCAATATGCACCACCTACTTCCCTGGCATCCAGTCCCTTAAATTCATCCTCAAAGACCTGTACCCCATCCTCAAAAATCACAACGTTTCGTCCAACCTTCTTCCTAAATGCCCTTCTGTTACCTTCAAACGGCCCGCCAACCTATCAGATCTCCTCAAATCCACCAAGCCTCTTTCCAAATCCCCTCCCACCCCCAGAATCACACCCACTCCGTGCTTGCGAGCTAGATGCAAAACTTGTCCTATTTTCACCACTCCACCCCTCTCCATCCCACCTTTTAACTCTCTCCCGCCCTTCCCCCACTCCTCATACACATCTCAGAATGTAATCTATCTTCTGACTTGCAAACTCTGCCCGGCATTTTATATAGGCCAGTGCTCTACAACCCTGAA
The DNA here is from genome assembly GCA_037158775.1 of Hetaerina titia. Lineage (NCBI taxonomy): Eukaryota > Metazoa > Arthropoda > Insecta > Odonata > Calopterygidae > Hetaerina > Hetaerina titia. The sequence goes on from CM073778.1 coordinate 88,696,950, forward strand.
CCTCAGGGTGAACAATCATCGCGCCTCGTGTAATCCCTCCTCCCCGTCCGCGGGTCTTCCCATCCCAAAACATGCCTCCCACCACAACACCCTCTTCAACCACTGTTACAATGTTTCCGTGCTAGCATCCCTTCCCCCATCCGATAACCCTATAAAATTAAAAACAATGGAATTGGCATTTATATGGATGTGTAAAGCCTATCAACATCCGGGTCTCAATGTCGTTCACTAAATGGGGGGGTGGGGCTGAGATGGATGGAGGTGGATTTGTTTCTTGCGAGGTGGTGGGACAATTTATTCATCCGCATACATTTTGTCATCCTTGTCCTGTGTTTTGACTTGTCAAGCCCTTATGATGACTTGGTGAGTTGATGCCTTGGTCATGGGTGTTGTGGGATCTGTGGATGAATTGTTAGTTTTCTGTGTCGCTTGTTACTATTTCCGCATCCTCCTTATTCCATCTCCGCTCCCCTCTGGCCTCCCTTTCCCCCTCCATAACCTCCTCCTTCACCCCTCTCCCACCACCTGTTCCCCGCTCCGCTTTCTCCCCCTCCATATACCCCTCCTTCACCCCTCCCCCACTGCCTGTTTTTTCCCCTCTCCCTCGTCCCATACTCTCTCTGCACCGCGTACCCTTTTCCTCAGTCATATCTTATCTTCCGAAGAAGACGGAGCTCAAGTCCGTCGAAATTATCAAGACAATATTGTGAGTGTTCTTTTTATGTGTTCTCGTGCTGTGTGTTACTGTCTAAGTTTTATATATATATATATATATATATATATATATATATATATATATATATATATATATATATATATATATATATATATATATATATATCGATTAATTAACACATAAATACAACTGAGCTGGTGATTAGCATGTTTTTGGTACTGATAAGTTCCCCGGTCCACATACGAATATTCTTGTCGGTTTGGTTGGTTGCTTATGCGTCAGGATTTCCTTCCGTGGAGTGACCTCTTTCCCGAGAGATGCCATCCCATGAATTGTTCGAGGAACCGTATGATATGACAGCGAAAAATAGCACCGTGCCTGTTTATAGGATTCGTCGTTAAACTTTAATTAGATACGGTTTTGTAAAATTTTGAATCTTGTAACTTTTCCGTCGCACACCCCCGAGCCCTTCCACCTCTGTCTCCGGCAAATACCTTTGCTCTTTCCTCCTCCCGACGTCGCATCACCTCCATTACGTCTCTATGGCAACGACACGACGACGGGTTCTTCGCGGGGAAAGACATCTCCCTTTTTTGTTTCAACGCCGAGGTCGCTTTGTCTTTTCTTCTATTTTACTCCTTTTAAACCTTCGATATGAGTATTTACTTTGGAAAAACAAGTTACCAGTTGACACTAGGGTTAGGAGTTCGGGTATAAATCCACTTCGGCTCACACTTGTAGTTTCTCCTGAGTTCGAGCTACCCGAATTATTCGGTATGGGAGTTTGACTTTGGGAAATACTGAAGAATACAAAAGTGGTATTGAATCCTTCATCCTCTACCTACGGTTATAAATATGTGCTGTATTTCATGTGCTTTATCTGTTGCCGAAAAATTTATATGCGGACTTTCTTGATGTTTCCACTAACTAGCTTTACGTTTAGTTATTTGTAATTAATGAATTCAGACCGAGGTTAGGAGATCTAATCAGTTATCAGGATTTACCAGGGGGATTTTTATACAAATGTCCAAATTTAGGATATGAAATTATTTTTAATGGAAAAAATGTAGATATTAAGAAAGAGGAAACACGTTTTATTATGCATTGTTTCTACACAAGCTGTTGAAGAGCGTGGTCTCTTGAGAAATCCTTGGTCGCTTTTCTGCTCTTTAGCTTTCACCCAGCAGAATTATAATAATTTTTAATATGATGAAAATTGGCAACAAATCGTAAAGACTGAGAAATAGTATGGTAATAGTATAACTTTTTTACAAGCAAGAAATTGTATCATATACATCGTTTGAAATGAATTAATACACAGGCAGTACATTAATTCTTGATTAGATATATATTAGGTAGTATATTAATTAGGTGTACCTACAGGTATATGCCTGTAGGTACAAGTGCGTCGTTTTACCTGTGCGTCCGCCACTTTACGTGGTCCATAATTTTGTCTTCAGAATCGTTTGATATTAATTCATAGCTACTCCTCATTTTTCACAAAATAATCAATTTCTCATTATTATTCTGTTGTTTTTTGAACAATTTCAGTGTCCTATAAATATCCATTTCAATTGAGTCATCATGCATGCTTCTACAAAATTCATTCATAGAATTTTTATATTAAGCATTGTATGTTCTTATTATTATCAGTGAGAGTTTAGCTCAAAATCAATTACGGTAACAGTACTAAACCCTATAAACTCTTATGTAGGTGTAAAACCTTCAAAATATATCATTAGTATTCATTTCAATGCAACAATTGCAGAGTGTAAAAATCATTCGCTTTGGACGGGATACGAACGCGGACCCCGGTACCGAATCCCGGTCAAGGCGAATGATTTTTACACTCTCAAATTTTTGCATTGTAATGCGCATGTAGCGGTTGACTTTGTTGAAAGTTACTGTCACAGCATCGCCCGCGGTTTCTTGGAATTAGTATTAAATATTTCCTCATTCAGTGGAATTTCTTTTGTCTGTTCAGCATTAAGGCTCCGAGAATTGATTGAATTAGGTTTAAAGTTCTGTTTCTTAACGTGAACGACGTGTCGCAATAATTTCAGTTGCTTATTTTTTTACAAAATCGAAGGCATGAGTAATGATTCAGAGGTGTCGCTCAATTGCGCGAGCAATTTCGAGAAATATTGAGTTCCCCAAACATGCTTCCACTGTGTGCCGCGGAACTTGTCCTGTTCCACTTGAGATGCATGGCTTCAACATTTTAAAAGGATAAAATGAGCCCCTTTCTCAGTCTAGGATAAATGTCCATGGTCTTAAATAAGTGCGTTATTATGCAATGATCACCGAAAATATAACTCATTCGGTTCACAGTCAACCTAAGTCAAGACCCATTTACAGAAAGATTGTCTGGAATGAAAGGCATTCCACTATGGATTTTGCATTGTTCCTTCTGTTACTTTTGATATTTTAGCCGTGATTTTTTTTGTTTCAAACGGTGATCTTTAAGCGTCACTAGTTTTTTTGAAGTGCAAAATTGTAGATTGGGTATAACATCGATATTTATATCGATAACTTTGAGTTAACAATTTTACGCATTTAAGATCATGAAGTTATTATGGTAGAAGATGTTTTTGAGGCTGAAACATTTGTATTCGTCGACATATTGTATAAAGGCCTCCCATGGGCTACAACCTTGACGTGGTAGAAATGTTTCTGCGTTCTGATGACCCCTAGAGCTGTGCTGGTGGGAGCAATGATAATTGCCCCAGGCAGGGTCGTCCATGCTAGATAGGTCGAAGGTTAGGAGCCAGACGAAAGGTAGTCCGCGCAGCGTCTGTTCCTCAGTGAGCCGACATCAAAGGAACCAGTGGGACGGTCATTGGATGATGGTGTCATGTTGAAAAAACTTTTGAGGAAGGCAACGTGAAACTACCTCAATTATTATTCCCATGGTCTTTATGATGAACAACATAGAGAAAATTAGTCAAAAACTACGGGAGTTGGCAGAATTGGCCGTGTGTCATGCCCGGCACCGGGTAAGCCATGGTTTCCGGGGTCGATATCTCACGAAACCCTTATAAGGCAAAACCAACAGCAGCAGATCACAAGGCGCAGAAGAAGAATGCAGAATTAGTTAGTAGGGGTTAGGTAGAAGGAAGTACAAAGAGTTAATTATTTTATTAACTAATTGAGACGAGCGGCAAATAGATCAAAAGAAACGTGGTTTAAGACGAATTACGAGGATATGGAAAGTATGGAGAGGACGTGTGAAATTGGAACGCTATACAAAAAAGTTCAAAAATTATCTGGAAGTAAGAAGGAAAAATTTATGTTAACAATAAGAGATATGTCGACAAAAAAGTATTTAAAACAGAAAAGAGAGATGGAAAGAATGCATAGGAGAACTGTATGGTAAAGAATATAAGCCAGGATGCTTAGGCATAGTACGGGAATATGACTTAGATGAAGATAGATTAGATCCAGGCATTCTCGAAAGCAACACACACCCGTGGTAGTAGACAACCTTCCTACGAAACTATTGAAAGTTTTAGGGAAATGTAGGAAGAAAAATCTCTATGGACTTATTCTTACCATCTATTAGGAAGGAATCTGGCAGGAAGACTTTGTGAAATCAGTGTTAATTCCTATTACGAAAAAGGTGTATGCTAATCATATGACAGCTAAAGAACAATGTTTTATCTCGTACGTAGCTAAAATGATTGTCAAGATCACTAACAAAAGAATGAAGAGCAGAGCAAATTATTATTGAGGGGATGATCAGTTTGGATTTATGAAGGGGAGAGGTACGCCTGATGCCATTGCAGTAATGATATCACTAATCGAGAAGAATATAGAATACAATCAGGACGTTTTTACCTGTTTTGTAGATTTCGAAAAAGCGTTTGACAGAGTGAATTGGGAAAACTAATGCGTGTATTGCAGAAAATAGGAATGGATTGGAGGGACAGGAGACTTATCCGCAACCTGTACATGTCTCAGACTGCTCAGGTACGATTTGGGAACGGAGAGTCCGGATGGGCAGTGTTAGGAAGAGGTGTAAGGCAGGGTTGCCCATTGTCACCGGTGCTGTTCATCGTATATGTGGAGGAAATGATTAAAGAGGCATGGGGAGAGCTGGAGGCAGGAATGAAAGTTGGAGGGGAATCCGTAAAATTGGTTAGGTATGCTGATGACCAAGCATTAGCTGCTCAGTCAGCCAAGGGGTTACAAGCATTACTGAGTGAATTGGAGGTTCAGTGCAATAGATATGGGATGAGAATCAACATTAATAAAACAAATGTAATGAGATTTTCCAGAAAGAAAAAGGGGAAACTAAACATTGAAATAGAGGGCAAAAAATAGAGCAGGTAGAACATTTTACGTATGTCGGAAGTGTTTTAGATCCAAATGGACCAAGTAGAAGGGACCTAAGGAGATAAAGTCCGTTAGGCCAAGAAGCTTTGACAAAGTGGAAGGAATTGATGTGAGGAATGTTGAGTGAGGATGTTTAGGTAAGGCTCTTAAAAATTTTTATATTTAGTGTAGTTATGTGCGGCGCGGAAGCATGATCATTGAAGAAGGATTATAGAGGTAGGTTGGAGGCTTTTCTAATGCGGGCGTGGAGAAGGATGGAGAAGGCTAAGTGGACAGAAAGAAAAACAAACGAGGAGGTGCTGGCTATGGTGGGAGAGGTGTAGGAACTTGTTGGGAGAAATCTTAGGGAGGCAGGGAAAATGGTTGAAAAGCATATTGATTGCCAAAGGAATGGTGAAGACTAATAGAGGGAAGGCTGTTAAGAAAGCGAGGAAGGGGCAGAAAGAGGATAGGGGTGTTGGATGGGATGAATAGAGGAAGGAAGTAAATGGAGATGAAGAGGGGCTTGTTGTGTTGAGTTGTTTTGTTAGTAGGGTCAAGATATGTCTTTTGCAGTTATATCATTTCAAAAGCTACTTTACGAGGTAGATTACCTATAATAATTGTGTAAAAATTCTAACTAATGTTCTATTCTAACTTTGTCCAATGGACGTGAGAATCTATTTTGATCGATCGTGAGGGCTCCAATTCCTGCATACTTCCCATACTATGCATAATGAATTAGGTATAAGCTAAAGGATGAAGGATTTTTTAACTCTCAAATGACAATTTTAATGGAAATTAATACTTGATTTTGTAGAACTGAGAGTAAATACTGTTTTGCATTGTATTCTAATCGCGAGTGTCAAGGGTATTAGAAAAAGGAGATGCCGCGGAAATAACTTCAGCGGATATCTCTGCTAATATGCATTAAAATGCATAAATTTCAATTTAAACAATTTAACATTTCATATTCTCCGAATTTTAACTGTTTAAAGCACTCGGTTGTACATTTAAATCCCGGTCAAGGCGAATGATTTCGTACACTTTGAAATTATTGTTTGTCAACACCCTTTGCCTTAAAGCTCAAACTGAAAATTTTCAATTTTTAAATACATTATTTTCTTAGTTATTTCAATTAGATTTTAAGAGCTAAACAAGTTCGTTAGTAATGATCCGGGTTAGCAAAAATAGGGGCCTTTTATCATTGTAATAGTTATTCCCAAATTTTCTACGTCAATGGTCACCTCACACAGTTAAAGCGCACGAATTCTTATCTTCTATTGAAAGCGACCGTGTAAGAAAATTTCCATTGGGAATTAGAGCTTTTTTTAAACGGTTTGCACTCCAGTTTAATTAGATCAATCATAGACTTGTATCTCCATTCGTTACAAACTGTTAAAGGATAAAATTCAGATTTTCAACAATTGGCTCTTGTCCGCCACCTTTCTTGTCTCTTCCTCACAGTAAATGTTTAAAAGGCGTCACTCTGCACCCGGAAATTTTTTAGGTAAAATTAAAATAACTTCTCCGCCATCTAAAAAAAAGCGGTTGAAAACTGATAATGATTGCGGTCGTCAAGTTTTTGTGTGCATAACGCGGAATGGACTGCACACATTAGTCCCAATTTTCATCCTTCTCGGAAGCTACAAAATAAGCGAGGGTGCGGGGCGGGGGGGGGAGGGAGACGTCTCCAATTTTCAGCACACAGACCATTCCGACCTCCCACCCCTCGCACAAGAGCTCCCCGGTTCCGCCCTCCCGGCCGCGAACGACCCACCCCCGACGCCTCGGTCTCGGTTCAAAATGTACACCGCGACCTTCCCTCACTATTTCCCTTACCCCACCACTTGTTTGTGAGGCAGCGTAATATTCCGACCCCCCGGACCCCACCCTCCCTCTCCCTCGAATTAATATGGCAACGCCTTTTCTAAACATTTTGAGACACATGGTTGGGGAGGGAGTATGTGTGTGTGGAGGGTTGGGGGCGGTTGGGCTGGGTCGCCCAATGTCCACACATTGAAAGAACATCGTCAGCCAGGCGCCTGTTGCGTCATTCGCGACGCCTACACCCTCCGGAGCCACCTCTGCACGGCCCCTCCGAACCGCCCTACCCCCTGGCCTCCCTCTCCAGTCATCCCTCCCGCCACTACCCCCCACTCCATTCACCCTTTAGCTCCCCCATCAGCGGTGACATCTCCTCTCCCCCTCCCCTCTCTCCCTCATTCTCGAAAAAGAGCTCTCCTCCCTCCGCAGCCCTCTTGCATGGGCTCTCATGTGTCCTTTTGCCTCATTCCTTTTATGCTTCATACACAAGTCTTTTTACAGCGGTGCGCGGACCCGCACAAAACACAAACATCCCTTCGCCCCCCGCCGGAGGGGAAAAATGAAAAGAGGGACCACATTTCCTCCTTATTACTTCGCGCAAACAGGGGTACGCTTTCAAAGGAATCTGCTTCCCGGTCCGACGCGGAGAAAATTAAGTGCGTCGTTTAATTGGTGTAATTTACCTAGCGGCCTATCGTCCGCTGATGATGGTTTATTTTTTGAAAATGCCCAACGTTGGCGGCCCGATCCGGGAACACTCTTTCTGCCCTTGCCATCATATCTGAAGCGAGGCGATGCACAAAATGATGTTTAGATGAGACATTGTCATGTGTCCGAAGTTTCACCTAATGTTTGTGGATTTCAAATATTCTCATAAATTCGTGTGGGTAGTAAATATTTATAATTTATTCGAACTTCACGTTGTCTCTAGGTAACAGAAACGATCTTTTAGCAGTCGAGTCTATGTAGTGATCGCCTCATTAACTTACATTTGGACTATATTGTTTTCAACGCCGCAGGTTTAAATTATTTTCAATTTTAAAATTAAATTGTTGTCATTGAATGGATAACTGGAAGATTCCGCCCTTTGTTTTAGGGGGTGACATGCAATAGAGCTGTGAATAGCAATATTTGGTCACAGGTGGATAATGCCCTAGCGGAAAAATTGAATTTTTGTGTTTTTCTTGACAGACGAAGGGAGATTTAGTCTGATTTAGGCATAAGAAGATGACGAAAGCATAACATGAAGATCTTTGAAAGCCGTTAAAGCTCAACTAATTTGTTATTATAAGAAGATGACATGGGCAGAGTAAACGTCGGTAGATGAGGGTATGTCTTTGTAAATATTTTTATTAAATAATATGCTATGATTATTCAAACATATTAATTAACATAGTAGCGAGGAAACCATTTCAGGATCGTATGTCTCCTATGCATGGATTATTCTGATGTTCGGGATAATTTCGAGTAACTGTCGTGCAACTCAGAGATAAAGTCGATTGTAGAGAACAAGATTTTCCCATCAGTAGCTCCTATAGTTTCTACTACCTACCTACTATCTAGTTCATGATAAAATTTTCGAAATGCTGATGAAGACTCATCTTTCATCTATATCTAGTTAACAAACCAGAGACCGCTGCTAGTACGTTTTGTGGTGGGGGGTTCACATACCCGAAGACATGAAGGAGAAGAAGCATATATGCTTATCTCTATCATGGAAATTTTTTTCATTTTGAATTAAGTATTTATGAGTGGTAACGTTTGATTTTATTACGATTATTACTGTGTATCGTGCGAGGGAAAAACTATTACTTGATCTTGGAAACGCTGATATGTTATCTCTCATCTTTTATCCATGTGGTTCAATCTGCCAATCGCCATCATGATCAGAATAATTTACTCTTCGGTCTCACCAGTAAACTTGATTGTTCTTGTATCTCTCTAATATACTTGGTCTTCCCTGCTCTCTTTGTGAATAAATAGACTCCGAGTATAAATGCTACAGCATACAAACCACGCATACTTGCCTTTCGTAGCAATCGCTAAGGAACCTATCTATTGGACATTTGGTCTTATGCTGGATGCACGAAGAATATATGTTCTCCAATCCAATTATTCTTGTATTCCATACTTATCTTTCAGCTCTCTTTTATATTTCTCATATTTTTATCTATTTTTCCCCTTCCAAAATGCTACCTGAACGTTTGCGAAATTTATTGTATAATAATAACCCGGTAGCCAATCTAGAAAACCTTTTTAGTGGAGGGTATTTCCTTTTTTGGAGCGAAATATTTTTATACCTCTTCCCTTTGGAGAAATATGAAAATAATTATGGTAAATTTTGTACTAATCCGTCTATGTTACGGATTCCATCCTGCAGAGGATAATTCATCGGGGTCAGCAGGCATTCAAATGTTGAGTCGGGAATTTTTAAATCCAAAAATATTCCTGAAGGAGGAAGGTAGCTTACGCCATTCTTCAAGGGATATTACCTCAAAGAATACACTTTGAATTCACATTCCTACATGTCGGATTATGACGCTAAGCGTTGAAACCTAAAGGTCATTCGAATACATATTTAATGTGGAAATGCGCTCCTTATGTATCAAGGGAAATTGGTTGCACCCTTGTGCTAGCCTTTTTTTCCATCATTCATTCCGTGCAGTGAATGCAAGCATCCACCGAGATCCACTTCCGCTGCTGAAAGCCAATTCTAGAAGTTCCCGTTCGTCGGGCCGTTCGGCACCCCCCGAGATTCGAATGGATGCTGTCTCGTAATGTCAAATATTTTCCCTTTCAGTTTCATTTTTACTTTCGGAAGGGGAAGTCACAAGGAGCTAAATCTGGCGAGTGTACAGAATGAGGGACGAGTGCCAAAAAACTGCCGCGGGATCATAGCGGACGGGGAGAGAGGACGCATCGCCATGGTGAAGGGCTGCCGGAGCGTTATCTCGCGGAGTGCCCTTCCCATGTCCTTCTGCGACTGCGGTCACACGACCAAGGCCGTTTCGTTCCGCTACTGCGGCAGGCTATTATGGTTGCGTCCGTACTCGTCAGGATGCACACCTTTGGGTGCCTAAATGTAAACCGCCTAATGTAAGGGTATTTTGAGTTTGGACACCCTACGCATTAGCACTGCCATCCATGTAGCTAAGATCAAGGAATTAACTGATGATTTGCGAATATAATTATTGTAACAGTTGAGATCTAGTTAGCTTGTGCAAATCTTAGTTTTTACAAAGTTTTGAATTTATTTTTCAATTAATTGAGTAGTTTGGACTTATTTTTTCCATTTCATTTGTTTAATCGTATTTCAGTAATTTAGGTGTTTTTTTTGACTATTTACGTACTCATTTTATTTTTTCGAACTATATTTACTCTTAAGAGGTTATCTGTTTCTCTTAGGTATTGCTGTAATTTATTAAATCAGATAGTATTTCATATAAATATTTTAGACTTTTATCAGGTATTATATAGTAATTTACTTACCTTTGTCATGAAATTAAGCACCAAATCGGTAAATATACACTTCCCTCTACACCAAAAATATCTCTATTGAATAAATGGATATAAAAATTTCTCTTGCGTGAAAAATGTTCCACCTTAACCCATCACGCGCTAATAAGGGCCTCCGATTTTACAGTTCTCCCGGAGTAATAATAAGAATACTCTCCCAAAGATCAATCAATGTTATTGTCAATTACAATTGTAATACTTGCCCACCATGGCGATTATCCTCCTGCTGGTTTTAACTCTTCCGGCACTTAGAATCATAGGACTGCAAAGGGCGTATTTAGGATACACTCCTAATATCCTAAATCTATCGGCTGATATGTGTGCCTAATTTGCGCTCTATTGCGGCCTAACGTGTTCGGCGTTCTCCCTAATTTTGATTGACCAATGCGTCGAACCGATGAGTTCCGTCGTGCCTTACGAGGTCTGTCAATAATACGCGAGCTGAGGCCATAAAATCTTTAATTTGTAAAATTTAGTCTACATCGATTTTATCCCCTTCCAAGTACTCTCCATTCGTTGCTATGCACTTATTCCATCTTCTTCTCCCATGTTTAAAGTACCCTTGGAAGTCCTCGGCAGTTAGGCTTTTTAATCTTCATTTATTGCCCAGCCCACGTATTCCTGGCCTGGTAATAAGGCCAAGCTAGACATCACGTGTCCAACAGGGCAGTTCTATTAAGGAAGGACCGTCGAAGGGATCGGCCACAGTCAGGACGTATCTCGAGGTCACACTGGTGACTTTTATTGCATTAAGATACAATTTTTGAAGCTCCAGGTATGGTATGTAGAGTAGAGGCTAAGAGAAATTCGAGGAGGGAAGTACGAATAGATGCAGGAGATGATGAAAAGTGAGGGGAGGTTGGATATGGCATCAGATTGAAGAGCACTGCGAAAGCGGAGTATGGAGGAAAGGAGTAGGCCTTTTGGATGGAATAAAGGAAGATGAAAAATATGCAGAAATGAAAGTAAATAATTGTAATTCAAAGTGGAGATAATATATTGTGTCAAGAGTCAGGAGTGCAAAAGCATTTAGTGCCAGAGTCTATCAAAATGTAACCTGTTGGAATACTGCTGCTATTAAAAATTAAATAAATGTACAAAATTCAAATTAACGTCATAAAATGACAAGGAGTCACTGGCGATGTGCAAAGCAGCTAACGCTGATTGGTTTTCTTCGTACTTAAAAAAACCCGGTTGAAATTAGAAACAGAGCTTACAACAGTTGCATCACACTTCCGCACAATGAATTTGGAGTTGGTGATGAAATCATTCTGCGACCGTTTATTCCAGCGTTGGCAAGACGACCAACTGCCATGGAGAAGCATGTGCATTAAAGAAACCTCACTTATCATCCCAATTTCTGGATTAAGGGGTGAGTAATCGGACAATATTAAACCCAACGGAGCGAGACTTTCACGTTAGATGGGAGGGCCAGTTCTTTTCCTTTTCTACCTGTGGTTTCCCAGAAAGATTAGGTACCCGAAAAATTGCGCAATTTGGGTAAAGCTGAGGGTGTCCATAGAGGTCTCTCGGAATTTGTCCCTGGCCTCCCGATCAGTCGCCCAGCGCTCTTTCCTCTGGGTGGCCACGTCCCCCGCTGTTGTATACGCCTCAACTACGTGTATTATCAAAAGTAGTCTGGTGTGTAATCAACTCCTGCCACACACTCTAACGGTGAATTGCAGGGTGTTATTTGATAAAAATAATACTTCATAGTCAGTCTATCCGTCGTTGAAGTGTCCTTGGTCCCTAACTGCTTTGGGCCTCCGAATCGCAAGTGGGGATGGGGATATTGGTGGTCTCGTCTCGAATGGTCACTTACTTCAGTATTCAGCTTTGACTTTGAGTCACTTCTTCACTTTTAAGTTCTTACCTTTACTCTCTGCGGAATTTCGATATTTCACTAGCGGTCCAATTTAAATGTTGATGATGACACGTGATTCCCTTAATCATCCATCCTTAATTCGCATTGCAACAATGTCTTTTAGTGAAAATGAGCACAAAGAAACTAGGCCAGTTGGAAACTATGTTTACCGATGGCACTAAGCCACTTGGAACACTGATCCACCAAGTTTGCAGCCAGATTGACATGTAACCTAGAGATTAAATAACCAGTCATTTGTTATTTTCAGTGAAATGTCGTGAACTTTAGAGCAGTAATTTGTACTCGCATGCACTCATCGTAATCCCTGCTCCTAGAACTTTGTCCCCTCTTTTTACAGAGGATGCGTCATCAGAATATACTGTGATATTAAAAGTGACATGGTCAAAAATTTTGAACCTAGTTTGAATTCACGCATGCATTGCATTAAACTGTTAATTTCTATTGACAAATTAGTTAACGGTGGAAGTTAAGCATCTTAAAAGTACAGTATAAATTAGTGTACTGAGAATAACATTTCTACCAACATTAACATTCAATAGTGCTCGATGCTCTTGTTCTTTATAATAATAATTCTCTTCAATGAAGACCAAAAATGCCAGGAAACATTTCTTTAGCTTTTTTAAATAATACTACCAATTTGACTGGAGAAAACCATTTAGAAATATTTGAGCTATGTATATTTTGTGACAAGTTGCCAAATGATGTTCGGAAGAATCCCGATCGTCGTAATGGAGGGATGAATGGAAATTAAGCGCAGATGAGGTAGGAAAACAATCGTGTTTATGTTGTATACTGTGGTAAAAATTGGCATGTAGAGGTCACGATGTCCATTGGAAAGGGTCCATTGAAAACCTACCAATGACTGGTAGAACGCCCATTATAGGAATAATTTGTTCAACGAGTTGATGGGAGCACGGATTACGTAAGTTTGAGGGTAAGCAGGATTCCCATGTCGATGGAAGATAACTCCTCCCCAAAAATGCACACATACGTATATTAACAGCATTCTCCCTTGATGCTCAATCCCTCTTGAATGTTGCAAAATGTTTATAAGATTTACGGATCCATTTGAAATGTCTGCTCATGGCAGGCGTCATTGGTGACTGCTACTTATCGGCAACCGTAATCCATCCTTGAGATAACTATATGTTTCTCAAGGAGATATTTGAATAGATATTGAATAGAATTTGAGGAGAATACTTGAAGGAACATTAATCATCGCTGTAGGCATATCAGTGCCTGCTTTTAGTCTTTCAAATCATTAATTCTCCTTCTATAGAATCTTCATGACTTCGTTTTAAAAATCCCTTCGTCATAATAACGTCACACTCCGACATGTTTGAAGATTGTTAAGAATTGTCTACAATTATCCTTCTAGTCATGTGTATGCACTTTTGAGAGATAATTAATTGAAACGCCGCAGTGAATAATCTGATCATTTATGAGTCTTTTCTCCGTCTCCTCTATTATCCCTCATCTTTCCATTAAAATTAGGTAATCCATTTTTCCATGTTTTTAGCTATTTTTTGTTTCGGCTCTGCTTCGGGGCGTATAATGTAAATTACGGGCGTTAATCAACATCTACGGTTGCAACTGGATGATTTGAACTACGCCATTTCATGAAAGCTTCCTCAAAGAATTTTGCGAAAGATTACAGAACCATCAATTCACCCTATTTCGTCCAATTATGAAAATGTTTATAAAATGAATTCTACATCTACATCAATTCCCTGCGTGCCAACAAAAAGGTGTGTGACAGGGGCTGCAACACCAGGAAGCAAGGAAATGATAAGGGATGAGGGGGTTGGGGTTTTAAAAATACTTATATTTGTTTGAATTTAATTTACATTACGAATTTAAAAAATACATTAAGGGTTCGGTAAAAAATGTAGCGAGACATTGCATGTCATTTTTATTTCCAAGAATTGAGGAAGGAAAATATTTTCATATCTCACGCTTGAAGTTTGTTAATTTTATTTCGGTGGTTATTTTGATATATTAGCAATTCATTCCCAGTGGTCTACTTTCATGAAAGTATAGACAACTCAATAAATCCATTACCATTGCAACAAATAAATGCATTATTTCTGTAAGATCTCATTGGTATGGTCCCTTTTTACAACTGTGCAACTTTAATTCAATCTTGCATTAAGTAATATATCGTTCAAAAATGCCATGAATGGGTTTGTAGGAAAAATTATCATTTTTTTATATCAATACGAATTCATTTTATAACCAAACATGTGAAATTAAATACACTGCAGAGCGCCTAAAATGTTTTATGACTCTAATAGTAACAACAGCGATGTCTACTGTGTTGTTAAAAAGCAGTGGCATTTTTTTTAACAACGTGTCCCTATTATCAATTCCTTCCTCCTGGTGTAGTTCTCTTTGCCTAATGTAATTCTTCATATTCCATAGTACTTTGACAATTTTGTTTCAAAACACTTCCGAGGTACGTAAACTGTTCCACCTGCCCTAGTTTACTTGTCTCAACTTTGTACATGTCCCTATAAAAATTCATATTTTCTCCCGATGCCTTCATCCATCGATAGTCATTATCTTTCCTCCATGCTTCTCCATTTAATTAATCGGCCTACTGCGGTATTCAGCAGAATGATTTTTAAATGCATTTTCGTTAATTTTACTATATTTTCAAATGAATTATCTCCTCACCCACTGTTTGGGTGGCTTCTGCGTCTGTCACCCAAGAATTCGAATAGGCGCCACTCCTCCTGTTTATCTGCTCTTCATCTGTAATTCTGCATTCAACCTGTCAGCGTTCGATCCTTTGTGGCTTTGAATTTGGAGGATGATTCCCCTTGAGCCCATTCATTCGTGTTTTTTTTAACCCGCCATCAGATTTTTCCCAACTGTTATAACTTTTCAGCGTTCAACACTCTCCCTGTACCTTCGCCGTATTCTCTCCATTCCTCCACAAGACCTCTCTGGGATCCAGAATATAGGTTCGGCCAGTGTAAACCAATCAATGTTGTCCGCTTCAATCCTTGCTCATTAACAGGCGAACTTTGTTCTTTAGACGCTGAAACTTTTTGAAGAAAACTTTGCTACCTACGTAATCTGGAAGTCAAAGTTGAACAAAAGCAGCATTTTGTTACCTTCGCTGTCTGCAAGTCAAAGGAAAACTAAAGCAGCGATGAAACTGTGCCACTGGTTCACTAATTGATGCAACTCTGTGGTTAGTGAATTTGGGTTGAGAGTTTCAAAGACTCGACTTGAGGCAAAGGTTATCCATAAAAAAGAGAATAAACATCGGAAAGCGAAACACTGAAACACACGAAAAGAGCTATAGCTGAAGTTCAGCATTGAATTTGTGAGTATACGTATATTATATGTAGTACCACGGAGGGTATTTCATCTTTTGGGGTGGTATTAAAAGAGAAGTCGTCGCTCATCATGAAATCAACGGGAGAGTTGAATATTTTAAAAATTCTGGTTGATGTTTTCACGGAACATATTTAAAGTAATATTTCACTATTATTGATATTTCATTTTTATTGAAATTATATTCACTATTCCTTCCCATCATGAACCCTACGACTTTGTGGTGGTGGTCCCGACATGGAGGCGTGCTGTCGGGAGCAACAAAAATTTCTCCTTATAAAATCAACCATGCCAAATAGGTCGAAGGGCAGGGGACAAACTTAGAAGGTAGTCCTAGCAAGGTCTGTTCCTCAGTGAATATGATGCAAAGGCGTGGCCATTTGAGTAATAGCGTCACGCTAAAGACCAACTGTCTTTAGCGTGGGGAGGGGGGGAAACGGCATTATTTGCCATGCGACAATGATGAACGTAGATCTGCAAATGAGTCCTAGCAACTATGGGAATCGGCCCACTGGGACTTATCATAGCCGGAAGCAGGAAAGGTAAGGCTTCTTTTGTCGTCATGTAACCTAATCCTTGCAAAGCGGAAATTACAGAAGCAGCACCGAAGAGAACCAAACTAGTTAAAATGGGGGTTCAAATAGGGAAAGTGAGGGCGATGATGACGAGGAGAGGGGAGTTAGAAAACGTAACGTGGGAGGTACGGAGGCAGGTATTTTGGCGCTGTACAAGTTGAGATGAAAGGAAATCAGGGGATCACCCGAGCGATAGTTATGCATTCATATAAGTATAAGTAACGCGGAGGGAAAAGGAGCTAGTGAGGAATCATGGTATTAAACAAAAGTTGGGAAGAAGCGTTGTCAACACTGAGTGAGAGACTGATAGAATAATATACGTTGATAAAGTAACTGAACTAACGAGCTTGGTCGTTAAGAGAGGTAAAGACTGAAGAGGACCAGGGAGTAATAAGGAGTTCAATAATATTATGTCATCCTGGCCAGGTCCAAGGGAGAGAGTAGTGTGTCATGCCAGAATTCGTCATAATCCTACCCATTCGGTAGAAGGTGAAAATAGCAATAACTGTCATAAGACCTAAGCATAATTTAAGTAATCGTTGAGGTCTATTAAGAATAATTAGAATGTCGCCGTCGAGATCTGCGCGTACGATAACTTGAAAAAATATAGATCTGTGTTCCAATCTGAGAATGGAAAAATTAAAAGTAAAAGTACTGATTATATCAAAGAGCAAGTAGGCTATTATCTTTATGTCTATGACTGGCTTGTGACACATTGGCGTTTTAGATATCTTTACAAAAGGTATTTTGTTTTTACAAAATGAATAATTTACTCCATTATTAAAGAGTAAAAGGACACAATGCGAGCGGTATAAATGGCCTTGTGTGGATGTAAAGGATCCAAATCCATAAATTAATGGATTTTGATAACCTATGATCGAATTAGGCTAAGTGGCACAAGTCATTTTGCCCTTTTATTGATGCATCTAATCGAAATTTCAAAACGAGGGTTAACGTGGCATGTGGAATTGGATGGTGAAATTTTATCTTTTACGTTTAGAACTACACAGTTATAACTTAAACCGAGGGGGTAGGATTGTTTGGATTCTCTCAACATTTTATCGAATATTTTAGAGTGACTGCTCAACATTTGCAATTTAATTTTCAAGCATCATTTTTTCATCAGAACTGAAGGAATTACCAACTTTCTAAATTGATTTTTGAATGTTCTATTTGATTTCGCAATCTACTAGAAAAACAATTGATTGGAGATTGTGAATCGAAGGACATAAAATATTGTCCCTTCTTTTATTTATTAAATTATTACTTATATGAACGAGTTATTTAGCACATTGGGAACAGATCATCCAAGGTCGTAAGAGAAAGCAGAATAATTATTGCCGGCGTGGGTATTTTGTATAAATAAATAAATATATATCTATACATACACTATCATACATTATATGAAATGAAAAGCCAGTCTGAATGGAAGTACAAAAGACATTACCTATCGCTGAGTTACGGTATCATTTCTTCTCCACACCAGCATATCAATCATATTTCGGAAGCAATTATGCTTGAATAATTAAACTGATTTTCCTAAATGTGATATGAAATATATAAACCTGGATTGGCACTAACTTAGATCAGTTTCACAGCATGGATTCAGTAAATGTGTCCAGTGTGATGCATTTGTGATAAGTATTAAATATGAATATCTGAGCTAGGTAAAGTAAACCCTTTCACGTCAACCATCTTGGGTTTCCTCATTTTTATTTCCTATTCTCAGTGCGGAATTTTAATTTTAATAGGAGGATCGTTTAACTGATCCAAGAATTTTTTGAAGTTCCAAAAAAACTGCTCAATATTTTTCACTCACCCGCCTTAGTTTTTACTGAATTAATTAACAGTATTTTTTCCTTATTTTCCAGTCCACGCAGTGGTAGGCTTTCCATCCTCCATCGATGACCAACTGGAGAGAAGGCCAAACATTCCTTCACAAGGTAACACTCATGGTTCCTACTTTTAGTGCATTTCTTTAATTGCTTGTATTGATACTTTATCCAATTGCCGCATGCCATGTCAACGAAAGTTTTAACTTTTTGGTTGCATATCTAGGAGATCCTCGCGAGAGCACTACAGCAAAACTACACATATTTCTCGATAAATTAATAAAAATTGACTGTCTGTCAAGTGAAAAGGTGCGCATAAGCGATTACTTTTTTATACGTGTACTAGCCACTATGTTCGACTTTGCCGAACAAATAACAGCCGTACGGCTGTAACTGGATTGAATTCGTATTGCAGGCCTTGTTATTTACGAGAGTAGTTCATCCGACACGGCGTCGTTTGAGGGAACATGCGTTTTTCCAGTTGCTTTGGACAAATAGGATTTCATTTTACCAGGCGTTATGAACACCGACTTCGGAAAACGTACTGATACTCCTTTAAAGTTTTGCAATTACAGACAACCAATAGCATAGTGATATGATCATTATAATAAAAAATAGTAGAATGCATTGAAAATTTATTAATGGAATACTTATTCCGGTCGTGCTAAGCCAGACAATTCTGGCTTGACAGCATGTGCCACGGAAACAAAAATTGTAGTTTGAAGTGTTGCTATTACAAATCTACATACATTCTGTGTCAAGTTTTGTTCCAAGCCCTAATCCATTCTGTGTAATAGCGTCTTTTATTCTCCTTTTTGTAGCTTTTACCGACAGTAATATACTTATGAAATAAGCAATAAATTCAGTTGTCGTGCAAGGATTACTACCGCAGAGGACTGATCTGCCCCGCTACCGAGCACGACTACCGGCCCGGTGGGTCCAGTTCCGTAGTTTCCAGATTTTATGTTTCCTTCCATATCGCTAAGATTATACTTTTAATACAGATTATTTATTAATACAGATATATACACCATCACCTTCCTTAGCATAGTTTTTAACATGACAAGAACTCTAAAAGAGCCACCCACTCGGGGCCATACGCTCATGCATTCGCCTTACGGAGGAACAGTTAATTACCTTTCGTCTGATTTCTACCCTCCGACCTAACTGGTGACACTACTATGAGCAGTTCCCGCCAGAAAAGCTGTGACTCCCAATGAAACATGAAAGCCTTTCCGATGAATCGGGTTCATAATTGGAGAGAGTGAGGGATTTGACGTTATGTCAAACGTCATTATTCATCGGCGTTATTAATTTTTTGAACTCTCTTTACAATGAACAACCTAATTTTAAACGTAGTCACAGGGGCTATTTCATTATTAAAAGAACTTATACGCAATATATTAAAAATGCATTATGTGATGATGTCATTGTGCAATTATTACAAGCTTTTGCGTGATTTTATTAAATCTTGCAATGATCAAATTTATGAGTTTTTTCTCGGGGTTTGTATTTATGCATTTTGACCAATTAGCACCGAAAATGTGAATTAACTCAGGGCATCAAAGGTGGAACATTTGGCGCAACTCGAAACGGATTTTTATTTTCCACCGACAACGTAGACGACTTTTATCTGATCTTAGAAACTCAACGTCAAGAATTTGATTCTCGTACACTGAGTTTTAAAAAACATCTTTCAATGCCTTTTATTGACTCCATCAACTGACTTTGAGCACTTTTGAAACTGGCATTAACATAGAAGCTATATTCAGTAGTGAAATCAGTAGACGATTATCTATTTGGCCGGAATGATCTCTATGTAAATCAAATACGCTATCAATATATATATTATTATATTATTATTTATATATATTTATTTATATTCAATTTTGCTATCATGTCTATCTATAAAGTTGATGCCAGATTTGTGATTTCTAACATTGGAAGGAGTAAAATAAACTCTTCTCAGGGTAAGAATTTTTATTTACCGGATTCTGAAGGATCGCACGAAAATTTTCTAATAAATACCCATTTTGAAGCTATACATGTAAAATAATTTTTAAATTGCCTATCAATCAGTAAAATATTACCATTAAGGTGTATGTATAGTATAGTATATCTGATGATGACGGCGGTGCCGTCGAAACGTCAATATCTACTGTAAGTGTCCTTCTTTTATGTTTCTTTGTGTGAAATATTTATTATCTGAGTGTTTGTGCGTCGCTGGAGAGCTTCATTTTCAAGATTATATATATATATATATATATATATATATATATATATATATATATATATATATATATATATTGCTTTCGTGAGTACTTCCGCATCATCGACCATAGTCATAACAAACAAAGAAACTAAAACATATAAAAGAGGGACTCACTGGTTCTCGAATTTCCGTTGGAATTTTCTCTTGAGAAAGGTGGTTGCACCACCGAAAATACGAGAACCAGTGAGTCCCTCTTTTATATGTTTTAGTTTCTTTGCTTGTTATGACTATTAGTGAATTTACTTTATATATATATATGGTTTATATATATATATATATATATAAACCATAAACACAGTAATCAACCCGATTAGGTTTAGTAGGTGATGGTAGAGCTCACCCATGTGTGTGAATATTCACACATCAGGGTAGGGAGGCCAGTTCCTTTCCCTGTGCCGGTTATGGTTTCCCAGGAAGATCTGGTACCCGAAAAATCAACTAGCTTGGGTGGAGCTGCAGGTGCCCAAAGTGACTTGCCCGGGAATCGAACCCGGGACCCTCCGGTCAGCAGTCCAACACTCTAACCGCTAAACCACCGCGACCCGCATATATATATATACATTTATATTTATTTTATTTCTTTTGGACACACGCATACACACATCTTCGAAAAAGAGGGGTGTTTAGCGACAACATAAATATATGTGCGTATAAATTCTGGTTTAAAACTTAAATAAACATAGAAACACAAAGCAAAGACACACAGTTGGGATTAGTTAAGTTTGAACCAACTTATATGTAAACATATACGACAACACACACACGTATATGTGTATGTGATTGAAGTAATAGAGTTGTTTTTCCTTTTGTGACGCCAGATAGAGCAATCAAATCTATTCATGCCCCCTAAAAATCGATGAGATCACGATTATATTCCATTCTGCTCTTCCAAATTCCTAAGTTAAGTTGGAGGCAATGAGATCGACGGAACATGAGGTTAGGCGTATGCTATGGATATTAATTATAATTATCTCGTTTACCAGTCGTAAGAGGGCCTCTGCTATCTCTTTGAAACTTCACCTATTAATCTCAGCAAATTAAAGGTCTTATGGTCGGAAAATTCCCAGTTTATTGCATCATAAAAATATTTGTTCTAGACATGATAGAACTTTATGAAGTCTACGTGTTTGGCTGTGAGTGGTTTAAAACTAGGCCCAGCTCGTATTAAGCATGACTACGTAGCCGTTCAAAAACATGGTGCTGGCCTTAAAATGTGTCTTGGCTTGGCTCTTCTGTATCTAGCCTACCATAAATCCTTGGCGTGATCATTTTTAGCACTTGGTCTTCCGCATCGCTCTCGCGCACTCTCCATTCCATCTTCCCTCAAAACCTGCGCCGACGCCACAGATCCCGCCTTTTTACTTTCCTTTCTCTTCCTTGGAGTAACGGGTGCTCATCCTTGGAATTTCCTTGCCTGATCTCTGGTCTTCGCCAAGTTTACTCTCCTATGCCCTTTGGCAATAGTTTTAATATTTTATCGCGCAAATCCCTAGCCATTTATTACACATTCAATGAATCGCGAGTGTGGCATATGAAACTTTTGAAGACTTCAATAGCCATCTGGCTAATTTCATTAAATTAAAAAGTATTTAAGCAATTTTTAATTTAAGCAAGTTTTAAACATATTACAATTGTAATATAATATGTTTAAAACGACTGTGTAGTCAGCTGTCCTCTCCTAGATGAGGGGTGTCTATGGCTTTCAAGTACGTGCTATGAACAAGATCGGTCGCTCAATGCGCACAGTCTCGATGCGCAAGGGTTTGAAGTCACTTCTCCACGGTACTTCTATGAAATTTAGGCAGGAGATAATTGCACGGTACGAGTGGAATGAACTTTCTGGGGTGGAGTGCGCAAAGGATGGAGTCAATGTTTGCCGTGCCTAAATGAGACCTAAGCTACGACTTAGAATACGTTGACGACAGCTACAGTAGACGATAGCTAATGGTTTCGAGGTTCATTTGGGCCTAGAGAGGGTGATGGGATCTTCAGAGCATGCAAACGTTCTGGGTGCGCTCATTACAATTGTATTTATGACTCAGTACACGATAGTTACGGAGTACCTGCAGAGACTCCATTTTTCCCCGTGACACTATACGATTCATACGGTTTCATAATACGTGTTGACTGAAAAATCCAGTGTATTGCATTGACAAATATGTGGAAGGTGATTGAGAGTATAAAGAAAAAACATTTTTTAAATTGGAGATTTTAGATTTAGATTCCGTCACTTGGTGTGCTGCCATTCCGGTTGGAAAATGAAGTAAGGTAGATCATGGCACGTGATATCATTCGAAGAAAAAGAAAGCTTCCCACGGCATTTATTGCCATCGCCACGAAAAATTACCACGCCACTTGATGCCTTGAGCGGCGCGCAATATTCACAAAGAATATTCCGAGGGGGAGCCCCCAAGTGTTCTCCTTCCTTCTCCGCTGGATATTTATCGTGGACCAGGTGCGTTTCATAGGTAACGAACACACTTAAAGGCTTCCTTTGGCATCTCCGGCGGTGGAGACTTGCTGAAATTAGTCCCGCGCTTCTGATTTCCCCTCAATCTTTCGCGTCTCCTCCCGACTCGCTTCCCTCACTCTCACTTTTCCACTCTCCCACCTTCCCCATTATGTGCTCCTTTCGGTGGAAGGTTCGGTTGTATTTCGTTTCGAGTCTTCTTATCCTTATTTCGCCCGTAGGGGCTCCGTCGTTCATGCGGCGAACAAATACATCACCTAGTTTACTTTCCCTTTCGCTTATTGCCTGGGACGTTTTACTTTGCCCCATCAGGACGCATTTAGAGCGTACCAATCTTGCACGTTCCACTGTAACCCGACGTCGCCGAAGGGAAGTGTTCGAGATGGGAGGCTTGAATTTTCACTCCACTGTCGACTTGATTGTGAAAGAGTGTGCAGATGAATGGGTGCACATTCATATTTCAGGGTAATGTCTACGAGATACTAGAGACATAAATGCGCTAATAAAGAAATCATTGGGCAAATTTCACGAAGGATAGGTATTATAATTTGTACTGTATAAAAAAATATATATATTTATATTTTTTACACTTATCTTTAAAAATTAAAACTGCTTGTTTTAAAAAACTGTGGGGGATACTGCGGCAATAACTTTTAACGAAGTCAACTGCTAATATGCTGTACAACGTGCAACGGTTTCAAAGTGTAAGCGAATGATTTTCACACTTAGAAATTATTTCATTTCAAAACGTGGAAGATGCCCATCAAAAATGTCTGCTACTTTTTTGTATGTTATTTTATCTCACTATATATTTTATCAGACTATTTATTTTTTATCTAATATGAGTATGTGACTTTTAGTTGTAATTTACCTGATTTTGGGCTTTTTTTCTGCTTGTTTTGATGAATTTACCATTTATGAACTTTGCAACATATTTATTTTTGTTTAGTAATTTTGGTCGGTAAACACGCTAACATTATTTTCAGTTTTTTATCAATTAATTGTAATTGTGTAGACAGGGAAAATCAGGAATGTTAGCTAAATAAATCGCTGCTCAATTTATTGTTTCTAGACCTAAGTTTTAAGCTCCTTCGAATATTCGATTTGTTTGACGGCTAGTGTTGAAATTTCATCTTATTTGTTGAACCTTTGTTTACATTCACTGCACTCGTCAGCTAGGCGAGCTTCTCTAGTGGTATTCATAAATTCGTTTTGGCAAACTCGGGATCCGTAGTTTAATTGCCTCACACCCTCTCTTTCCCACACCACCTCTCTCAATCTTCCGACGCACCTGACTTGTAATAACGCCCATGACTCGGCTCTCATCGCCGAGCGCCATCTTAACAAAGCCCTTTGGCTTAAAGTCCTCGTCCCCTTGCCTCGTTCCCTGTGGCCGGGGGAAGCGTCCTGCCTTTCTCTCGGTTGGTATTACTAGGAATAGACCTTTCTCTTATTCCTTAACGTAAGTGCGCTTCCTCTTTCTCTCTCTCTCTTTCTGCCTACTCTTTTCTTCGTCTTTCTATTTCCTTTGCGCTGGCACTGAGCATAATTTCGCTCACTCGTGAACGCAGTTCCACTAGTGCCGCACCTTCACTGAGGCTTTCTCCCGCTTCCTTCGTCCAAAAATTCACGTTTAGTGAGCTCACCAAAGCTAATTCAGATGCCTTTGGAGTTTAAATTTCTGTCAGTCTTTTTGCGGCAGGGATGAAAGAAATGTTTTTGAGATATCACTATCTAGACGTGAAAAGTAAAAAGAAAGCACGCTTCGTCGTGTGAGTTCAAGACTGACATCGAATTGAGGAAAACCGAATTCTTCTACCGAAATGGTATTCAACCACAACTTATCCAGTCAGTTAAAAGAGGTACAGTAATTGAAGACCCCAATTAACATATTATTTTAGTGCATGATGAATGAGAATAAGTTTAAAAAGATATAGGTAATGAGATTTTGAAGAAATCTGTAGCATAAGTTACAAATTAACATTAGTGGTTACATTGCAAGGCGAACATTTCTCATATCTAGTAGTTACCGTTATGGGCAAATGTGGTTGAAGTCGTGGGGACACGCGAAGAAGAATTGCATGAGATCAAGAACCTTTCGAAATCATGAAACGTAATTAACGAAAGAGAACATAGAGTTAATACTTTAAGAAAAGTTTGGAAACTTTGATTTGGAGTATATTTTTGTGCAGCGCAGGAACATATCATACGTTACGAAAAGGAAAACAAAGGAAGAGTTACTAGGCCGGGGAGAAGTAAGCGCTGTTGGAAGAAATCCAAGAAAAGGGATAAAGAGCATTTTGATTGTGATTTAATGTAAAAGACTGTGATAAGAGGGAAGAACATTAGGCTATTATTTTGTGGAGGGAAGAGAATAGGAATTTTGGATGGGATGAAGAGAGGTAGAACTTCATACGACATTGAAAAAGAGCTAACTTACTTCTAGACTATGTGTCTAACCAAACTACCTTAAACTCAATTTTAACATAAAAAAGTAGATTGAACACAGTGGTGTGATCTTCAGGCCCCTGAAGGTTCGAGAAGCGTGAAGATGACGTCCCGCTAGTAGTGTGTTCCCACTAGTAGCACCTGAGTTGAAGTTTTGTTGAAGATTGCATTGTTTATGTTCCCATAACTTGAGTATTTACTTTCACATATTTGAGCCTTAAAGCCATCGATTTTATAGCTGATGATTTGCAGCTCTACACGATGCAAATATTGGCCTTCGGATGTAAGTGATGAAAATAGGGAACAATGAGTTATTGCAGAAATTTCACGGCTAACAACGTTTTCCTTGGAAACTAGTACCATGAGCTCTATAAGCATAGGAGCTCAAAGATAAATGGGTACAGGAAATTTGGCTAACAAAATTAAATAGAGGTGAAGAACCGAGAGAGTAATAACATTTAAGCCATACGATGTAAAACATGTTAAATTATTCACGGAAATTACTTTAAGTGCTTTGTGCCCGTGAGAATATGGTTGTACGTGATAGTTGTTATGTTAGCACGGCGAAGCAGTTCATGTATTTACAAATTCGTAAAATCATTATCAATATGGAAAATCTGTACAATGTTAGAAGATACTTTGTGGACTTTGTCATCAAAATTGCTTGCATTATTATCTAGGCTTAATCTTTAATCACCTGATTACAATATTCATGACGTGGTGTGGTTTTGATTTGCCTTATATGAGTACTTTTGTCTTCGAAGGGTATACTTTTAATAAACCACGTAATTCTGTTTCCCATTAATACATTACTCCGAGTAACCAGTGTGGATATTCTTTAAGGCCACAATTCACTTTTAACGTTTTACATATTTTATCACGTTCTTCGAAACGCCTGCATTTCCGTCCGATGAAAGCTGGAACTGGCTTAATGCCATTCACCCGTACTAATGAATCTCCGAGGAAAATATAATTGAGCTGAGTGATGTGAATATTCTGCTTTTTCGTGTAGTCACTTCCGATAATCTTAATTAATATGTTGACAATTTTACACCGACGATAGAAATATCAGCGGATTGTTTTATGTTTCAATAACTGTTTGAGAATTCAGTTAATTCAGTTAACCCCATGATTTCTAAATCGGATCCTTAAAAGCTACTCCGGTGATTTCTCGCATGATTAAAGCGCCTCACCACTCCGTTGCCTCGAGAATTTTGGCGAGGATTCACGGCTATGTCTCTTTCCTTGCGGATGTTACTACAGATAAATTTCTGGCGAGTTCCGCTGCTCGAAGTACTAAAATCGCACCCAAAATGGATTTGGTATAAAATATTTTTCCAAGAAAGACTCCTGTAATTGAACTTCAATTTACGCTTTGTCCTCTGAGTGATACTAGTAAACAATTACGTTTCATCCGCTGAAATTAACCTGCTGGGTGTGCAATCCTCATAACTTGATATTTCTGGCCGGCCTGGCTGGAAGGAAGGTGCCAGTTCTTCCACCAGAAAGTTATGCGGGCGAGGATAGGTTTATGTGTTCCCCAACTCTTTCAGGTGCTTAAAGCCTCCTCTCCTAATTTACTCTCTCCGATTCGGATACGGCTTTCAACGGCATCCTGCCCTCGAGGCTTTTCACTCCCACGCCTCCTGCAGCACCGGCACCAATCTTTGCTTTAGTCATCCAAGACACCGGAGCTTATATACTTGTACCTTCCTCTTGGGTTTGTTGCCGAGCAAAAATTCCTGGAAGTAAGGGCAAATTGCAACCCTGTGTGCCCGTTTTATTCGACGCAAACGGACCAAATATACATATATTGTCTTTTTCACGGATAGTTTTACTTCAGGGCGGGATCTAACCCCTAGTCTTAAGCATTATCATAAAGTCAATCATATATTTTACCATTTTAAGGATGAAATTTACACGCTGAGGTTAGCGACATGGATGCAGAGGGATGATCATCAACACTGTACTAACTCTTCTTTGGCACAAAATCGCTAAACATTACGGTTAATTTCTTACTTTATCAGGAAATCTTCAGGTCATACACACACACACACACACACACACACACACACACATATATATATATATATATATATATATATATATATATATATATATATATATATATATATAAGAAGAATTAGGAACAGAACTTTGAGAAAAAAACAAACTGAGTTCTGTTCCTAATTCCTCTTGAGAAAGGTGGTGGGACCACCGAAAATTCGAGAACCAGTGAGTTTTTCCTCTTTTGTGTTTTGGTTTCTGTGTTTGTTATGACTTATCAGTGAATTTACATTACACGTTTGTGGGTTTTCCAAAAAAGTGTATATATATATATATATATATATATATATATATATATATATATATATATATATATATATGGGCCAAATACCTATGATGGACGTTATAGAGAAACTGAGTCCTGGCAACTACGGTACTCGTCCCAATCGGCCTTGTGTCGTTCCCGGCAGCGGGAGAGGCAACGCTTTTGCGGTCTTCATCTCACGAAAACCTTCAAAGCATAACCGATAGCAGAATAACAGAAGATGCAGAAAAAGACCTAATTAGTTAGAATAGGAACTTGGAATGTTAACGCAATGTTTTTGACAGGAAAATTAGAGAATTTAGAGTGAGAGACGGGAAGAGGAAACATAGATATTTTAGATATTCGAGGTGAGATGGAAGGATAGCGGCGACTACTGTTGTAGTGATTATCGAGTACTATACAGCGGAGAGGTCGAGGAGCCAACGAGGGGTTGCCATAATATTGAATAAATAGGCTGGAAGAAGGCTCCTCCGCTTAGTAGTCTAAAGCCCTGATTACTGGACTAACATGCCTCTAATTGTAAAGTATTTATTTTCTTTTGGTGTCTCAGAATTTATCTTTAATGGAAATTTTTCCAACTTTTCTTGTTATCTTTTCCTTCCGCTTTTGGCATTTTTCTGCTGTGGCATTAATATCGTTCTATAATGCCTCTTTCAATCTTGCATGAATAATGACAAGTATAACGCCAACTATTGAGTCATTAACTATTTTAATGGTAGTCTACCACTCTGAGTAGGAGGCGACGGTGGTTTTCTATTTATTTTTCTATATGAATCCCTAATAACAAAAATGTACCATCTAAACCGTCAGTGAGGGTTGAATTTTATCTTTTATCAATTTACATAAAAGCTTCTAGCCATGGCGGCAAAATTCTTTCACTTAATGCAAATAATGAAACTTCGAGGAAATCTTTGATTCTTTTACTATTATGTGTACAATCGACTATCCCTCTGCCTTCTTGTTCGCACCTTCGCTCTTTTCTACCCTGCCGTCACTCCATTACGTTCTCACTCTCGGTCAACCTTTACTGCCGCGACTGGGCCGTGAACGCTTCATGCTAAGATAGTTGTACGCATCCTCCCCGTCCCCTCCCCTTTTTTGTGCCCGCTGCATCCCCTCCTCCTTCGAAATCGTCCTCTACCATCTCCGGCGCATCTCTCTCTCTCTCTGCCTCTCTGACCCTTGTGCCTCCTCCACCTCTTCCTCCGCGATCATTTAGATCCTTATGCAAACCCCGAGAACCACAGCGTCGTTAATTGTGTGCTATTCTCGGCGGTTGTCCACGCTTCTTTTTTCTTTTCTCTCCCTCCCCTCTGTTTCATCCCCGTTGCTGCACTCTCTGGATGCGATGACCGCTGTAACTTTTATTATTCCCACCCCACTTGTTCCCGCTCTCTCCTCCAAACTTGATTTCATGAACATCCCTTTAAACTCTATCGTCTGGTAGCGCGGCGGGAGGAGAGGGAAGGGCTGTGAGGACGAGGCGAACCCTTTCGCACGCTTCGTTTCACCCAAACCCTGCGTCAACAGACGCCCGACCCCTTTCCACCGACCCATTCCCCTCCCAACTCACTCCTTTTGCCTTTTCTGAAATTAATTTCGGCATTATTTTTTACTTAATTTTTTGTCGTTCCCCCCGCGCCATCTTTTTCACCGAACAATTTACTGTTGAGGAAGCCGCAACAGAATTTTTTTAAAAGATGTGCACATTCGCATTAGTGAGGTTTTCAAGGAAATGCATATTTTTCTGTTCCGTCGCCATTTTTCTCCATTGTTGTCTCTAATCGTTAAAGGCGATGAAATCGGGTGGCTTAATTAACTTTGCGCCGAAAAGGCCTTTGTGTGTTGGAGATTTTAGTTTGCGAGCCTCATCGGGTTTCGTCGAATGGAAGCGTGTATTATTTTCTATGCCAATAGGTTAAAAACTATTAGTTGGCGCTACAACGTTTCCATTTATTTGTTACTAATTAATCTCATCAAAATTCAAATTATCGTGTACGTTCTTGTCTTTCAGAAGGATATCTTTACCTGTTTTCGTGGAATATTTCAAAGATGAAAGTACAGTTTTTGGCCAAGGCTTATATTATGCCTTTACGTCGAGTGTTTCAAAGGTCTGGAGTTTTTGTAGGTGCTGACGCGTTTATTGGATAGCAAAAAGCTCGCCAGTATGTTCGTATTTTACCTTGCAATCAAACTATGATTCAGGAGAGCGTCGTTTTAAATTGAAATTTGGTAGAGGCAGCCTGCCAATTTTTCCAAAAGTGAAAATTGTTGCGCCGAATATTTTCTCACAAAATTCCAATTCTCGCCGCAATTTTTTAAACAAATGTACATACGACGCAAATGAAATTGTAGTTCATTGAACAATTCACTTGAGATTGTTCCTTGTTCATTAAATAAAACAGTAGTTTACTAAACTTCTAGTAAAATGTGTGCATTGAAGTACTCTTTGCATGTTGTAATTAGGTTTTGAACCAAGGCATCAAGTAATTTTATGACGATGTGAGAAGACCATATATTTCGGCTGAAGTTCGTTTATTGATACAGAAATTTAATCCAAACAAATAATTTTTCAAAATTCTTCAATTCTCACTTCTTTGCCTATCCTTTTAAACCTGTCTTAAATACAACCATAGTTTTTTTGGTTGAAAAGGTTTTGGTAAATTTATATTTATGTCTAACTTGCCGTACATTCCTCGGGTTGCAAATAAGCGATTGATTGTTTTATATTATCGTATTTCAGGAATGAAAATTGTTCTTAAATCGTCTTGAGTTAAGTTATTTGTTAATAATATCATCATCGAATCATGTTGTTTGACACTTATAATCAAGTTCGTGCGGCGCATGGCATGAGGTATTATCATAAAATACCTAAATTTATCGGGATTTATAGCTGATAAGAATTACTTTAAATCTCATGAAGTTGCGAAAATGGAAAATATATCTTTGGATCATTTTTCGTTGTCATAATATTAAAATATGAACCATGTACTGTTTGTATTTACGCTTGTTCTAAGATTTAAGGAGCTCCCCAGAGACGTCTTAAACCAATATCACTTTTAATATTAGAATATTCTGATCGGTTCAAACTGTAAGCAAATATTTTATAATTTTTTTAAACTATTCAGTTGGCTTATTTCAGAAGATACCGATTTGGATAAAATATTTTTAAATGTGCTTCATTAACTCACGTTTTCAAAATTTAAATACACCCCACGAGGTGTTTTGTTAAAACTTCCAAGTGTTTAGACGTGCTGATTTTTGTTTCAACAAATATACTCGTATTATGACCCTTCAGATCGTGTTTACATTATTTGTTTCAGTTCCTCTTTTATTTTTACAATGCGTATCATACACTCGCCGTTTATTCCGTTACTTTTACCCCCCGTGGTATTTAGGTTTAAATATTTTCGACGGCCATTGTAGTTTTTTCCAACGCTACTTGCCATCAGACCTCTCGTCTTAGAAGAGTTTCGTCATCCTCTTTAAGAAAGTAGATTGCTTTGTCTTATTTTTCTATTTTTTTTAAATAGACCAAAACATAATACATGTCCCACTTAAATAATGTTGATACACTTTCCACGTAAAGTGCAGACTCTTCTCAATCTAAAATTATATTTCCTCCGATAGACAAAACATTTTTATGGAAATCCTGGGAAATAATCTTTCAATTGTATTCTTTTATGCATTTTTCCTTCATATTTGTTTGCAACGGCCTCATCTTTCAACATGCAACATAGCAACATTCCCTCAATAGAATTATCTCTCCAGAGGTTAGATCGCGCTGCCTTTCCTTAGTTATGAAACATTCCCTACGTTTTTATTGTTATAATTTTCTCTGTGCATTTAGACTTAATGAAAATGGCAAAAATCAGCCATTATATTTAATTTCATCTTCTGCATCGTATTCTTCAAGGCTTGTGATTTATTTGGAAAAATGTAGCTCTTTTATCAACTGAACTATTAATAAATAGCTTATCGGAATATTTATGTTCACTTGAATAAATAATACTGGTTACTGAAATAATGATCGTTACGGTCTGTTAAAACTCAACTTTAAATTTTGTAAATACAATTGTGAACTTTCGAAATTTGTTATTAAAATTCGAGATCTAGCGTCAAACGATATATTGTTATTTTCCTTTCCCAAACTAAAATTCAGTATTGACGATAAAGGGTTACAAATCATTCACGCAATGCTGCCATTCTTATTCAAGAGATTACCAACAAGCTCTGTAGTTCACTGGTCCGATCTCCGTCGCCCATGTAAGGTGCTGAATACCAGAGCGCTTCAGCGTTTTTCATTTCGATGAATGGTCTCTAGCCAAGTGTATTATTGCAGCTTGGGGCTCTTTTCATTGAAGGAGAGGATCAGTGGCGTAAATAAAAAGCTCGTAGAAAATTCGCGTGCCCTCTTAATTTGAAAACCTCATACTACGAACTGCGAACTCTTTTAATCATGAGTTTTCGGATGTGAATTTCAATTTCCAATGCGAATGTCCATTTCTGAAGAGTCAATTTTTCAAGTGGGCATAGATTTCCAATTCAATTTTTTCAATAATCCTCTTAAACACGTCCAAAGTTGTTAGCGCGGAGCCCTCGTCGATTAACCTTGAGGTCGTGGGTTGGATTCCGTTTAGCCGGTTTATTTAGTCTCTTCGTCTCTCGGTGCATGAGTATCAGAATCATGCTCTCGTAAAATCCGTCGGAGAGCCTTGAATACGGAGATTACTCGTGCTTTTCATTCGCCTCTCAAATGCGTTACTAAACAGCGGCTCACTTTTTCACGAAATTATCACCAATAAATATAATAATATAGTATGGTAAATTTGAACTTATGCAAACGTTTTCCATACTTTCCAGGTGAAAAATATGACGATGCTCCTTGGCATAAAATAATATAGTATTTGAAAGAGGTTTTGGCGCCCGATTGGGTATCAATTAACGCATCACAATAATGTTTTTTTTATCACTAATCTGTTAGTTAACTGTTGAAGAAGAACTTTTCATTTACAATCTCTGTGAACTTTTCCGTCCCTTTTGAAACTGAAAGATTTTTTTCAGTCATTCTACTCAGTTTTCGTCCTCTGTGGAGCAAAACATTCCTTTTTATTACCCAAAAAGTTGTTTATTTTTTCGCGCTACCCCACCACTCCAGCCACGATCGCCCGAGTCGCTTTCTTCATGAGAATCCCTGCAATAATGATAATAATAAGAATTTCTTCTGGACGATTCCTCTCGAAGAACTCTCCTTACTTCCAAGCCATCTGCAACATCCTCATTTATAAGTTCGAGGAACAACGTCCTAATTGGAACCCTCAAGAAATTATTTCTCTCACTTTTCGAAGTCTTCGGAATTAATACCATACACAATGCCTCCCTCCCCTCATCCTCTTCCCTTTCCAATCACCATCCGCCAACCCCCGCTCATTCCTCCGCACCAATGCCAATCCCCCTCGATCTCCGACCCACCCCTTTGGTACCCTGCGCCTCCGGTACCCCTTATTCTTTCCCACCCCCACCCCGGCTTCTTATCGCTGTATATACATTTTTCTCTTCCACCAATCTCCCCTTCATCCCTCGTCGCTATCTTGGATGGCCAAAAATTATTAAAAACTGGGGAAGGGGCTTAGGAGGGAGAGTGAGAGAAATAACAAAACCCTCTTTGCGAATTCATATCCCCACTTGCGGGTTTCCTCTTTGCTTGGGTGAGTGGGATGGAAGAAGGGGTTGGGTAACTCTTTTCCCCATCCCCATACCGTGAGCCCAAGATGGCCGAGGAGAGATTCTCAATTACAAACGAATTTTATACCCTCATTTCTACCTTCTTCTGCTCATGATATTTTTATTGTTATTATTATTCATATTTTTTATCGAGCAGAAAAGTATTAAGGGAGGCCGCGGGGAACGGAAAGGAGCGTCCCTCGTGTGGCGGTTGGGTCGGCGGGGAGGCGCTCACTTCCCTCCTTGCATCATTGACATTTCATCTGCTACTTTTCGTAACCCTTCCTCAGACCCTCACTCCAATTCCTTGCCCATCGTCTGCTCCCCTCCGGCTTTCTCTTCCCGACCACCCTTCTGCAATTCTTAATCTTCCGCGCTCCCCTCCCCGTCTTCCCCGACTCTCTCACCCACCACCCCTATAAAGAACTCTCTCTCCAATCTCGAGATTTATTTTTGATTCTTCAATGCGCTGACTCTCTTCCAAGTGCCCATCCTCGCCAGCTTCTCTCCCAGATATCTCTGAAGGAAAATGATGTATTGAGAGAGACAGAGAAAGGGAAGGAGACGGTCTGAAATCATTCGATTCTCCCTTCTGACCGATTCAATCGATACATCACGCTGTACATTTTCAATTAAAAAGTCACCTTACATTCATTTCCAAGAATTCTCATTCATAACACTTTTAATTTCGTATATCTTTAATTTTTCTCTCAAGTTGTTTGCTTCTTCTTTATTTTGCAACATTATTGCTGAATTACGTGCCGATTAGGTACCAAAAAACAGATTCATTTCTGTTGGGAAAAAAAATATGCAAGTTGATATGAATGTGGAGCTACTCCGAACGGACCACTTTGCTAGTCTAATTTCATTTCCCATCCCGATAGGGAGTATGCCAGTGCATGCACGTACGGTCAATGGGGCAATCAGCATCACCTTATGACCGAATGACATTAATCAAAACTAATGAAGTAAGTGCTAGTATGGCATCAATTGGATGAAGATCATTTAGATATAGGAACGGGAAGGAAATAGTGTATCAATAGATGAAACCTTTAACAGAAAATAATGCAAAACTCGATAAACTGCTTAGTTCACTAAATCGGTTATTATTGAGGGAAAACTATCCTGTGTTCCACATATTAGATGACCTTTGTTCCGGCTTTAAAATTCATTTCCACGGAGAGACAGATCGACTAGAATTTTTGTGGATATAATAACATTTAAAATTGAAATCACTTAAATGTCCCACTTTCATTATAAATACTTGTTTCCAT
This sequence comes from Hetaerina titia, assembly GCA_037158775.1. NCBI lineage: Eukaryota > Metazoa > Arthropoda > Insecta > Odonata > Calopterygidae > Hetaerina > Hetaerina titia. The sequence goes on from CM073778.1 coordinate 88,731,440, forward strand.
CCGATTATGAAATTACGTACTGCAAGTTGAGTTGCAATTTATAAATTATCTCCATTTATTTTTTTGCTCTTATTGTCGACTTAATATATTGAATATGCGACGCCATAAATTATTTCAACTGATATTTGAGAAATTCACCCCACCCCCCTTTTATAGGTTTTCTAGATACCCTGATATCCTTCTTTGTGGCTTGAAATAAGGAGACTCTGAAGTTGGATTTGTATACTTGGATCTTGGTCGTAGAGTAAATCGTTTTTTTATGAAAATAGAAATGTTGTTTACCACGACATAAGGGGTGCATTCAAGTTCCTACGTCTCCTATCTTAACTTCTGTTCTCCTTTACCCAATCTGAAACTATAACATGGTGAACGACAATTCTAATTTCCTAAAAATAAATTTAGCTCCATTTGCAATGATCCCGATGCCTAGTGGCCTAACGTTCCCTTACGCACCCTCGCTGACATGGTATGATTCCGATCTGGGACCAGGGATCTTCGGTTCAAATCCGAGTTACGCCTATGCACAACCCGAAAAGAAAATTTCGCTGTGTTATTCTGGAAACGACTTCTTCCTGAGAAACTGCAGACGCGTCCGAGATAAGGATAGGACTCCTCTTACCTCCTGCTACTCTCGTTGTATGGCTACGGTCAGCGAATTTCGCACGCTACATTACTTCGTACGACGTGAACTCCATCCTTGCCCGAGAAAACGGTCTCATCCTTTTGGAATAAGGTTTATCTGTATCTGTAAAAGATAACCCTGAATGAATGAAAAAATACCATCGAACCGTTTCCCTAAATCGACCCTATAATTAGGGTTTTTTTTGTCATTTTTGTCCATGTCCTCATTTAAGTAATACTCATGGAACTCGGCATTAGTTTCCCGCAGCTGCTTCTTGAAAGTTTGATCTCTGCGAATTCTCCAGATAAATAATTCCCTGGGTGGAGAACATACTTGTTTCTTTTAAGTCGACACCAAGGTTCAATGGTGGCCGAAAAGGCTTCTGTAGGATGTAGGTTCATTTTGCTCACTGTTTTCACGCAGAATTTCGGTCTTTTTTTATATATATTTCGCTCTTTAACGCACATTTTTCGCATCCATAACACCACCGCTTTCACTTAATTGGCGATGCTTTTCTCAGTTGTGCAGTAGACAATGCTATTTTAAGTGTTCAAAACGCTCCCCAGTCGTACAAATCGTGTGAACCTTACGGGTGGAGCCATTTATGGGTTATATTTATAAATAGTGCATCCGCATTTCAAGCGCATCTTGTCAATCTTTATACTCCCTCCGAGGAAAATCTAGGATATGATAGAGCTTGGATGGACCTCATACATTACATCTACATCTACATAAATACCCTGCGAGCCACCAAAAAGGTGTGTGGCAGGGGGTGTAGCACCATGAGGGAAGGGTAAGGGTTGAGGGTGTTTGGGGTTAGGTGAGGAAAGGTGGGGGAACCTGTAAGAAAAAAAATATTTTAATACATATATATACATATACACATACATATATATACATACATGCATACACACATGTATACATATCCTCGCGCAGTCCCTAACCTGTACGTTAATACTTATTGCAATGAACTAAGTCCTGGGGAATTTCGACTACAAGCATTCTGGTCCCTTATCGTTCTTGGAGAAAATGACATTTTAAACCTGTCAGTCTTGCAGTCTATCTCTCTAGTCTTATATTCGTGATCCCTTTGACCGTAATACGTTGGGGTTCGTATTATATCCTTGATGCCATCGGAAAAGGGCCCATCTTTAAATATTTTTAATAAGTTTAATCTATATTGGAAACGCCGCTGTGTAAGAGAATCCCAACCTAAATTGTCTAGCAAAGTGGATACGCTGCTGAGTTGGTCATAACAATGTTTGACAAATCTAGTCCCCCTCCGCTGAACTCGATCTAATTCCGAAACCAAATTTATATTATGAGGATCCCATATACTGGCAGCATACTCTAGGTGGGGCCTGACTAAGGCAAGGAAACATTGTTCTTTCACCTTTTCGTCGCATTTACCTAGCACTCTTTTCACAAATCCCAATTTTTTATCAGCACGACCGCATATTTCTCGTATGTGTTTTCCACAGGACAGATCGTGAGTAATTGTTACACCCAAGTATTTAAAGGAATCTACCCTCGCGATATTGGTTTGTTTCACTTTGTAACTATAAGGACGGGAATTACTCTTTTCCCAAAAATGTATTACTACGCATTTTTTTAAATTTAATTCCAATTGCCATGCATCGCACCAATTTTGAATTGCATCTAGGTCGTTGGCTAACACGACTCTGTCTTCGTGACTTCGGATGTCCCCATAAATTACTGCATCATCGGCGAAAAGATGGAGCTTGCTATTAACTACGGTACTGAGGTCATTTATGTAAATAAGGAAAAGGAGGGGGACCTATGACACTTCCTTATTATGTCCACATTATATTGTTGTGAACTAATCACGATCTATCTATGCTGTTCAAATAAATAAAAAGTACAAGACCTCAGCATCTGTATATATTTCAGTATGAATCTTAGACTTATATGGAAAATTCATCATTGCAGCCGATTGTTATACGTAAAATTAATTTTAATGACAAACTCGTGTGCATGAATCCAAGTGTTCAGAGAGTAAAATATTTCATTACAGTTATTTTATTTAGAGTTTCGTGTTGTAGCTTGCAATACAATATCCACTACCCAAAAACAATGGATATATAGTATGCATTTAAGCGACAGAAGGCACCCGCACACGAAGCGGAGGAAAAAATGCCTACGGAGAGCCAACATCTTCAGGCGTGTGCAAATGTATTCGCTTACGTACTGCAATCAGGGTTTCCCATAATGTTCTTTTATTCACCGAGCATTGCTTATGGTGTAAATAACAGTTTTAACAAAGTAACCAGGGTCCATTTTCCTCAGTTCGCGTAGTGATAGTGATGCATCTAACCCATTTTTCTACCTCCGTGACAACCGCGTTTGTTTCAGACGGAGCAGTAAATTAAATGAAGAACGTGGCTCGTGTGACGTACTCGACTAAAACGATATTCGCGTTTCCCTCGTCAACTTTTCTGTGGTAGTTTATGAAAATATTTCCTCCAGTTTTAAATTTTTTCTTCAACACGACTAACCTCGTATAAAAATGGGTGTGTACGGCCGCCATAACAGTAAATAAAACGTGTCGCATGTATAATAAAAGCTATGTGTAAATTCACTCTTAGCCCGTGGATGCGCACAGATTTCGTAATGCGAGTAGGAAGAAGACTTATTCGAGACAGGCGGATAGGCTTAGCTTAGGTATGTTGTGCACCTAATACACTTTGCATTCGATACGATTAGATTACAGTACACTGGAGTGATTATGATCCTATGATAACATGGAAGTAGAACGTCTAGTTAGGATTATAGTCTTGCAGGACGTAAAAAAGGCAAAGGTCCTTCAGGTAATCCACCTTGGTTTTTGACAGCATACGCTTATGTTGTAGAGTTTCCACTAAAATACCTTACTTTAATAGATGAGCAAATATTTTTTCGTCATTTTGTAGCAAATAAAATCATTTCATTAATTCATGTTCACTTCTACCACACCATTTGGACAAGTAGGATTTAATTCAAGGATGGTAATGAACGTCTTATATAAGATTCGGGGAGCGTACGCCTAGTTTTCAGTTGGTTGTCCTTCATACTGTCTTCAGTCTCTTTCATACAGAATTTAAACCGTCTTTTCGTAATTCGAAAAAGATGAAATTGGATTTCGCAGCTGTCACAAGGAATATAAACATTCTATTGAAATATTTGGCAAAATTTCCCTCTCAAGTAGAAGTCTTTCACAGCTTCCATACCTGGTGCGAAAACATTATCCTTTCCAGAGAAGGCCTTATCTTTATCACTGTGTTCGTTTGAAAAAAGCTCGCGCACCTTTACCTAACGGTCCCAGAACAGGTGAAAACGATTTAAGAGTCTCAATGTATTTCTTGAATAGCACTGCTCGTGAACGGGCGCGAGGGAAGGTTCGACTTCAGGAGCAGGAAGCATGGATTCGGCAAAAGTCAGAGGTGTTTACAAGATCTGAACATAGGAAGAAAATTTAAATAACCTTGGTGTCCCACGGTCCTCTCAAGTCCCCGTCTTAGCCATCGTATATGCCCGTATACAATCCAAATTATGTTTTTCTCTGAAGCTCCTTCAATTTTTTCGTACTATGATAAAGTTGTTGCTTGGTTTTCCATGCATTACGGTCGATTTTGGGTGTAGAAGTGCACAGAGATGTAAGATAATCGTCGACTCTGAAGCAGTAATACCCAGTCGAATGAACTTGGTCTTCAGACATTAGCTTTTTTAGCCTATTACTTGATTTTTCACACCCTTTGGGGAGATAGTATCATTGAGCAGACTGTATTTTTTGTAGATACGTCGACCGTGCAAATGAGAGAAATTTCAGTCCTGGGTTAATCAGTAAATCAATTCAAATTGGATACTTTTTAATGTCGTAGGTAAATCATTCCACGTAAATATCTGTCTCGTTTTTGTGCCTTTTAACGGTCATTCTACCTCTGAACCTCAGGTGCGCACACCGCGATTAGTTTCAATAGAAACAGAAGGCGGGAAGATCTCATCCCTTAAGATCTCCGTTCTCTTCGTGTGAGCTCCAAGTTTAGACGCACGTGACTCACTGCGGCTCCTGTATAAGGACCTACACCCGACCAAGACTGGTTATGGCTTTACTTGAGTTTCTTCGATCAAATTACGACTGGGTGCCAGAAGTTGAACTGGAGATGCTGGTATTCACCGCTGCTTGGCAACAGCTATTCCATATTAGCTACGGGAAGAGTTGTCATCGGCTTTGTTGCCGTCATAAATATTCCTATAAAATATAATTAATTGACTTCAACACTTATCATTACGTTTACGAAAAATTCATTTTCGTTCCTCTTCAATAGTAATAGCATTAATAATTTAAGATGGTTAATTCGGATCTGTTTTCAATCCACCTTTTAGGTCGTTAGTTTTTATTACAAGCAATGAAGCAATTGGCTTTTAAGTTCATGGGCGGTTCCTGAAAATTACCTTCCATAACGGTAGACTATCACCACATTAATGCGTCTTTCTCTTTTCAGTGAAAAGTTAATTAGAGTAATTACGTATCATTATTGTATTTTCAGTATGTTTAGCGAGTAGAAATGGTAGTGCGTCATATTTTTACAGAGTTTTACACGCACAGAGAGCTTGGCTCAATGGATTCTTTCTCGTTTTTTCTTTGTTTTCACGTTTTCGCCTGAATTTAAACTGTTTCGTGATTTAGTTTCCGTTGCCAAGTGTGAAGAAAATCTGCCCTAAAACTAGTCCGTAGTATGTAGTTGGAAACGATAGGAGAAAATTTAATATTCCTTTTTGAATTATTTTGAGATACATTTTTGACACCTTAACTCAGCGCAGCTATCTCTTTTAGTAACGTGTAATCTAAATATACACGTACGAGAGTTAGTGTGTCACTGAAATTCCAAAAATCCGTTCTTTTATAATCCATTAGCCGATCCTCCGCCATGAATGAATCTTTTCCCCAGTTAAGACTAAGTACCTCTGTGCCACACTTATTTAAAAACTGTTGATTGAATTATATTATGGACATGTCGACTGATTTGACGATTATTGCTAGGAGTTTACCAGTTGACTGTAGGTTTTTGATGGAACCAGGGATTGAGTCCTAATATTTATAAGCCCCGTCTACCTCGACGCTAAATATCGCAATGATATGAAATACAATGAAATTCTGCTACTAACAGACTTCCTTGATGCCGTCCAACATATGAATCCTTTTCCCCTCTCCACCCCGAGTACCCAGCATTCTTCCCTACTATCTGAGCCCTGATCAATTCATATACATAAAATATTACCCGCATTCTCCCTTCGATTTTTCCATAAAAGATTATCCTTTCCCTAGAAATGGCGGGTACTTCGTTTTTTTTCCTTTCTGATCATTTTGTTTTATTCCGTTCAACTCCATATCCAAATCTTCAAGGCCTACTCTTAATCTCCAACCTTAATGATCAAAATTCAGAATCCTGAACAACTACTCGCCATATCAATGTTTCCGCAAACGTTTTCCTTTTATGTTGGCCCCTGTCATCAACTCCCTCCTCTTTGAGACAAAATCTTTACCTAATCCTATTGTTCATTTAATATTCTGACTACTTGATCTAACTTTTTTCTAAGCGATTAATAATTGGTTAACAGTATAATGTATTATATATATTCCCCCAATTAAATATGCATCTCCGTATTCTTATCTCTTCATTTATCTTAATGAACTTTATTTTTCTAAAGAATTACTTGTTACTTCATTTTATCTGACTCGTTCTCATTCCATACCTTGGGCATAGTTTCTGCAATGCACTCAGAAATGAATGCAATCCTTTCGTTGACTGGATAGTTAAAAAGGATCCTCGGAAAATCTGACGTTGATCAATTCCACACCTATTTCTATCATTTTCTCCAGCTCTTCCCGCGATTATCATGACATTTCCTTCGAGTGTTGGTTAAAAAGTCCTAAAACTTGGTTAAACAGAGATGACAATAGGCGCAAAGTCCTATCTTACCCCTTCTACGTATTTCATGCCGTCCATTCCTACTTTCAATCCGTTTTACGAATCTGTAGAATACGTATCCACAGCTTAAGATATATAGGCCTCAAATAAGTTACCCAAGGCTCCAGTATATTCATATCTCCAGTACTACGTTTTATATATTGTGCCTGATCCACTCTGAAATACACCGCTTCAAAATCCGCAAACGATACAGTTGTATCCTTGTTACATTATACGTTCCCTTCCATTGATGACCTCATTATTCCTGCGTCATAAAGCGCGCCCATCTCTTAGTGAACCCAAATTGATCATTCTCGAAGTCATCACCTGTCCTTTTGTAGATGATTCTAAGTATTGCCTTATTTGTGCGCTAAATAAAACTTAGGTTCCAATAATGACCTCACATAACAGTATTTTAACCTCTTTCGAACTGGATTTAATGTTGTTTTGACGGAGTCTATTGGCGAACTACCTCCATAATAAATATCACGAATGGGCTCGTAAAACCGTTACTATCCATGCTTTTTTGCATGCATAAAGCCCATGATCTTTCCTCCAGGGATGTTGTCTAACCCCACAGCCTTGCTAATTTTCATTCCCTTATTGGCTTTTCAATTTCGCTATGAAGAACGCCTGGAACTCCAGCTGTCTTCATCGACATCATACTCCCTTCCTATGCCAAATGTTATAGGCATTTGCATCCTTCGTAAACCTGTGGGATAAAGAACTACTTCGACGGATGGCTCTTATATGTACCCCTGCGTCATTATCCTCTGGTTACTTAAATACATTTCCTGTTGTATTAATAATAAGGGTGTATCACTTCTACAAGTTCATAGAGTGGAGTCCTGTAGCGTGCATGAAGTTCCCTTTCTTACATGATGACAGTGTTCTTCAACTTCCTCTACAGGAAGTATCTCTCTCTATAAAATCTCCATACATTGCTCTTGCAAGTAAGTTTCATTCGCTTTATTAGGTTCCTGCCTTCTCTGTGTATAATAACTATCACTCCTTCTGCCTTCTCATTCTGCTCTCTGTGTTTCATTTCCTCCATTCCTTCCTCTTATTCCATGTGCGGTCTCATTAATAATTTCCTGCTGAGATGCCTATCCAATCCAATCTGCTAATATGTTCCTCCTATTTTTTTCTTCTCAGCTCTACTCGTACATTCCTTTTAATTCATGACGAAACATTTTTTTTACACTAAAGATTTTGAATATTATTTTTCCGATAGCCACAATGGCATCTCCTTTGCCTTCTCCTTGGTAGGCATTGACCACGCTTTTCCTGATCGCGTAAGCTAGCGAGCCAACCTTTGTTGTTTCATCAAATTAGCTATCTGGAATCTAGATAAAAAAGATATTTTTGCTCTTTTTTTATTTCTGCATAATATACTGATTGCGTTAAGATAACTTACATGAACCTTTTCTCATTACGTTTTCTACGAAGTTGTTTCCTTCAATGCATAGGAAATGGAAACAATTCTAAACCCTACTTCTTGGAATATGAATAGCGTGGATATGTTGCTATGCTGAAAAAGATTTTTAATTGCATTTATGAAAAGCTGTAACAATAAACCTAATTATCTCCTAGAGTAAGGAAGTAATTAATATCGCTTTTTATTTCGATTCTGACCATGAAATAATCTTTCCTCGAATTTTATAAATCAGGCTTAAGCCTGACATATTAATTATTAATAACTATATTAGCTATACCAGTAAGAAATGAATATCATAGCACCAAATTATAATTGGAAAGGCTACTCGCTAACTAAAGGGTGCCTGACGGGAGTCATCGATGGAGGAACTAACCCGGTGGAAGACCCGAGTAGACACTTCCATACCTATTCGTAGGAAAAGCACGAGATCATACTTCATCGCATTATAATGATGTATTCATCACTTTTAACTCTGGTTCACTACATTGAAAGTTGGAAAATCTTAAGGCCGCCAATTTCGTTGTATAAGCGATAAAGATTTAGCATACGAGTCTTTTGGCCCTTCATTAGAATACAAAAAATATATATCATTTCTATGTTAAGCCTTTATGGGTCGCGTTAGTCGGGGGTTAGAGGGTTGGACTGCCGACAGGAGGGCCCGGGTTAGATCCCCGGGCAAGGTCTCAACTCCACACAATCGTTGTGATATTTCTTTTTTCTTTCAATGTGGTATTGACCAGATCTTCCTGGAAATAACTGTCACTGGGGAAAGCACTGGCTCCCATTATTACCCTGATGTGTGGATTTCACACGCCGTCGGGCTTAGTACTGGGTGAGTTCTACCGTCACCTACCCAAACGACCTTCTGGTTGATTACTGTGTTTATGGTTTTTAAAAATATATATGTCATTAGTGAGTATGCAAATTTTACATATCTCCTTGAAAATACGAACTTGTTGTAACTAAGGTTGTTTCAAGGCTTTTTACTGCCACTAGTTTATTTTTCGTTAAAATCAGCGATTTTGTCAATGGTTGTACTATTTATTTAGAAATCTAGTTAGCCAAGGAAAACTTCAGTTGAAAGTCAAGAAATATTCTGATTTCCATGCTAGCATTTATCGTCTAAGGCTTTATATAAAAATTTCCATTGCAGTAAAAATATTTCGCATCTCTGAATGAGCGCTGTCGTCTGATTCTGTGACTTTTCTATTAGTGCTTAACAGATGTGACTTCTAACGTAAGAGAGTGAAAGAGAAAAGTGATTTATTCGTCCCCCGGATCCTACAAGCACTCTAATGCGATTTTTCTCTCTTAGCATCGGAAAATAATGTATAAAATAGCTTTACCATTGCAAATAAAAATTTTCAAGGACTAGGGAAGTATCAAGTCATTGGAATTTTGGAATCGCTCCCTTTTAGAAAAATGCGCATCCCCACCAACTCCGTTGACACGTCTCTCGTGGGACTTTATCATCAGAGCTTTATTGAAGTGTAAATAACGTATTCGCTCGACTCGGGAATGAAACGACTCAGAGTTGATTATGCAAAGAGTTTCTAATTCAGTGGCGCTTCTTTCACACAGAAATGCTCATTTTTTTGTTTATAAATCATCCTTATTTTCCTCGTCTACTGTCTACGAATGCGGAAAAAATAAATCCATGGAGTTCATTTGCGGCTTGCTCAACTCTTGGTTCGGACTTATTCATTGAAAAATATTTCAATTCACCATAGAAACTCGGGGAACGAATTTTCCTATTTCTTCTCAATTAGTATCTTTGAATTTAATGATATAAGTAAGTCAAATTGCTTAAATGAAACTTCTTTTTCACCAACTCAGTATTACACTCGTTCCCTTGCCTTTTCGGGTCGGTTAGTCAGGTAGTATTCTTCTCGGTCGTTGACCCAAAGGGTCCGAGTTCAAGTCCCGCTTGAGAAACGGGTGGTTTATCCAATCTTGTGGTTGGTTCCTTGAGGAAGTTAATGTCTTGTCAAAGGATCATTTGAAAGCCCAAGTGGCTTTTCAGTTCATTGTAAGTTCTTTCACCATTCTTCACTATTATGTATACTTATTCTGAAGTAATATTCCAATGGTATGTCAAATTGCACGTAATTGTAATAATAATTAACATATAGCTCGTCAACAAGCGGGATTAATTGAAAATATCTTTTGGTATTCATGGTATCCCAAAGTTGATATCTCGCCCCAGTGCTCCATGTGTTTGGGATGATATCGAAGTCTCTCAAATAAATATAGCCCCCAAGCGAAAGGCCTAAAAATATTCACATGTTGGAATACATTGAGTGAAGGACAGAGATGTATTTCATGGTTGAAAGCTTCAGTTGGTTTCGATGCCAAAAGGCATCTCATGAGTTCTCTTCCAGGGTCTCGGCTTACGTCTCTCTGTCACGTTTGCAGGACTTTCAGAAGTCGCTGTAGCTTCAGAATGTCAAATTCTTCCTTTTCCTGATTAAAGAAAATTAAATCTGCGCTTCTTATTCAGGATAAAAATAGCCTCCGGGGCCATTCAGATAAATGGTGTACTCATCTTGGTGAACAGCAAGCCAACTATGGTTTATGTGTGGTGTATTTATGAGATTATTTTTGGCATTACCACCGACGAAATTCTGGTGGGCAATGTTTTTGAGAAGATTGGTCACAACTGTCCGTCATATTTTTATTGGTGATTTAACTTTTAATTTAATATTAAGGTTTTAAAATTCAACGCTCAGCTTTCCCACATCCATTGTCGTCGTTTTCTCAAAATAGAATTATTCTAAAAACCATGTTTACCGAGATACCGCTCCAAAATTTTAAAAAACTTTCGAACCAAATAAAAAATTTATCATGCCTTTCACGTTCGCTATTTCTGAGTTCCCGCGACTACATCATCCACGGACGTGAAGTTGATTCACCCCTGCGCAGTGACTCGTGATTCTCATTGTTCTCTCCTTGCGCAACAACCTTATTACGGTTGCTCAGGGCATCATATATTTTTTGGAAAAAACTTTATGACAACCAATTCCGCCAGCTTGGTTCTTTTTTTATGATGTCTTAAATCATTACTACTACACCATCGCTATCGTAAAATGGTTGGCCTTGTTTACAACGGCTTTATATTTTTCTCCTCTCCATTCCTGCCAAGACACGTTGAACCGTCGGAGAGGATCGCCAAGTGTGGGTGGACTTTCATTGCCAACTCTTCTGCTCTCATTAGTTTGGCGGGTGCTGGGCGTATTTCCCGGAAAGAACTCATTCGGCGGTCGTTCCGAGGTTTCTCATTCATTCCTGCTCTGTGTGTCAAAACAAAACCGTAAGGAAGGGCTCTATGATCGCATGCAGGTGAAACGCCCGGGACATGAGCGGGTTAACATCCGGCTTGCTCCAGTACTTACATTCCAGTGGCCTTTGCAGGATTATGACATTCCGCACTCGAAGGTTTTTATGTGGAAAACCATTTATTTTCTGGAATTGATAAGGGGTTTAATCAATAGAAAAGATCCACCTTATATTTTCCTGTTTACAGGAGGTCTGTTCGAGTTCTTATTAAGTCTGTAACGTACGATTTAATAGTGTAAGCTGAAATTGCGCACTAAATACCACTTTTAAGGATATTTATTGTAATGTATATAATACCTAACTAGCATTATTCACTTAATCATTTGACTTCTATTCCTTATGAATTTAAACTTAAAATTTTAATGATTAGGCAATTAATACATCAATGAACGGCATTGTTTTGAGAGTTGAAGGTTCAATAATCAGAAATGAAAGAATATACGGAATAAAATAACGATATATATTGAGAAATTTGTTGTTATCGGATCGGCTCAGATTTTCTGTATTTTAAACGATGTTATATCCTTCTTTGATCGATAAGTTGTCCCATGATCAATACCAAACCTGAAAATCTGACGTGTTTGCTTAGCTTTCTATTCAAGTGAAATGGTCCATAGACGTCCACAGGACACTTCTCTCATATAGGGGGTCATGTGCCAATCAACAATCAAATGTTATATATTAATAAATACGTTATATATTTAAAGTTATATCAATAAATACGTTATAAATTTAAATTTATTATTCGTTAAATAATTTAATTAATATAGCTGGTTAACCATTATTAATATACTTAAAAAATAAAAAAAACATTGCAAGTAGGCTAATGCGACTGGTTGATAAGTAGGAAGCGTTTTCGGAAGAGGGGAAGGATATTTTCTGCGTGATAAGATGTAATAAAATGAATACAGGAATGAAAAGTTTTTGTCCATCTAAGAACGTCTTCTAATCTCGTCTGCTTCTTTAAATATTATGGTGTTGTTCCGATGTTGGATTACCTCAAGCCTTCCTTAAATTATAGACCGATCGTATTTTGGACACCATCGCCACGAGTGGTGAGATTCAAGGGAATTTCAGCGAGTCGATGAGTTTGTTTTAGTGTTCAGTTGTTCTTGTGTGAGCAGGGGTTACCAAGTGAAAGGCACTTGTACCCTGGTGGAAAATGATAACGATTAGGAAAGTAAATAGTTCGAGTCTCGTTCTTCATAAACACCCGTCATCAACCCAGGGGCAGGTTTGATGGAGCCAATCTTCTCTACCGGGTAACCATTTCGTGTCTGCATATTTAATCTACATCCACACAATAACCGGAGGTTAAAGATATAGCGAGGGTTTGTATGAAGAGGTGTTAGGATATCTATGTATCGTGCGAGGGAAATACAAGTGCTGGAATAATTTAGTGCTGCTCCCTGTCACCCTATTTTATCTTGGTGGCTCAATTTGCCAATTGAAAGTGGGATCATGTCATCCTCTCGCTATCACCAGAAAATTCCGTTGTCTTCTACGCCTCTTGTTTCGTGTAACTCTATTTATTTGTATTTATTTCACTTCGTGACTCTTTGGGTAAATGTCTGTCACTCCTTATTTTCACTTTTTTCTTGCATTTCCTATGCTGGATCTTCTTCGGACATTTTTTCCACTGTAAATCTAACTTTATTTATCCTTTTGATTACATACTATCAATTATCTCGTATCACTGTGCCATTAGACTTCCTCCAACTACTTAAAATAAGATTAGGATGTAATTCATCGATTTACGGAGCGTTATCGATACCCAACAACAGCCTTGACTTGGTGGAAGGGTGTTCCGATGACCCCTAGAGCTGTGCTGGCCCCAATAATGATAATTAATCCTGCTAGGCTTACCCATGTCAGATATATCTAAGGTCAGGAGCCAGACTAAAGGTCGTCCACGCAGCGACAGTTCTTTAGTGAGGTGGTTGCAAAGGCGTTTGACCCCAATGGGGCAACCATTGAGTGATGGAGTCACCTTAAATTCACTATTGAGGAATGAAACGGCAGACCAACTCATTTATTAATCTCATTATTTATATGATGGAAAGTATGAAGAAAATTAGTCCTGGAAACTACGGGACTCGGCCCAATCGACCGTGTGTCGCGCCCGACAGCTGGAGAGGCAATGCTTCCGCGGTCCTCTTCTCATGAAGTCCTTGCAAAGCAAAACCGAAAGCAGCAGGGCAAAACATGCAGAAGAAGAAGACCGAATAAATTAGAATAAGAATTTGGAATGTTAGGACAATGTTGAGGACAGGAAAATTAGAGAATATAAAGCGAGAGATGGGAAGAGGAAATATATTATGCACAAGCGAGATGAGTTGAAAGGATAGCGGGGATTACAGTAGTCATAATTGTAGAGTAATTCACAGCAGAGGGGACGAGAGCTAGCGAGGCATTGTAATACAATGTAATAATAATCAATAGCCACGTTTCCATCGAATGTCGATCTTGGTGTCGTATGTCCTCTTTTGTCTCACCAACGTCTTCTTTTTATAAATGATATATGCACTGAGATGTTGCGAATTTGCTTTTAATGATCTTGCCCTTTCCTTCTCATCTCTATCTTCAATTTAAATTTCTCTTTTTACTCACGGACTGACTTGCTAACTACACTGTGCACTTTTAAATCGTTTCTCACTCCCGTGTAACCAGCTTCTACCTTTTTATTTATTAGTTTTTAATGCACTTCTTTGCATCAATTCTTCGCCTATGTCTCTTCGTGATTTTTCTTGTAATTTAATTCCGTTTTGTATTAATTGCCAAATTGCCCAGATTTAGCCATTGCCTTACGCTGTATTTTTTTCCATCCAGTAAAATCACTTCCTCCCGTGATCCTGGGTTTCTCCTGATGTCGGTGAGGGATAATTATTTTTCTAATGGCCCGCGTATTTGCCTCCCTTGGTATTATTAGTTTTTTTTAATTTACATAAATAATCTTCCAAATAAAATTAATACTCAAATTCGACTCTTTCCGGATGACTGCATCATCCACACTTAAATTGAGAATGAGAGCGATCGCAAAGTACTACCAAGTGATGCAAATAAAATCGGTGACTGGGTATTAAATACTGCGATAGATATTAATGTTATTCAATTTAAATCCATTACTCTTACCAACAAGAGAAATGTAGCCAACAGGGACTATGGATTTTCTGAAAATGTCATCCACGAATTTGATAGCTGCAAATGCTTATGTGTTTATTTAACCAAGGATTGGAAGTGTGCGCCGAGTGTGGAATTTATTGCTTAAAAAGCTTCAAAACGTTACATTGGGTGATGAGAAACGTTAAAGGAAGCAGTGGATCAGCCAAAGAAAATGCATGTAAGACCCTGGTAAGAACAAATTTAGAGTACTAATCACAAGTATGGGACCCCCTGAAGGAAGTCACATTGCTCAACTGGAGAAGGTGCAGAGAATGGCCACTGGACGTGTTGAAGAAGCACATGGGGACGGATAGTTTGACAGAAGCGTGAAAAAAAACTGGGCTGGGAATATTAAAAATTAACAGGAAAAGAAACAGTCTCTGAAGAATGCTTCACATGCTCAGGGGAGATCAAGCATTGGGAAATTTAAATAATGGCGTGAGAAATTCTAAAATGGCGCAAAAGACTGATATGAAAAAAATGTTCATTTCTCAGATAATTATTCACTGACTGGAAGAGTTTACCCACATAAAAATTCAAACCATTACCAAGCAATGTAAATATATCGAAGAAGAGATAAAAAAAACGTAAATTGCAAGGACGAGTGCTCGTGTCGTGCTTGAAATGTCAAACATGGATGTAAATTGAATGTACGTTTTGTTACTAACGGGAAAGCTGCCAACTCATTACAATTACCTGTAATAATAATCATAATTATGACATGGTGTCACCAGAGATAACCTCGCGAAATATTTGGCGGCTTCCTATGATTATCGACCTGAGAAAAAGAAAACAAGGATCATCAGTCGAAAATTAATCCTAAGTAAACTTTCGTAAATGATCGAAGATAAAAAATTACATTTTTTACGCACGGTCTCCTTATAAAAAAGCTGGGAAAGCGTCATCTGTAACCTTGATGGATTAATCTCAGAAATGAGGATCTAGCCTCAGTCCCTCGGGTCCTCGCTAATAAAATTACCTGCCTGACTGCATATGTGTGCTTCGCCGTCCTTTAGTTTCCTTGCCCTCTCCTCCCCCCCCTGCAGAGTGTCGTCCCATCCCCCTCTCCTTCCTCCACGAGTTCACCACCTCATCCCTTCAACTCCAACAACAGCAGCCATCTTCGCCCTTCAAGATCCCCAGCTACTAATTCCCTCCCCTCCTGCTACCCTGGAACCCGCCCCTCGTCCGCCTTACCCCTTTCCCTCCCGAACTGGCCCCTCAGTAGTTCCTTGCCACCTCCGTTCCATTCCACCCTCCCGTCTTGCCCGTAGCTTCCTTGAAAAAGATTCCCTATAAATGAACCGCTTAATTCTCTCCCGCGGTAAAAGATAGCTTTTGTGGACTTTCCAAATTTTAAATTGCCTGTAAAACGCGTTGTCTTGCACGCCTAACTATTCATTAGCGGTGCTCGGGGTTTTCTCGCGAGTCTTTAACCCAGAATAATTACCTGCGTCGAAGGAGTGAAACTACTACAAATCCTTCCGAATGCGAGCATTCCCGCAGCTCTTTGTCGGCAGTATTTGAATGAGCAGAAAGATTTATTTCTTTCGCGGGTGGGGGTCAGTAATGAATATTGTTTTTCTTCTCTCTCTGGTTGTTGAGACATACTGCATACTGAAGTAGATAAGATCATTACTTACAAACCCTAATTATTATTTTTTCTTATCCATGTTGGAGCGTGCAAAGTCTTAGGTATCATAATCCGCCATGTGTCGTTTAATGCGGGCACTTCTCGGCGCAGAGCAGATGTGTATATATATATATATATATATATATATATAAATATTAATTGTGTTCTTTTTATGTGTTCTCGTGCTGTGTGTTACTGTCTAAGTTTTTTATTCAACACTTCCGTGTTACTTCGAAGAAATCATATTTATATATATATATATATATATATATATATATATATATATATATATATATATATATATATTATATATATATAACACGTAAAAGGACACTTACACTTTAGATGATTTGAGCTTTCGGCCTACTCCGAGGCCTTCTTCAGGTCAGACAGAATGCCTCGGAGTAGGCCGAAAGCTCAAATCATCTACAGTGTGAGTGTCCTTTTACGTGTTTATATATAAAACTTAGACAGTAACACACAGCACGAGAACACATAAAAAGAACACACACAATAATATCTTGATAATTTCGACGGACTCGAATTCCGTCTTCTTCGGAAGATAGGATATGACTGAATATATATATGCGGGTCGCGGTGGTCTAGCGGGTAGAGCGTTGGACTGCTGACCGGAGGGTCCCAGATTCCCGGGTAAGGCAATTTGAGCACCTGCAGCTCCACCCAAGTTTGTTGATTTTTCGGGTACCAGATCTTCCTGAGAAACCATAACCGGCACAGGGAAAGGAACTGGCCCCCCTACCCTGATGTGTGAATACTCACACGCCGTCGGGCTTGGTACATGGGTGAGCTCTACCATCACCTACTAAACCGACCTTCGGGTTGATTACTGTGTTTATGGTTATATATATATATATATATGTATATATATATATATATATATATATATATATATATATATATATTCATATTCAATTTCCCGGAAAAGCCACGAACGTGCACAATGAAACTCACTAAATAGTCACAGCAAACACAGAAACCAAAACACACAAAAGAGGAACTCACTAGTTCTCGAATTTTCGGTGGTGCAACCACCTTTCTCAAGAGGAATTAGGAACAGAACTGAGGCAGAGGAGAGCCCGAAAGCAGTGGTAGGAAGGAGAAGGTGCTCCTTCCTTCCTACTCCCGAAGGAGAAGCACCTTCTCCTTCCTACCACTGCTTTCGGGCTCTCCTCTGCCTCAGTTCTGTTCCTAATTCCTCTTGAGAAAGGTGGTTGCACCACCGATAATTCGAGGACTAGTGAGTTCCTCTTTTGTGTGTTTTGGTTTCTGTGTTTGCTGTGACTATATATATATATAATTTTTATATTTATATAGATATATATATATATATATATACACGTATATATATATATATATACACACACGTGTATATATATATAAACCATAAACACAGTAATCAACCCGAAGGTCGGTTTAGTAGGTGATGGTAGAGCTCACCCATGTACCAAGCCCGACGGCGTGTGAATATTTACACATCAGGGTAGGGGGGCCAGTTCCTTTCCCTGTGCCGGTTATGGTTTCCCAGGAAGACCTGGTACCCGAAAAATCAACTAGCTTGGGTGGAGCTGCAGGTGCCCAAAGTGCCTTGCCCAGGAATCGAACCCGGGACCCTCCGGTCAGTAGTCCAACGCTCTACCCACTAGACCACCGCGACCCGCGTGTATATATATATATATATATATATATATATATATATATATATATATATATATATATACACACTAAAATAATTCAATTAGGAATACTGAAATAAGATTGCATTAACTGGCTAGGTAGGAGGGTCTCAGGAAAGAAGGTTAGTTAGTTAGTTTTGTTGGGGAGGCGACCGACAGTTAAGGCCATTTGCGCCATTAGGGATGGGTTGGAAAGGAAGGGTGGAGAGAAACCCGACATCGGCATTAGCCTACTATTGTCGAAAAGCGCCAAGGGGTCCGCAGTGTAACGTCCCGTCCGACGGACGGCGTACTACTCACTCCAAGTGCTCTCCACAAAGCACCTCAAGCAGGGATCGGGATACCACTGAAAAATATTTGTTGTCTCCAGGATTTGAACGCGGTGCGAAGCCTGTACGTTAGCCTCCGCACCATCCCAATCCCCAGCAAAGAAGGTATTTAATACTTATGCAAAACGAAACACCAATTACGTGGCATTCTATTAATTTTGGAATTAAACTCTCCTGTCCAAAATACTTTGTTTGTGTTTTTCCTGTAAAAATATGAAATTAGGACTACGAGTAGATTTTTATTTTAAGATATTTTCAGCAACGCTCCTTTTCTTTTTTATAGTGTTATGGAAAATTATCAACTTATATTTCACGCGCTTAATTGTCACCTCACTATTTTCTGATGTAATTTTTAGAAATGCATGTGTGGTGTAAAAATGTGTTACTTTCGAAAGGACCCCTTATATTGTAAAACATTATATTCATAATATTATTTTTTAAGCGGAATAGTTGTTTCTAATTAGGCCACTAAGACGGCATGTTAATTTTTTTTTTAAATCTTAACTGAGAACGTAATTAGCAAAATGGATCTCGCCTATATTTTTTTTGCTTCGATAAGTAACTTCCCCCTTACTCGTGTGATACGGGCATCGAGTTTGTTTCAACTGCGGATTAATTGGAGGCAGGGATTCAGCGGCCTCGAATCTCCCTCGTCTTCAATAAATACATTTATCACCTTACTCCCACCTCCTCACCCCTTTCTCCTTCAGTGTCTTGAATACCCTTACCCTCATCACACGCCCCCGCTTTCGCCAAACCCTTCCCTCTGAATGTATCCTTGTTCCCTCACGCCGATGCTCCTGTTATGCGATCTCGCTTGTCACTTTCGTCCGATTCACTCTGCCTGTTCGACTTACTCCTTTTCACCAAGCCGACGCATCTCCTTTTCACCCCCTCCCCCCACAACACCCCTACACACCCGTCTTCACTCTCCCGCCCGTCGTCTTTGTCAAAACAGTGTCACACTTCTCTCGCTTTGACTTGTTCAACCTCCCCTTCCGGGCTCGGGAAAATGTTTTGTTGACGGGAGCATGTGAGTGGGGTATTTTCCTTTCGAAGGGGATTTCAGACGGTCAAGAGGCATATCTTCTCCAGGAGAGGGATTTATCTCATTAATCCGAAGTAGCGGCAGTTCCTTTCAGATAAGGAGATTGTAAATATCACGCGGAGGATAGTTTGAATTGCGGAAGGAGCTCGGAAGGTGTAGAAAATAAGCTCATGACGTGGAGTTCGCACTGTTAACACCGATATTCTTTTGGTTCTTTTGATTCAAAATCAAAATAATCGACATTCGCGGAGTATGTCTTCTTAGTAATAGTTCCTGAAAGGATATTTAAGCTATTTCGTTCGCGAGAATGTCTAATTGGCCCAGTGACAGTTGGCAGTGAAACATTAGATGGAGCACGACAACTCTTGAGTTGATTCAAGAACTCTTTATTTCGACTCATGTAAATGATGCAATTCTTTTTCTACGGAATGAAGCATTCATCTCGTGCATTTTGTACAGTTCTTATCATTGGAAACTGCACGATGGAAGAGGCTAGAGACTCCATGATTATTTTCATTCCTCTTTTTTATATTTCTAAATTCATACAATACTAATGATTTTCTTGGTTTAATCTCACATTTTTTGTGTACTCATTTCTAATAATTACACGGATTGTATAAAAATTTTCGGGGAAAGCTTTGGAAAACTAGGTTTATTTCAGATATTGTTACAATGCCTCAACATTCGTCAAAGTACATCCCTTGAGCGTCAACACACTTTTGCCAACGGCTTTTCTACGACTCCAAGGATCCCTGGTAGGCGGATTCTAGGAAGTCCTTAAGGTTCAAACTTCTTTGACGGCACTTATTTATTTATTTATTATCGACTTAATTGGGCGAGGTTGAGACTTAATAGTCCCTTCTTCCACCTAACCCTTATATTACATACATTACATTGAAGACAATTACATACAGCCAAGCCCTGGATGGAGGAAAATCCACCCAGACGGGAATCGAACCCGTGACCTCTCAGTTGGTAGACGAGGACGTTACCCCGCCGCCACCGGGGCCGGCGGGGTAACACTTAGGGTTCCATGATGATGTTATTTGAGGGGGGATTTCGCTTTTGACAATAGGAAATTGTATGCTGGTGCCAAATCGGAACTGTAAGGGGATTGGGGAATCGTCGCGATGCCATTGCAGAAGGTTTTTGCAAGAAGACACTCGACCCGTCTGTCAAGACCCTCGGGGCGAGTTTAGCGCGTATGTTTCGCAGCAAAAAATTTTCAGTGATGCGCCCTGTCATCTAATCAAAGTCAAGAGGATTTGCGATCACACGCACACTTAAACGAAGGTCTGAATTCAACACTTCACACCCACGTCGGGAAAAACTTGTTACCGATATTTTTACACAAAACTTGTATGGGTTATACTGCAATAGTATTTTATCACTATTAAATAACTTATGTAAAAGTAAAAATTATTTTTTTTAAATGAGTAGGATAGTTAGGCAATGAAGTATAGTTTTTCAAATACCTATGTTGTAATATCAAAATTTAGAATCAGACCATAAACGTTGCAATCATAAAAGGCAAAGAAAAAATGAGATTTCATTACATTTTTTTCAACATAAATTGAATTTTTACTTTTTGCCAAATCATTAATTTTGTTATTTTCGTAGTGGAGTATTTTATGGGTCTTGTATTATTTCTTATTGCAGATTCTCCTTCAAAAGCTTTCCGCCGATTTTATGATTTGTTACTTCATTTCTTGAATAGGGACTGCGTTACAGTTTCCGCTCCCTCGACGAAAATTAAATAATTATAACTTTCATGCAATTTGAGGCGCAGGATCATCTATCTCCCTAAGGTTTCTAATTATGGTTTTTTGATCTCAACCATCAAAAGGAAGGATGTTTTGCTTTCATCTACCTCCCCATTTTTTAAAAAAATCCCCGAATCCTGGCATTGTAAGCGAATTTTAGTTCTGATCTTCACGTCACTACTGCGGCACAGTCTCACATTTGCGAATCTGTTTGACGGCGGTGGCGAAGCCCAACCCTTTGTCCGTCCTCCTAAGCTCCCCTCGTCCATCTCAAGGAAATAAAAAAAACCAGAGCCAGACGATCTCTTCCCATCTCCCCCACCCCCTCCCTCCCCCTTGCACCTCGGAACCTCCCATGGAAAATGTTTCGCCCACATCAGTGGTACCAACTCCCTCCCCCCGGCTCATCCGCACCCTCTTCCGTCGTCTACTCTCACGTACGCCGTATTCCCAACGCCTCCAACTCCCGCCTCCTCCACCCCGACCCCGCCCTCGCACCCCCTCGCGTCCCCCCCTTCAAAAACCTCCAAACCTCCTCCTTCTCAGACCCGCTGGAAGTACGGTAAATCACTGGGAGCGGATGCCGCTGCCCCCTTTCTCTCCAAGTTGTATCCCTGGAGGCGCATCTGCGGATTGTTCTGGAAGCGAGGGAAGGGAAAGGGTTGGCAGAGGGTTGGAGGGGAAGGGGTGGAGAGAGAGAAGGGGGGGTGGGGGTCGAGGGCGTCTGGGAGGGTGTGGTGGGGGTGGGATAGGGGGGTCGTATGATTAAGTGCGACGCGCCCCCTGCGCCGCAGAGCGCTCTCTCTCTCTCTCTCTCTCGCTCCGTGAGGGGTGGAGTGGGGGTGGGATCGGAGGGGGAGGGGGTTGACATGAGGGGTGGTGGGGATATGGGTAGAGAGGCGCCGCCCAAACGGATCCATGTTTGTTTCATCGCTTCTTACTCCTTTCCCTCGCTTCCCTTTCTCCGCCTTCCTCCCCTCCTCTTATTCTTGCCCTTCCTCCTTTTTCCTTCCTTCCTCTTTACCCACCCTCCTTAGGCCATAAGCCTATAATACAACGCCAGTCATATCGCCAAACTGCTCAACGGAAAGAAATATATATCGTCGAACCGAAATGTATATCGTCGTATTTTTTCATCATATCGTCCTCCGTGTACGTTTGTTGTTGAATATAGTTCATTTTAATATGGAGGATTGATATTTTGATTTCTTGGGACGAAGAAGGCAGGATGAGTGGCAAGAAACGAAACGTAGGGAAGAGAGGAGAAAAAAATAAGCATTTTGGATGGAATTTAGGAAGGATATTGTAAAATGTTGTTTGAGGTTTAAGTATAATTTGTCCAGTGCCGTCAGGGATTTGTATTACAGTGCTGTTCATCAAAAACTCACCCTAATCCAGTAAACTAGTTATAAAAAAACAGAGAAGTGATATATTTACTTTTGCTTCCATTGACGCCTGAAGAAATTAAGAGCCTATTGCTCTAAGTGACGAAATGAACCTTTTTCTTCTCTTATTATAGCATCTGTCTAGGTTCAGAAGCGTTCATCTATTTCTTTCTTTATTACCTGGAGTTCTTTATTTATTATCTGTGCAATACGGAGCGTAAATTTGTCCCGGACCATTCCAAAATGGCCGTCATTGCGATTGCTAAGCCCTCGATCGTTCGCGTGTTATCACGCTATGTGTCCCCATTTTATGTCTCGACTTTAGCTGCGTGTCCTTGTCTCGTCCCCCTTCGTGTGTGCGATCATTAGAAAACCGCGACCCCAGATTGGGTTTTCTTGAGCTCTTGTTTCCAATAAATACTCTTGGTACAGTTTCGACCAATGCGTTTAAATCGTGTCTTGACAATTTTCCTTTAATTCTTCTCCCTTCTCCGGGTGAAAATCTAATGAAATCTTTACCTTTTATGTGAAACATAATTCCAAATAAACATCAATATTGGTTAATTAAAAATTGGTAATTTTTAATCCATCATGATGTTCCACCATAGTACGCTTGAAACGTCTCTTTTTATTAATATTGGTTATACATCATTTAAACTATGACTTTATTTAATTTATTTTGCGCTTGATTTTATTTTTCCCTTACGCTGGCTTAACTAAGTAATACAAAAAGAAATAATTTGACAGAAATTAAGGTACAGATGCTTCAAGATTTTCAAGGGCTAGCAATCAACAAAACTGAGAGAAAATTAACTGTATGAGAAATATTTATTTTGACTGTCGTGGTATTTGACCTTTCTACTTTGTGCAGCGCATGAAAGAAAATATTTTTTACTCATTAATTTCTTATGTTAACTAGATTCGACTTAATTATACAATTCTTACATTTTCCGCTGTAAATTTAAGGACATTCCTCCTACATTTTCATTTACTGCAATCCTCTTGTGCGTCTCCATTCCATCTTATACTTGAATTTCTGCAATATGTTCGCCCGTGGAGGTCTACCTACCGTATTGACTTACAACTCTCTCTACTTAATTACCGAATACCAAGCAGTAATGCAATACTCCTGCCGTCCTGTGATATCCTCTAAGATACTTCCAGCTCCTTTTCTTTGATGCATTTTTTTGTGATACCGTCAAACATTTGATGCCATTTATTATATTTCCCAAGAATTCAACCATAATATTAGCGTGTCTCCTCAACTTCATCTCTCCCCCTGAGTTTCAACCCTCGTATCCCAGCAAAAGAGATTTCATCTTTTGGTCTTCCATCTTTATCTCCCACTTCCGCTAACCGTGTTTCCGATTCGCCCAGCATTTGAACATGATGCGGAGATCAGCCGTTGATGATACAATTTCAGTTTCGCCTTGAGAATAATTAGCATTCATTCTGCGTTCGGCGGTGATTTTTTTGTGGTTATCACGATGTGTAAAATGCATGCAAATGTACTGTAATGGTCTCCTCTCGCAGCCAGAAAAGCAGAAGTTGATTTTTTCTCTGAAAACGAGTTCGCGCCCCGAACCGAAAAATGAGGGCCAGATTGCGTTTGTGAATTGGCGTCGCACCCTAAGGCTAACCGGGCGGTTGGTTCACCTGCCGTCAGCTCGGCATATTTCTTCTGAGAACTCGGTCCCAGCCACCGCCTTCATCTGCGGGCGGTTTCAAGGCATTAACGCCTACTGAACGATGCCATATGTTCCCTGATACCTGATCATTGGTGGAGAGACTGAATCCAAATTTACAAATTTTCCGGCTCATTTGGAGCGCGGTATTATCCTGACTAGCCGAGTTCTTTCGAGAATAGGGTACCACGCATCTCCAGTTTATCGGAATCATTTCGGAAGAGTTCAATGGACGTGAAGGCAAGGATGATGCGTGAATATTATAATTTTTAAATTTCGGTAGTTTAGCGTCTTAGGTAGGTCTTGAATCGACTCACAAACTGACCACTATTGCATTTCTAAGCAACGATTAACAAGTCAAAGCCTGATCCCTTCACACTCCAATAAACTTTTCTTGAACTGCGCATATTTCCCCTGCCATTCCTTCCAGAATGTCTATTTTCTTGGCCCTCTAACTTTCCCGGCTAAAGTTCTCCCCTTTATCAGTCTTAAAAATACCATCACCAATCCAAACACAGTATATTCACACCATGTCTCATTTGGATTTCTTCCAACGGTCCTCTCTCCTCCGTCACAATACCTGGGACTACCTCGTTTACTTTTCTATCTTCCCAATTTATTATTTCCATCTTTCTTTAGACCCACATTTCATAATAATTCAATCTACCCCAACGCCCAAATTTTCACAGAAAAACGGAAACCTCTGAAAGATTAATTTACTGGAAAGAATGAAGCCATTGCTGCATACCGTGTGTTATTGAGAAAACTATATGAATAATCCCATTTTTCTAGAACAAATGTAGCTACAGGTGTTTAGGTGGGATTTTGTAAAAGGTAAATGAAAATATGTACAAGTGTTATAGTTAAAGTAGTTCCGCTCTTGAGCTTTCTCAACAAATTATGGAACTATTTATTTCTTAAATATGGCTATCAAAGTACAATCATATAACTAGATCGTAGGACTCTTCGTGGAACAAATTTAGTACTACATTTAATTACTAGAAAAGTATATTTGACCGAGCGATGGAAATCGAGAAAATATCTAGTAAAACCATTGATAATGAAATTGGACGGAAGTACTCAATTTTTTCAAAAATCTGAGACATATCCTTAATAAATCGGTCTATTCGCTTTCCTCGACTCCATCTTTGATAACTACTGACGCTTTTTTCTCAAAATTGTTATTTTCTTGTTCGGTGTTTCAGAGTCTTAAGAAAATCTTAATTTGTGTTCGTAGAAGCACTAGAAAAATTACCGTTAAATCATCTGTTATATTAGATAGATAGATAGTAGATACCTAACAACAGCGATTGGCTCCAATTATTATTTGAAGAATGTATGCATCAAGGATCTCGTACGTTAGGAATTATGTTGCGAATACATTTTCATTTAATATTGTTTTTAATATAATATATATTATGTTCATGGG
Source organism: Hetaerina titia (assembly GCA_037158775.1). Taxonomy (NCBI): domain Eukaryota; kingdom Metazoa; phylum Arthropoda; class Insecta; order Odonata; family Calopterygidae; genus Hetaerina; species Hetaerina titia. Next base: position 88,756,933 of record CM073778.1, read on the forward strand.
CGTTAATAAAGATGACTCTACATGTGTGCGGGAATTTAAGCAAGGTACAACAAAGAAAAAGATTAAACCGAGGGAAGGAATGGGTGTATTTAAAGTCAAGCAAAAGAAAAATTTGAACTGCACTGATTCATTTTTTCAAGTATAATTTTTCCCATGTTTTCCTCTCCTTTTTCATATTTTCTCTCATTTTCTTTCTCAGGGAGCACTTGACAAATGCTTTGGAGCATACAATTCACTTTCATTTAATTCTGCGAGACATATTCGGAGAGTAAAGGCCGTTTGGTCATTCAATAAATGTTCCTTAAAAAGAGTTTTTATTGCTGGTTTTAGTTTCCTAGTAACCTATTTTTTTGCACATTCATTCGTTCGAATAAAATCATTTTTTGTAACGCTGTACCAACTTCTTTAATCCCTCTGGGAATCTGACCATTCGAGGGGTTTTGAGTTCCCCGTCGTCTTCAAACCATTGTTCTCCAAGCCAATGGTTCAGGTGCAAGATGAGGAAATGGTCGCTAGGGGCAAGGTCAGGACTGCAGGGAGGCATCGTTAAACCGATATTCTACTCAACATTCTTTGCCCTTTGTGTCGGTCGGTAAGCATTTTCGGTTCCCACCTTGCACATCATTAGTAATATCGCAGCTTTTCCGTAAAAATTCTGCAAATATTGCTTCGTCCGAAAAGAGGAAATTTATTAGCCAGAGCACTAATCGTCAATCGTTGATCAAATTGCAGCTCTTGTTGTCTCTACTTGTTGACCAATCTCATCTGGTTGGATACTGTTGCTTCCACTCCGCTCTTCATTATGTAAAATTGTGCGTCCATTTTCTAAGTCTCGACTCCATTGCCCTACCATTCCTTTACTCCTAACCGTAGGTCCGTAAACTATAGATAACTAACCAAAACCCCCGATGACTTGACAGTTTATATTCATTTCGTACACAAAAATCGAATCACAGCACGCACTCCTTAACTGATATGAACTGCGATTTTCACGGATGTTCATTCGCTGACAGAAAAAAGACAATTGAAGCAAAACAATAGCTTAGGTGGCTTCGGAAACAACCAATAGATGATAGTACTTGCGTAAAAATTCATTTTGACGAGCCAAAGTACAAATATCAAAAAATGGTCCTTACTTTTCGAATGTGTATTAATCATTGAGGTCAACAGTGATCTCAAACTATTCCCTTTTCCACCATGTGTACTTCATAGGTCTCTTAACCTCGTTCAGTTAAAATGACCAGTCTCTTCTCGCAAGACCATCCTCCGTGGTGCCTTCAAAACCCGTCGTGTCTCCCTCCCTCCAGTTCCCACCTTTGGGCTCCCACCCTCTCCCAGTCGTTCATTCCTCCCCGCAAACCTCCCCTTTCTACCCCTCCTCGTATATTCCGACGCTCTCCTCTTCTTTCTTCGCCTTGCATCCCCCTCCTCTTCTCCCTCTCATCCCCTTTCGGTTTCCAACCAACCGCCCCTGTCCGCCCCATTCGCTCCCCTTTTCACGCGTCGCCATGGGGCTCTCCGTCCTCCCTCCCGCCGCTGCCCCACCCTCTTTCGAGATTGTGGTCTTTGATAAACGGGAGATTTGTTTCTCAGTATTTCCTTCGCAAAAAGAATATGGAATGGTGAGCGCGAGGTAACAGAGGCAGGAGGGGTAGTTTGGATGGGCTGGGGAGGGGAGGAGGAGGATGGGAAGAGCTGCATCCCCACCGCCGATGAGATGAGAAGAGGGGGTAAAGGCAGAGGAGGGATATATAAAAGGGGGGAGGGTGGAAAGGACCTTTTAATAAGGCATGCTAAAACCATTAATTAAGTAGGGTTTTAAAAATATTTTTTCGCACTTTGCCCACCTTTTTTATCCCCCGCTCCCTCCTCCCTTTCCATTTTTGCGCTTTTTGAACTTAATTAGCCCTTGTTCTCTCTCTCCATCTCTCTCTCTCTCCAGCGTCCTCGTCTTGCTCTCTCGAGATATGGCTCGCGTTCTCCGCTGCGGCTTGCGTGTCTTTTTGAGGGAGGAATTAAGGTGGCTATGCAGCGCCAGGATTCCCGTAATTTCCTCATCTGTTGGGGCTTATTAGAGACGAGACCTCAGCGGAGGTGGGACGATCCAAACCGATTGCGAGTGGGGGTGGTCCTACGAGGCCTTTCAAGGGCTCTTTTGAACCGCTTGTTTCCAGCTCGGGTCACAGAGATAGGAAGAAGGTGCCTGCTAGATATTTATGTCTTACAGATCTCTATGCGGATGCATTTGTTATGGTAGAATAAGCTTAGCCGGACAAAATTACATACAATTATAGGGGCTAAGGATTATCACTTTATCAGTTTTATTTCGTTTAGTAAAAGGTTTACATCAATTTATTTTAGTGTTGGATGGACACGGTCTGAGAAACTGTACGTACATTTCTTTGCCTCTCTTAGCGAAACACATCCAGTTAATTAACAACACTACAATTAAATCTTCTTCCGTTTGCCTTACATTCTCCCCTCTATTACAGTCTTCAACGTCCCACTGCCAATCCTAAAGCTCTGCATCGTCCATTTTTCATGCCCCCTTGGGATTTCTCCGAACAATCTTCTATCCTTTCCTACCAAGGCTGTAACATACGTTTGTTTCCTTTCCGTCCATTTTTTTCTTTTTTCGTCCTTCTACTTAGCGAAGAAAAATCTCAAAAAACCTGCTCTTGCTAATGCCCTCTAAGTTTAGCATTTAACTTAGCCTTCTTAGTATTTCCCGAAATCTTCGTGACTTTTGTTCCCTATAAAATGGAGACAAATTTTTAGAAGTCATTTATCATAAATTATAAGATGATTTCAGGATTAATTTAATTGATTACTGCTTTCACTTCAGAGAAATAAATGGCTTGTAGCTCGATTGTAAAGAAACTTGGCAATATTTCATAGACTTATTCCGTTGTTACCTTCCGCGGCAGATGAGGAGGGCTTGAGAGCCAAAAGGTTTGCGCGGATCGAGAAATTGCAAATGTTGTGTGGCTCGCGGATATTCTTCCGGTCAACCTCGGCTGGATTTTTACTAATGGCAAAGCGAGTTACGGAAATGAAAATGAATGGGTCTGGTCCCACCCCTACCCTCTCCATCTTCTCCTCCTTCCTCCCTCTCTCCCCGCGCATCTCCGACCGAGAGAGTGAGTAGGTAGACGGCCCGCGAGGAAGTGGTCGGCCAACCCGCGCGCAGTTCCGTGGCGTGTGCTCGACTTCAAAAGCGTCGTCGGCGAAATTCGCCCTCGACCGACGGAACCCGCTGGCCCGCCGGAGGAGCCCTTCCAGATGCAGCCCCCGCCCGGATCGTCGCCTCCCGCCATTCTCCCTCTCCCTCTCCTCCATTGCATGGGAACTCGAAGGAGGGCGTGTTTTTTTAGTATTTTTTTACACCTGGGAGTTGAGGGTCACGACCCGGTACTGGGTCGACCCCAGAGAGTTTGATCACGGTCTCCTGAGTGGCGCTGAATGAGTCACCATAATGGGACAGGGGTCGCCTCGACTAAATAAGTTGGTCTTCGCTTAACGTGGCGCGAGCAGGAAACTAAGTTGGTGCATTTTGTAGCTAAACACTCCGACCCGTCCCCTCGGCCGTACTTCATTCAGGGGTCTGGACCTCGCTCGCCTCATGGAATATCACTCGACCGGGATGCACAGCCAAGCCGCGTTTTCTGCTCATTTTTTTTATGTGGGTTCGTTGCAGTTTTTTTTCACCGCACTGCCGTCGTCGCCACAGAAAGCGCTCACGAGAGGTCACCGGTCTCGCTCAAAGGACGGTGGGCGGGTATCAAAGACTCATTTTACGGGCCCATGCATGTATGCTACATTGAGTGCACCTCACGTAACTGGACGGTCCCTTCGAGACTTCAAGCCGTTTTAAGCGAATCTGATGCAATACGCTCTCGTGAGAACTGTGAGACTTGTCTAGAAGAAAGGAATAGGTGCATAAAAAGAAAAGTGACGAAACCGGGGGAACCAAGAATCTTTTCTCTCTCCATTTTGATCTCTCTGAAAGACGAAACTCACGAAATACGAACGGAAAGCAATTAGCGTTACTATTCATCGACTGCATATAAAGCGATAAAGGTTAGCACAATTTAGGCGCACAAAATATTTATTTTCACTCAGTTTGTTCCGAGCGGAGTATGCCCTACACTTTAAGCGAGATATATTTATACCCTGTACTTTCATAATACTGTTTTATAAGAAGAATGGAGTTTTAATGTTTATAAAAGGAACTTGTTAAATTAAAATAAATTTAATATTGTATAAGCAAGATGAAAAACCTCCATATTCCGGAATGACCACGTTTTCCCCTTGACATTCTACCTTTTGATTGTTTTTTATTGCAATATATATACTATCGAATGTAGAGGCAATCAATTCTTGGGTGGTGAAGCATCATCATAGTGTTTTAATCAAATGCACCTCCTTTAATGCAACTGCCAGTTGGAATGACAGAGAAAGTGGAAAAACAAACAATGCGAGCCAATGAAATGAAAATACGCCTCAATGTTTGTTGAGTGCATTGAAAACTCAGTACAATAGGTATGGGATGAGAAAAAATAAAACCAAAGGCCAGGCGGTTTTCGAGAAGAGGTAAAATATCAAAATAGAAGTTCATAAACTAAAGCAGGTGGAACAGTTTACCCATGTGTTCTGGACCAAAATGATCAAAGTTGTAGGGACATAAAGAGACGAATTACATTAGTCAAAGAAGTTTTCTCAATGAAGAGGGAATTGGTGACAGCGACGTTGAATGTGGAGGTTGAGAAACGGCTTGTCGAAAGTTTAATATGGAGCGTGGTTTTGTGCGGTGCGGAAACATGGTCATGGGAGCAAGATGATAGACGTAGATTGGAAGCTTCTGAAATGTGGACGCGGAGAAAGATGGAAGAGTTGAAGTGGGCTGAAAGGAAAATAAACGGGGAGTACTGGTTACGGTGGGGTGGAAGAGGGAAGTGTTGGAAGAAATTAAAGGAGGCTGGGAAGATGAATACGGAGAATTTTGATTGGCGATAGAATGTTGAAGACTGTAATAGAAGGGAGAGTATTGTACAAATACGGAATGGGAAGGAATACGATAGGCATACCTGTATGTTAGCTGGAATGAATAGAGGAAGGAATTTAGCGTAAGAGACGAGAGACTTATTTTAGTGGAGGGCTTACTGTAGAGCCCAATTTTAGCTGGTTTAGCCGATTTATAGCCCGGTTGGGTTTTATGTTAGGAGAGGCAAGTAACTGTACTGTTGTACAGTTGAATAGGTTGCGTTCATCCGAAACCTACCTTAACTGGCAGAATGTCTATAATAATTATAATAACCAGTGCTGTCAAATATTCGATGTTTTGCCTCACTTTTCGCAAGCAAAAATAGGTATTATTTAACAAAAAGACATTTTCACGTGCTGTTTTTACTGCAACCCGATTTTCGTTCCACATTTCGAGTAAACTACGTCAATATATATGCTTCAATACAAAATATATCTCTGACCGGTTTCCTACTTTGGCCGCTGCATTTTCAGGCCTAATTACTATCCAATAGTTTTGCAAATTCAGCCGAAAATATGTGAAATAAATGTGCTCTAAAAAGTTAAACTAGATTTTAATTTTATTTCCAACGTTTCTATATACCATTCCACTAGTACCTTCCTTAAGTTATTACGTTATCCGCGTGTAAATAACACTAATACCATCTCCTAGAGGCTTAGGTACTGGAATTAAGCGAATTGTCGAACAAGGCTTTAAATTAATATTTTATTTTGTGTTTAATTGTCTTCATCCATTTAATTAAATGTATGTGTTATTTTTAATTTAAAAAGCACAAGACTTATTTAAGACGAGAACATTAGATCACTTAACCAAATTGCGTGCATCCAGAATTAACATATTCTTACCGAAATATTTATTTCCGTACAAAATTTTAAACTTTCCTGTCTGAAATTTGTTATGGTTTTCGGAAGTAAGCCAATTCCTATGGAATTACAGCGGGGCATGTCTCGTCGACCCTTTCCGGTTAATAATGTCTTTGACGATTTGGCGCATCATGAAGTTCACCCTAACCGCGGATGTCCACTTTATTGGAATAGTGGGAACCATTAGATTAATCTCTCCGAAGGAACGCCTCCCACCAAGATTTACTGCTGTCCGTTATGAAGGGAACCGTCTTCCCAGCAGTGGCAGGGCCGACGAAACCGCAGGAATATCCTCGGCGCTAATTGCCTTGATATTCATTTCAGTGGGAAATAAGAATGAGCCCGTCTGAAGCAATCGTCTTATCTGCCATGTAGGAGCAGAGTCGAGATTTATGAACGTCCGGCTTCATGCAATACCAACTGTACATTTCAATTTCCTCGCAATAAATAATTCAAAATTAATCGGGGCATAAATCTTTGCTCTCATTAGAGCAGGTTCACTTGCCGAGGCGGATAAAGTTTTCTTATGATTGAATTTTAGGGCTGGTCTTCATGAGAGGGGGATGGAGAATCGAAATAAGTTCGATTATTAAATTTCAAAGTCAAACTGTATATACGAGTGTACTTATTTTCAGTTTCTTTTCTGGGTGCACTGAAGTAGATATGATGCAATACACCTCTGTGAAATTATTCCTCCGCTTAATACTCTGATTAACACGAGGCATATGGGCATAAGCATACTGCAATACGAGTACAAGTATGCATAGAACATCGTGCTAAAACACCTTTTTCCCTTATCTAACCAAAAACAAAAACCCGAAATCTGGCACAACAGTAAGTTTCTCTTCGAATTCGCATCCTTCCTTCCTCCCTTAAATCCATCCAACCTGCTTGTGCCCTATTCTTGCCCCTTCCTCGCTTGTCTAACATTCTACCCTCTATTACAGCCTATTTCCCTTATATTCCAGTCTTCAATTAAACTTTGCCAATCAAAACGCTCTGCATTCATCTTCTTACCTCTTTTTTAGTCCTCTCGACAATCCCCTCTCATCCCCCACCTTACTTAGCCCTTCCTCGTTTGTTTTCCTCTCTGTCCATTTCACCCCCTCCATCCTTCTCCACACCTACATTTTAAATGCCTCCAATCTACCCCTGCCATTCTGCTTCAACGACCATGTTTTTACAACTCACACGGCTACGCTCCATATCAAGGTGTTAACGAGCCTTTTTTTTAAGATCCTTACTTTTGTCTGGCAGACTGACTGTGATCGAACTGGCTTTGGTCCCCTTCATCAATTCCCTCCTCCTTGTGAAAGACTCTACGCTTAACTGAAATCTTCCTAAGTCCCTACTACTCTGACCATGTCGATCGAGAATCCTTCTGGGAAGAAAATTCTGTAACAAATCTAAATTGTTTTCTACTTCATCCAGGAAAAATACGAAAACTATTCCTGGGAAATTTTCTTCAATTAAAATTTGATGCAAAATGATGGAATGTGTTTTACATTTTGTGTAGAAAACTTTGAGTATCAACCAGCAACCGTCAACCCAGAGATAGATTTGCTTACGCAAATCCTGCTTCTCAATCATTCCCTTCCAAATACCCTATGATACCTAATGATAATCCATATACTACATCTCAGGGTTTTTCGCTTGATCGGTGGCGGTAGTTGTGCATTGAAAACTGTGTTATCTAATTTTATGTTAGATTTGCAAGTAAGTGATGGGGAGATTATAGTTTTTTTTCTTTTTATAATGGAAAATAGAAATAAATCAATGGAAATAATAAGCACTCCAAATGGTGGGTGAATGAAGAATCCTATGGAGGACACTCACAGAGAGGAAGGAAAAACTAATTGGACACATTATGCTACAAGACGGTTACTTGAAGACTATAACTAATAGAAAGACAGAGGGAAAGAATAAAATGGAAGGGGAAGGATTAAATGAAAGATGCAAGCAATGGCAGTTGTCAAGGATCTTGAAGAAATGGATAACTGGATGGATTTGATTATTACCAATCCAACGATTCGAAGGCACATGATGGCAATAAAGCAGAAATTCCACGGCGAACATCATAGACTCCCAATGTTTCTTTGGCAAACTACGTAAGACCAGAATTCGGAAGCTTAACTATTTCGTAAGATAATCTCCCTGTACACGTATACATTTTTATAGCGTTGAATGGATGTCTTCATGTTCAACCTGAACGTTTCGTTAAGGCCTTCTGCCCACAGGGAACACTGGCCGGTCCGTTACCGAAGCAACGTGGGCTCTTTACCCGTTTCCTAATAGTCTAATCAGAATGAAAGTGAAGGAGGGAAGAAAAACGTCGCACTCACAAACGTTTTGGTGCTTCTTCTTCAGCACATGAAGGCTGTGACTTTTTGTGAAAAACGATATCCAGTGGTGGTCTCATTATTGAATTATTTCACATAAAATAACATACATTATTTATTTTATTTGGGCTAATCATTTATTTACATCCAATTTATGTCTCGCGCTCAGAAAATCACGGAACTGTCCCGAGTAAGTTTATTTGCTCGAGTCCACGTTGAAGAAGCAAGAGGCCTAATCTCTCTAACCGCTCTGAATTTAACCTTGGAGATGGGATGACAAATTAAATCAACTTGATGAATAGTTTTTGGAGCTGCACACGTATTTTCCCAAAGCTGGACTATCCCTCCCACCCCCCCAGGCCCGATCCCCCCGACCCACCCCCGAGTCTCTCTCTCTCGCGCGAGCCTTCCTGCAGGCAGGCCACACATCTCTCACGTCGCACCTTTTCCGCCGCCATCCCACCCGCCCACAAAACACCATCCCCCTCCCATCTCTGACTTACTTTAAACTTCGACTGGATCGGACCGCCAACCGTACGTACGTGGACGACGCGTGTGTGTGCATTGCCGCTGACCTCCCCAGTCTTACCAACCGGATCCGTGATTCCGCTGTGCGCCGTCCGGCGGGGTGACGTGCTTCGGGGAGGATTAAAGAGGAGACGGCGGAAAGGGGGGATAGAGAGGGGCGAAGCAGGGATTTCGGGGCGAACGCGAGGTGGGGGGGGAGAAGGGCCCGGCGGGGATATTCGGGAGGGCCACTCCTCTGAGTCCTGCAGGGCGGAGGGGAGGAAAGGATGGGAGGGCAGACTTCGCAAATCTCCGGAGCGTGGAAAGCGTTGTTTGCGGTTTCTGTTGGTCCTCGTCTGAGGATCTCCACGGAGGAAGCTGCGCTCCGAAGGGTTGGTGGGAGGGGAGTGGGGTTTGCCAAACCCATCCCTGCCTTTCCTTCACCCCTTAAAAATCTCCCCAACAGACACGGAGACTCTCTCCTTCCGTCCTCCTGGCCGACGTTTCACCGCAGCCCCCCCTCCGCCTGACACCCTTTCTCCTCCCCCGCCGTCTCAAACACGAACTCTCTCCACCACCTCTCCCTTGACCCCCTGCCTCCCTCGCATCCCACGCTATTCCCACCCTACCTCCCATCTTCTCTCCACCCCCCCCCCACGCCGTCTCCTAGTAGCAACCCACCCGCTAACACCTCCTTACCCTTTTATCTCAAAATCCTTCCCTTAACTCCTTACAATCCTCTTCTTTCTCCTAACCTCCACCTCCTCCCCCAGTTTCCCCGTACTCTTTTCCCTCAGGTTCAGTCACTTTGGCGAAAGTTTTTTTCTCCTTTACTCCCGAACTCCTTCGGTTCTTTCCCTTGCCTCTTTTTTCAACTTTTTTCTCCTCTTTTGATGATCCTGGATTATTCCTCCCTCGCTCCGTACTCTCTCACCCCGCCCCTCTCAAACTCCTCTCATTGTTACCCCCATACTTAAACTGCTTTCGTAACCCTATAGCTTGGGCGCGCTTGTGATGCTCAGCATTTGACTATCCTCTATTTAAACTCTTAATTCGCTTAACGAGGTGTATTATACGGGTAATTTATGCAGTACCTCACGAAGTTTGAGACCATTAAGTGCGCCGATATAACACTCCTTATTGCCTTCAGAGGATAATCCGAGCCGCCGTTAAAACTGTGGAGGTAATGAAAGAAATCATGAGTTAGGTAAAGCGGCACGTTTAACTTTAAATTAAAATATGAATTATGAACAATGCACTTGTTTACGATCTTTGGATGAAAATGATTTTGTTTAATCAGAACTTATTGCCCGTCTTGGTCGTTAAGACTAGATTAACTGTGTATGCAAACGTGAAATCGAAAAAAATCGAGTTTTTTTTGGAAATTTTAGCATTTTACGGCTCCAAATCATTTGAGATTATCCTCGGAGATAATCTAAGCTATCTGGCATGGTATGAAAATATTTTAAATAAATTTAGGAAAACTTGCCTACAATGTATCAATTTCCTTAATGGATCGTTGAGTCGGTTAATGAGTATTGCCAGTTTATGTAAATTTATGTTAAAACTCTCCGGAAATTCAAATTAAAATGAAAGGGATTTATTTTAATTCCCATGTTATATTTCATTTTAATGCTACCTTATCTTTGCGTAGTTGAATTTCATCATTGGAAAATCACCAACTCATAATAAATTTAAAAAAATGGTACAATGAAAGTAACTATTAAATTAAGAATGTTAAGTTGAGCATATGCAAATATACTCGTATTTTTCTTCCGGAAGCTTGGCTATATTGTCAACGACACTAAAGAAATCACTTTGAATTTCTTAATTACAGCTATGAATTGTTTCACCAAATGTTGCAAATCCAAGAGCACTGCAAATTGGATAAATTTTCGGAGTACTAAAAATTTGTGAAGTGAAGAACAAAGGCCGGATATAGACGCTATATCAAGTTAGGTGTGCTGACACTCCGTCTGCATGAGGTCGCTTTACATCATCTTCGGTGAAAATAAAGTACTTAGAGTACCATTGACATTTAAAGTATTTTTGTTGAACGTGAAGGAAGTCATCATTTTATAATTGCAATTTCCTAACAATTTTGTGATACCCATAATTTGGAGCAATGATCCCGTGCTGCGATCAACAGCATCCCATTGGATCCAAGTACCCAATGTAAAATTCAAATAACACGCACGAAATTTAAGAAATCTATCAAATTAGGGAACAAATTTATTTTTACGGCAGCTTTTTGCCTATTTTTATTATGTACTGGATTTTTTTACGTTAATAGATGTTTGGTGTGGAAATAATCACACAAATTTTAAAATCACACCAGATGAAAAGAAAGTCAAAATTCAAAACTTGAAACTGTCATCTTATCGGAAAGGCCTTAGGTGCTACATATGATTCAAGAATGACCAATCGGAAAGTAGTAATAATGTTTTAAATACTTTTTTTAATTGGGTGGCATTCACACTCACAAAGGTGAAAAAACAGGGTTAAACGGAATCAGGCAATGCAAGAGATTTGATCATAACCTAACGAAATATTTATTCCATCATGTAATTTTCGAGATGCAAGAGTGAGCGTCCTCCTGAAGTACTACCAATTAGATGGGATTTTTTTTTTCTGCCTTAGTCGACATCACAGCTAGTTCTTTTAGCCAATCCGATTGGTTCCCTTAGCTTTCGTGTTAAATATGTTACGAAAAAGGTTTAAAAACATGACTCGTTATATTGGTACAGTAAACCTATCTTGGTAATATTTTTGTCCGAAATGGTCCGAATTAGTGGGCACTTAAGAAGAAGAATTGCGTCGATCATTAAGGTACCTTAACAAGAGGAGGGAATTGGCGAGAGGAGAGTTGAGTAATAATATTAAAAGGAAGTATCTTTTAAACTCTGATGTGGAGCCTGGTTTCATATGGCGTGGAAATATGATCGTCGAAACCAGGTGGAAACTTTTGAGATATCCGCGTTGAGAAGAATGGTACAGTTAAAATGGACGGAAAGGGACGAAGAAGTGGTAGGCATGGTGGGGGAAGGGATAGGATTGTTGGGAGAAATCCAAATGAGGCACGAAAGATGGCTGCGGAGGATTTTAATTAGTGATGGAATGTTGCAGATTTTGATAGAGAGATGGAAGTTAGGCAGGCGAGGTAGGGGAGGAAAAAGAAAGAGATGAGAGAAGGGAGGAAGGAAGTATTCAGAATTAAAGAACGGTTACATGTAGTGTATTGTGTTAGGGTGTTTTGTTAGACAAAGCAGAGGAATGTGCAGTCTGTGTCTTTCCAAAAACACCTTAAACGCCATGCCATGACTATCTGCGTTCAGTATATAAGCCCAATCAATGAGATGAGCTCAATAAGACCAGAAAACATCAAAGATATGGATGGATCGATGGATTTATAACATATTCTGTATAAGTTAAAGAATTAGAAATTAACTCCTTGCTGATTTTTTAACTCATCTCCCTAAAAATTGGCTGCATTTTCCACCGTGAGAATTCCTGCAGGTTAATTTTTTCCAAGAATTGCGCACTTGACAGACCATCGGAAGATGATGAATGACATCGTTTATCGTCGTCATTAATTTGAACGTGCAGATCTTACGGCGGGAGTCCATAGAATCCTCGATATTGATCTCCAGATAACCGATGCAGCCGATTCTACGATTAATGGCGCCAAGGGTAAATCACGCATCGGAATCGATCCATCATCGATCGCTTAGTACTTCCGCTGCTTGCATCCTCTCCGCATCATGTCCTGCCCCCCTACCGTTCATATTTCACTCCGCGAGTCTATCGCTCCGTCGTCATCACCGTTTGTTTTGTCCTCGTTTTTCATTCCGGACTTCCAAATTCTATTCGTCTTGGATTTTTTAGCTGCATTTGCCTTTTTATTCCGACCTTTGATTTTTAATCTGAAAATGGCCCAATATTGCCTGCTACTACGACTTCCTTATCTTGCGTCCTTGGAGGTCACCTTCCAAGAGTCCTATAATTATTCTCGCTTAATCTTCGCTGGTTGTTCTAGATTGCTTTTATCCTTTTTTCTGTCCAATTATGATTTGCTCAATGCCATTTAAAATTCATGAAGAGAGTTCTAACAACTTCTACACCATAATTTGATCTTTTTAATGGGATTTCTAAAAACTTCTAGTTCATTGGTGAAGTATTAGTGTTCCTCTACTGTCCTAGAAATAGTATTTTTCCATTTGAATATCATCGTATGGTAAATACTGGAATAGATTATTTTTGGAAGGGAGAAATATCAAAACTTTTAAAAATATCATCATCAAAGTTTATTAAATCTGCATAATTTTTAAATCTTTTCTGCAATCTTGTAAGATTCCTTACGCTTAAACGAAGGCACATCAAACGATTATAAGGTGAAAACGGTCTCTTCACGAAGTTTTAACTTTAATAATAGATGTTATCAAATGTTTAATGTTAATTAGGTCTGATGTAATAAGAAAAGATGGCAACAATTTTCCTCTAGATGAGTTTAATAGTGCGGCCCAGTTTCGATGCGATCGTTTCAGTTCATTACATCACCTTCCGGTTTACCTGAAGATTATGTAATACATCGAAACCCGGTCGATTTGTTAAACACATCTGGAGGATAATTGTTTCCACCTTTTCTTCATTATGTTCGAATTCCATCACATCACGTCTGAAACTACTCAATTTAGGCCCGATGTATATTTCGCTCTCTAAAATGCCATTTTGTGTAAGGAGTCCATGCTTATAAGTACATAAAATATCGCTACATAAAAACGCCCTTGTAGTTTTCCTCTTCAAAGCAACTTAATTACATAACGGAATTATGGTTTACCTAGCCAACAACATAGTTACGCAATGTTGTTAGCTGGGAAGGCAGAGTTATTCAATATGGATGCGATAGTTGGAAGTCGTCAGATAATGAAGTTCGGAGACACTGGAAACGTGGCTCTACAGTATTATGACACAACATTAAAATGGATAGACAGGGTAGACAAATGACGAATTTTGTAATTTCACAGTTGGAAACACTTTCAAGAAGGGAAGGGGAAATAATTTAATATATTCTGTGGCTCATTATTTTATGGTAATAAATACCATAATGCGGGTCGCGGTGGTCTAGTGGGTAGAGCGTCGGACTACTGACCGGAGGGTCCCGGGTTCGATTCCCGGGCGAGGCACTCTGGGCACCTGCAGCTCCACCCAAGCTAGTTGATTTTTCGGGTACCACAATTCCTGGGAAACCATAACCGGCACAGGGAAAGGAATTGGCCCCCCTACTCTGATGTGTGAATATTCACACGCCGTCGGGCTTAGTACATGGGTGAGCTCCTACTAAACATCACCTACTAAACTGACCTTCGGGTTGATTACTGTGTTCATGGTTTAATACCACAATTGAATTAATCTCAGGGGGAAGAATTACAGAGGAAGGCCAAGGATTAATTTTAAGAATCAATTAATGGGAAAAGTTGATGCATGCAGAATATGTGGAAACGTAAATATTGACTGAGAGTATCTGTAGTTTGGGGAGATGCTGCAAACCAATCCTCGTATTGATAACTTATGATGACATGCCGAAACCTAATTGAATTTTGCAATACATTTCTCTTTAAGTTTAGGATTGTTTTCATTCAACCCAATACATCGTACATGAAAATAGTCTCCTTGGATAATCCGAGCCTTTTTTGGCAGTTGAATTACTAAATACCTTTTATTCAAAGTGGAACTTTTTGAATCCAAGTGTGAATCAAAAACTTGGCCATGGCTGCACTTTCGCGAGAATGTGGGATTTCACGCGCATTCGTGATTCTCTTCTTGAAATCTCTTCTTTTCGCTTGCGGAAAGCTTGATAAAATGGCACGGCAACGCAGTCCTTCATGTCACTCTCAATTGATGTTCCGATTTTCAACTATGCATGAAAGACAAATAAGTCAGTTAACTTGTCACTTTTTACTGAACGCACTATCCTATGCGAACGGAATATCTCCAATTCCAACCCCCAAATGCATATAATGCTTCAGTTTGAATGCATTTAACCTCTCACGAAGGTTTTCTACCAACAGTGTTATGAACATTATGTTCAGACTGGATTGCACCCATCTTATATTATTACACAATTGTCTACTGCTTCTTCAACAATAATGTCATCCTTAAAAAGCCACGTGTGAGGTCTTCACAACTGTCTGTGTACGTTTTCCTAGCTCAGAATTTTATCTCCAGTTCCAGATGCAACAACCATCTTCTTTACATCCATGACTTCCGTCTGAATGCCTTCCAAATCTTTCGTTTTTTTATGTCGTAATTATTACCTACAGCTATCAGGCATAATGGGGTAGGAAAGAAGTGAAGAGGCAGCTTAAGTATTGGCCTCATTAAAAACCCACTTCGGCCAGTGCATGACATTCATAAAAAGTTACACATCATTCCTTAAAACTCTTCGTCTCTTCTATTTTTTTATCACCAACCATAAATGTTACCATTGTTAGATATTACGTTTTTTATTTTTTTGAATTAATGTACAACTGGTTTTCTGAACTCTGACACCATCACATTGTTTATTTTCCACAAGAATTTGAATTAATTCAAATTCGACAAATTTCTCAAGAAACGAAATTATTGAACAAGTTAATTCATCATGCACTGAGAAGACATAAATTTGTACGTTATACATTAAAATATATTAAATCCATGGACATATTTATCTGCTGATAGCCAACTTATCTCATTAAATGAATAACAATATAGTCGTCCACGCACAAAAAAGTTCCTAAAGTATGCCTAACTTTCGCTGAATGCAACATCATGCTCACCTGCCCCTGGGAAAATCACCGGCGCACGAGTACCTCAACGAGATAAAAGGTGTCGAGGTGAAGATATATTTATTTACGTCTTTTAGTATTTGTCTCATTCCGTGTGATTCCGGATACTCTCATGTTCCGCGTTTTGTTTCGAGACTAATCAGGCATCACAATTTTTTCCTCGCCGCTTTCTCCCTCCCCCTCCCCCCGCAACGCTCCCTCCCCCCGGCCAGCGCCGCGCATCGCCGAGGATCGTGACCAGCCTCCACTTCCATTCCGCATCACATCATCGAGTGCAAACAATAGTTTGACATTTATCGTCTCGTTTCAATGAGGGAGAGGGACGTGGTTTTTACTGGAAACCGCAAAACAAATGGATACAATGCGAGAATGAAATCGGGAAAACTTCTTTTGTCGGGATAACCATATTCTTTGAAGTTAAATTCCGACACAGTGGTGGAATTCAAAGGAGTGAAGTAAGAAATCGATGTAAGACAAAGGTTTAATGTAAAAAAAATGTCTCTTTGAATTTGTCGACGATATTGAATTTTCCTCACCAACTAGCTAATCTCACTTAAGCGGGAGGATGATAAAGTCCATCACTACGCACTCTTTCATGTGAAAGAACGGGAAAATGGTGATGATATTAATTTTTTTTAATTTTAAGATGACCCGATGTATCACCTCTTTTTCAACGCGTGTGTTGTATTCGCATAGATTATTTTACATTAAAATATAATGTTCAAGACTATAGTAGAGGATAGAACGCTGTGAAGGTAAGGTAGGGGTAGGAAGGGAGGAAAAGAATTGAAATGAAATTATGGGAGGCAAAATATTTGCAGAGCTAAGTAACGAGTCAATGCAATGTGCGAATTGGTTTTTGAGGATATTTTGTATTAGTTAGTTCTTCAAAGTAAAGCAGTGTGTGGTGTCAGAGTACATCATAAATCTACCCTAACTAGGGGTTTTGACTACCCGATTATATTTGTCCAATCATCACCCACCGTAATGGACCCGATTATTAGTTTTTGATAGGAAATAGGCTGGTAGTAATATCATAATCCTCAACATCCATCGACAGGTGAGATGAATCTACTTCTAAATAGACCTGTGGACTTCTTCTTCTAGTCTTCAGGTCATGTGGTCTTCTTCAGTCTTCGATTTGGAAACTATTAGCCATTTTAGCTCATACTTCTGGTGTAGGCAGTACATGCCCATATAAGGCAATGATAATGGCTTGAAATTTGTTTATTGCCCTCCGTTTTTGCTGTCATGGGAAATGCGTGCCAGCCGTGCATCTTAAAGAGGCTTTAAGGATAAATCTTGCACGAGGCTGCTGTGTGACACCAATTACGAGAATATATCCGCCGCGAAAATCCAGTCGCAGAAGTTGCGATGTTGCTAAACGCGCAATAAGTTCATGCTTTGTTTCCAATTCTGGAATACAAAATTCTGCCCAGTGTTCCAATATGGCTTTATTTATTAGGAGTATTTCGTTGTGGTTTCCCTTCGAGAAATAATGGGAATATATTGGATATGATAAAAAGGTTGCAAGCAAATTTTAACCTGACAGTCATCACAAAAAATACCAAATGCTACCGAATCGCGTAGAGATTTAAAATTAAATATCCAGCTCCTTCATAACCTTCGTCTCTCCACCGACTGAAAATCAGTCTACTGTGCTTTTTATTGCCTTTGGATTTTGAATAATAATATGGAAGTATTTTATTCCACATTGAACCAGACGGGGAAAATAAACCATCACACTAATTCTCTGATGGACGATATGTTTGAAGCTTTAATACTCATGGAAGTCAGTTCGTGCCCATCATCCAAATTCAAGATTTTTCCGTTTCATTTTTAGAACTACTGTCGTTGTCTTATTGCTGTCCTCAAGTCCGCATGTGTGAGATGGACGTGAAAAATTATCTTCGTCTAACGGCTTGTCATGCATATTCCTTGATGCCTGTCCTTGGCTGGCCACGCATCGTTTTAATTGTAACTTCAGATTTCTCCGCCTCAGAATGTGTTTGTGGCGTCGTGGGCACACCATGAAATGCTCTTTGAAAGTCACGCGGCTTGTGTGAAAGCTTGCAGGTCGTGCCAAGTCCCAATTTATTTTCCTAAACGTAAATTAAAAAAGGGAGAGTGATAAACAAAGAAATGCTCTCTCTGTCTCTCTCGACGGACTGGATAGGGATAAGACTAAGAAATTCATGTATAAGCCTCCGTCGATTATATCCCTGCCGATAGAAGTTCCATGCACCAGACACAGATGTTGAAAACAATTTCGTTGGTTATATATTCGGAGCATTGAAAATGATTACGAACTAAATAAACAGTTTTATGACAATACCTATAGATATCTTAAGTCCTAATTAAGTCAATAAACATGAATTATATCGTTTGAAGACATATTCTGTAGAAATAACAAGCATTCTTATTCATGACTTGGAAGCAAAAGAGATGGTTACATAAATCCCCCCGAACTAACTGCGTGACCTATATACATTTGCATTAATTTTTCTTACCTAAATAAAATAATTGAGGTTAATTTTCTTTTTATAAGCTATAAATAAGAGATGACTGCACATATTCTGTGGCCGAGGCTTCTTTTGGACTAGCATACGATCTTCTACGAAGCAGGCTCATCATCCCCTGTAGTTCGAGCGATATATTAGAGGTATTTATGGTAATCATTAGTCATTTACAACGAATCCAATAGAATATAATGCAAATTTTTTCAGCGAATCGATATTGCAACTTTCAGGAAACCTATCTTATGCACAAGTCTCTTTCTCTGAGGCTAGGCAAGAGCGGAAAGTCGTGATGAAGCACCCAA